>CM014278.1:48221933-48234519 GCA_004135705.1 Alloteropsis semialata
AGGGAGCCCATGGCGATGCAAGGCTCTGTAGCCAGATAGTGGATCGTGTGTCGATCCTGTCTTGGTGCGGCTGGGGTGTCGTTCTGGTCTTTCGAAGCTGGAGACAAGGCAGAGCGACGTGTGTCGCCGATCGAGAAGAAGCTCAGTGTGTGTCGCTGGTGGAGAAAAAGCTCGGCGTGTGTCGCCGAGGAACAAGATGGTGGTCGTGGAGGCGAAGCCGGAGATCAAACAACGGCGTGTGTCGCCGAGAAGAAGGCCGTGGCATTCGTGCGGAGTTGGGGCGTGCAGAAGTGGTCGTGTCGGGTCGGAGGGCCGTAGTGGCGACCATGGCGATGAAGATGACCGGAGCTGTAGCAACTCCGGCAATGGCATGTCGTGTTTAGGGGGAGTTTGTTGGAATAAACACGCCATAGGTGTGTTCCTGGCGTGTGTTAGTCAGTACGTGTGTGTCGCGCGGTGTGTGTGTGCGACGTGCCTGCTTGTTCGTGTGCGCCTACAGGATAGCTGCGGCGAGGTGGTGTCAGGTCCGGCCCGTGCGTCGTGGTTGTGCAGTTTAGGTCGTGGGTGAGTGGTGTGCGTGGTGCAGGTCTTGCGAAGGAGGCCGCCATGGCCGGAACGAGCGAATGGCTCGCGGCCATGGATGACCGGGTCATGTGGACGTGCGCATAGGTCGCGGTGGAGTCGAGCTCCCTGGCCTACAAGTAGCCCCTGCGTTCACCTATTGTTGCCGCCAAGTCCAGGAAATATAAGGCCAAGATACAGGCATATGTCGCCGCGGCGTTCGTCGCCGAAAATTGATGTTCTACGTCTTCCTCGTGTTCGTGCGTGAGTGAGAGATCGAGCGTCCTGGGTTCTAACAACGTCGAGTTCCTCTGCCCCGGTGTCGTCTCCTGCGCCGTCAGCGTCGCCATCGCCGTGTGGAACAGCACCCTGGTACAAACGTGCATAGACAATGTATACTCATGCTGAGCGCGCATACGTGGGGAACATTAGCTCGCTCGGCCCTGTTCGTCTCGGACTTCGCCGCCGCCAACAGATCAGGAAGCGTCGGCCAAATCAGGCCACTGTTGGGTCGTCAACAGCAGCTGATAGCGTGTTCATTTGATCGATATACTGCCAACATATGGAGAGAACGAACAAAAAGAGAGAAAGGAAAGGGCGAGGGCGAGAGAAATAAAAAACGAAGCTGACGCGGATCTCAACCGAGGGCCTACGTGGACACTAGCACGGCGGAAAAGCCTGGAGCAAGCTTGAAGGGGTCACTTGCCTTGTTTGCACAGTTCGAGAGGGTCCGTTAGATGTATTGTAGTTTGGGGTTGTGTTTTAGACTTGTGGAATGCATGAGGGGGGTAACATGGACTTATTCTAAATATAAAATATTCTAACACTAGCAGTGAATTCTGAGGAACCTGCACAACAATCGGAAATGGAAACCGAAAGAGATAGCAGCAATTCGAAGGTTGCCGTCATGCAGTGACGCGAGCCGTAGTGAGACCTGCAGCCGGCGGCCGCCGCCGCGCGCTGCTCCCTCCTATCCTCCCCCCTCCCCTCCCCTCTCGCCCCCGGTTCCAATTCACCGCTGGCCGCCGGCATAACCGCCTCGGTCACCGGCACAGCGCACGTGCCTGCTGGGCCGCTGTTCACCACTCCCCTCGCCTCAGTTTCTTTCTTCCCCCGTCTCTCAGTGTCTCTCCTCTCTTGGTCTTCCTTTCCTGGCGGCGAACGACTGGGCTAGGCGGCGGCGCTATTCGGTCTTCTCTGCGCCCTTTGCCGGTGACGAGCAACCAACAGGTATGCCCACCTATTCTCTTCCCTTCCTGCTGTACGAAACGGAGCACCCCCCCAAACCTTATATAAGCTATCTGTATACCTACTAGCTCCGATTTGTTTTTGTATACTACTACCTACTAGCTTCGATTTTGTTTGCAAAATAACCGGGCGCCTATGCTGGGTCCGCCCCTGCCATCCCCCATTTTGGTTGAATGCTCGAGTTACAAAATTGGTTGCTATTTGCCTATTTGGACGCTCAGATTGTAGCTATTTAGGTTTTTCTACAGCCAAATCATGCAACTGGATGCTGCTCAGAAAATTGAATTTATACCTTGTTTCATGTGAAACCAGGTATAAATCGCAACGGTGTGATAACGTAAGATTACAGTTGACTAACTTTTATCAACCATGTCAGATCGGAACACCAATGGTGTCTCACTGTTTGTTTGGTGTGTCGTTCCTGCAAGTGACCTAGACATCAGATAATTGTGATGATCCTTAGTGGAAAAGATGGTTTTATGACATATCCTAATACAGTAGTAATGCTTGCTTTTTTTTTTTGTCTTAACACTTCAGGTGCTATTATAGGAATTTCAGACTCTCAGCTCCTCAATTGTGTTCCACTTAAGCAAGAGCACTAGACGGCTTTCAGTGTAATGCTTACCTTTCATAGTTTTAAGTTGTTTTAATTAGAGTGTACTTGATACATGATTATCATTTTAGCATCTTGCTATTTCCAGGCATAAAGCTCATTTAGTTAATGTATCATTTGAGAAAAGTGGTTCTCTGAAATCATCATCGCACATTGTTTTCCTGTATTGAACAGAAGCTATTTGTATTTTAATTGCTGGAATGTTGTGCAGAGAAATTCTGCCACTCAGTGTCATCATCTTATAAAATCACAGGCCTGAAGCAGTGACAGAAATAAGTTAAATCAGTGCCATGCAAATTGTAGCAGAAGTAAGTACCAAACCATGAAATAAGTGATCCGTATAGTAGTTTTATGAAATAAAAATGCGAGATCCATATTATCATCTGAATACTAAAGCATATGGCAGGCCTATCCCTTCCTGAGTATTGGAGCGTTTTCCAATTTTATCACATGGAATTATGCTGGTACAGATTCACCACACCAGGTTTTGGAGTTCTATTCAAGTACTTGAGACTTTGTTAGCTCCTTGACTGTTTTCAGGGATGCAGGTGAAGGGAATAAGAGTCCATGAGCTTGGTGGCCCAGAAGTAAGTGTTCTACTAAAATATGCACCATTTAATTCATGCCTCTTGACATTCTTGTCCCAGATCCTTGTGTTAATGAATACTCTAGATTTAAGAGCTGCTCTCTTGATGATCTGATAGGTACTAAGTTGGGAAGATGTTGAGATTGGGGAGCCCAATGAAGGAGAAATCCGGATCAAGAACAAGGCAATCGGAGTCAACTATGTTGATATATATTACCGTACTGGATTACATCGAGCACCTCTTCCATTTGTTCCTGGTACAGATTTTACTATTAGCTTGTCTCTTGATTAGTGGACCTGGTCCATATGAAACTCATTTTGTGTGGCTGGATGTTTTCAGATCTTGTGTACGTTCAATTCAGTCATTTTCCTTCTTTTAAGAAAGTGATATACAGAACACATGCTGTTTCGCATGCCTAGTAGATGCATGGTCAAGAAAAGATCAGCATAAGATTAGAGCATGATCACAGTGAGGGAAGGTGTTTTTGCTAAGCACATTACAGATTGCAATATAATATTTCATAATAAGAATCACAATAGGAAAGGTGTTGTAGGTCTGCATATCTTAGTCATTTCTTTTACAGAAATTAATTTCATAATTACCATTATTATTCATGCCTTAAGATGGCACCTGACCTAAGTTAGTATTAAAACTTATCTTACTCTTCACTAGCTGGGCTTTTCTTTTATCACAGGATGATCCCAGTTAAACCCCTGTATTTCCTATCTAGGATTTCTAACTTCACAAGTGCCAGTTACCGATTCCAAATGAACTCAGACCTAGTAAGATAAATATTTATGCTCCTTAAGTTGTTTGAAGTCAAGTGCCTCACACTGTAACTTGTGACTGACTATCTAATATTTCTGGCCAGCATTGATCTTATGCTTACCTTCTTGAAACATGGTCACCTGTTCATCCAGGCAAGGAAGCAGTTGGTGTTGTGTCTGCTGTGGGTCCTGGGGTTACTAGCCTCAAAATCGGTGATGTTGTCGGCTATGTTGATAATCCAATGGGTTCTTATGCTGAAGAGCAGATCATCCCGGCAAGTGTGGCCATTCCTATACCCTCTGGAATAGACTACAAAACTGTGTCATCTATTTTACTGAAGGGAACGACTGCATATGTCCTTGTGCGACAAGCTTTTAAGGTTAATTGCCTTTTTCTTTCATAAATGTCTTACTCTGTTGTCTTATGCTAAAACATTGCTATTTTGCAGCAGCTTTGTAGAGAAGAAAAAATATATATAATGCAGCTTACAGAGACCTTCATTTTTTGCAGGTACAGAGAGGCCACAGTGTTCTAGTCCATGCTGCTGCCGGTGGAGTTGGCTCTCTCCTCTGCCAGTGGGCAAATGCCCTTGGCGCCACCGTCATTGGCACTGTTTCAACTGAAGAGAAGGCCACCCAAGCAACACAAGACGGATGCCAACATGTAATAGTATACACAAAGGAGGATTTCGTTACCCAGGTTGGTGAGATCACGTCAGGGGAAGGTGTTCATGTTGTCTATGATGCAGTCGGGAAGGACACGTTCCAGGTACAGACAATGACAAGACCCTCTTGCAGTTTTTCCCTTTTACCGTTCTTGTTGGAACCTTGCTATGAAATCTCAAATGAACTGTCAACTTTGTGATGAAGCGGAGTAATATCTTGTGTTCTTGCTGATGCTAAAAGCCACTAACGCTCCCTTTGGAACACAAGATTTCAGTTCCTGCAGGAAATGAACTGTTTCCTATGAAATCCTCACATTCTAATCACGTTCTGCATCTTTGTTGAGCAGGGGTCGATGGCGTGTTTGATGCCACGCGGTTGCATGATCTCCTACGGCCAGTCTTCAGGCAGCAGGCCAGACCCTGTCCAGCTGAGCGATCTCGCGCCAAAATCGTTGATCCTGGGCAGACCAGGGCTGATGCACTACACCACCAACCGTAATGAGTTGCTGCAGGCTGCTAGTGAAGTCTTCGCCAGCGTCATGTCCGGGATGCTGCGGGTGCACACCAATGTGTACCTGCTGTCGGAAGCTGCCCGCGCGCACACAGATCTAGAGGCCCGGAGAACATCCGGCTCCATCGTGCTGGTACCTGACAGCCAAAGGTTGTAGGCGAACGGAAGTGGTAGGGTGGCAGCCGTGGCCTCTGGCTCCGCATTGCCATATTCAGAGTTTTGTGCATGATAGTTTTTGCTCGGGATCTTGCTACACAGTATATTTTAACTATTTTGAGGTTCTGTGAAATTTCAATAAAATTTTATCAGATTGTCTTGGTGAATGAATCCATCATGTGAAACAGTATATGCTGACTATTGTGAGGTACTGTGACATTTCATAAAATATTATCAGGTTTGTCTTATGAATGAATCCATCATGTGATGGTGAATTGGTGATGCTACCTCTTGTTAACCTGACGTGTGATTGGTTTTGCTGATGAATTACTGATGGATTCGGATGGTTTATAATATCCAACTGAAACGAGAGGTGGTGATGAAAGAGACAAGAAAATTGATTCCAGAACATTTTGAGAAGTTATCACTGTCTACAATACAGGAAACACGACAATTTAAGAAGGGAAAGATGGAAACACAGAATGATTTAAGCACAGCCCTACAGTGTAACGGTTCCTAGTGATGCTGCTTCACTGATGCATATCTACATTGCAGCATCACTGGCTTGGTGCGCAAGCAGCAATGGCGTCAGGGACAGCTTGCCCCGCCGCTCCAGATGCACAGGCGCCCGTATTCAGATTTGATGCTACAACCCATGCTGATCTGTCGATTGCCATTTTCATGCTGATGAACTATGTGATTTTGAAACAATATCTTAATGGCCAAAATATCAAAGCAATATGGGTTTGCCAATCTGGTTTGTAGATTATATTCCACATTTCCAATCGTCATGTGTTCCTAGTTTCCACCAAACAATGACATGGATATACAATCAGAAACAAGTAGAGTGACATCTAGTTCCATTATTTTATTTTTCAGAAGCTATTACTATCTTCAGAAGTCAGGAAGTGTGAGGATAGAGGATACCCTACGAACAGAAAAATAAATGGACTACGAAACTCAGGGAGAAAACTACATACTCCTAGCTCCAAATGATTCAGGCAACTCAAGAATCAACCTGAATACCTGATGTTTCTATACAGTTAGGGAAAAAAAATGCTGCAACTGTTCACTCTACAGTCAATGACCCAACAGCAAAACCAGTTCCTGCAGGCTCATGCTTGCACTGGTCACTGGTGTGTGCAAAACAATGCTTCAGGCCTCTATATCATATTGGCTCCCACACTCTACAACGTATCAAACAGCACTGGTTCTGTTTGCAGGTACTCAAGGATGTTGTTTTCCTACTATTTGCAGACGTTGTTCTTTCTCATTGTTTCTATGCTTCCTGCTATGGTTGATCCAGCTGTCCCAACAAATCCTAGTGATGCGCAGCTACAAACAGATTCTTCAACATACAGCTGAATTTCTGGTAGTTGAACAGGGTCACAATCCTTTTTGTTCTCTATGGTTTTTGGAAGGAATCCAGACCGTATACCGTGTTCTGCAGCCATAAGCCTTTCTGCAGTTTGCAGCACTAATTCATCACTTTCCTTCAGGGTGTACAATTTGTATCGCTCATCTTTCGCGACATTTGCAAGATAGGTTTTGGTCCAGTTTGCTGGTGGAAGATCAGTCATGATGAACATGTGAACAGGACCACTATTCTTGTTTCTCTTCATTTCCAACTCAATAGCTTTCAACTTCTCTTTGAGGGCAGAAAATGTAGCTTTCCAGTGATTTTTGAATTGACCATCTAGCAATCTTAGTTGTGCACAAAGAAATGGCTCCTTTATATTGTTCTTAGCAAATTCCTTCCCTGCAGCCATGATCTCTGGGGCAAAAGGAAGAAACTCAATCTTTTCTAGTACACTCTGTATTGTTTGATCTTTTGGTGACTCATGGATATCAAAATAAGACTCTGATCCCTTGTATGGTCCTGAGAACAGTGTCCCAAATGCCAACAAGGTAGCATCCTCAGCTTGTGAACCAGGCCCTAAAGCCTTGTATATATCTCTGCGCCTCCGAACATATGAGATCTTCTTCCTTCTTTTCAACTCTTCATCTGGTTGAAACTGATCCAAGGCCCCATCATTGTCCACTTGATACGTCCAGACCGTTGTTCTGCAATCGTCTTGTACAGGATACACACAGCCTTTTTCACTGCCTCCAAGACCAGACAGCAAAGCTCGGCATCTATTGTAATCATCTGGCATAGAGCTACCACCAGAAACAGCACAGCACAACCCAGAAAAGCAAGCCTTCCGCATGTCTACACTGCACCAGAGCGAGATAAAAACCCTGAAGTCAATCGTCCTAACAAAAGATTTGACTGGGGACATATCAACTATGTCGCCCATCGAAACATACCTGGACATTAAACAAATTAGAATTAGTAAATAGTAATTTATGTTCTGGTCATCATGTGTACAGTCCACAAGAATTCAGAAATCTATATTATACACAATGTGAAAGTGGGTACTCTGGGTGTGCAACATAGAACACTTCTCTATACTATCTTTCTACTGGAAACAATTTTGCCATATTTCCATCAATAAGGAAACTGAGTAATTCAGTGTTATCTACAATCCTTAAGAATAGCCAAGCAATAGTAAAGAAGATGCTGCTACCTTCTTCATAGTGCTGCAGGCATTGTCAAACAACTTATGGGGTTCTGATTTAACTTTGTGGTTGCCACAATGTTCCAAACTAATATAATCATTTCATCATTCCAAAATAAGCAAGCTGAGCAAAATGTTTAGAACACATTCGAACCCAAGCAAACTTCTGCGACGCTAGAGTCAAAGACCGAACAAACCCAGCCAAATTCAATGCAGGTGCGGTCTTTACCTCCCCTCCCGGAGGAGCTGCATGGAGTGGTCCCAGACAGCGGCGCGCAGCGAGGCTGGTTCAGTGACCCTGAACTTGGGGCAACTCCCAAGGACAACGGCGTGGTGGTCAAGCACAGGGGGCACGACGAGGGTGCGGTTCAGCAGCGCGGCGGCCACTGCGGCGTTTCGGAGCTCGCCCACCTGGTTGCTGAACCCGCTGTGCGGTGCGTACCACAGGAACCTCTCGCCTTCGAGCTCCGCCGAGCCCCCGCATTGGGACACGCCGCCGCCGCCGCCGCTGGAGGCGAAGGAGGGAAAGGGGAGGAGAGCGCGAAGCATGTTGGAGTAGGCGGGTGAGAAGAGTAGAAAGGTCGGGAGGACGAGCACGAGTACAGCCACAACGACGGGCAGGTGCAACCGGGCGCCCCGCCTGCGCCACCGGCCGCGGCTCGCCGGCAAATCCATGTCGCCGCCGGCGACCAGGAGATCGGATCTGATATCAGTGCCGCTGGTAAACTACTCCATGGCCCAATTAGGCAGCCATCTAGAGAAGGAATCCAGTCTCATAGAGGCCAAATTGGTAAGCCCAGTTTTGTGGGCTCAAAGACTAACTCAGATGGGCCGTTCTGGGACATCCTAATTTGGGCTTTGGCTAGTAAAGCCACAAACGAAACAAAAAAGACCAGGATGAGTGTAATTGCTTTTTCAAAGTGCGCCATATCTTTATATCCTTAACTTTGGCATGTCACTTACATCCACTAAAAGAACTTTGCCACTTAGAAACATAGTCTCTTTTTTTGCGAGGACTCAGAAGCGTAGTTATATCATGCAATTGAAATCGCTCTTTTGAAGCTAGTTTCTCTTTGTTCTCTCTTTCGTACTTATTTCATTGATTCACATTCGCATACTTGCTTTGGCGAGTTTTCTGTAAATACTAACACGCGCAGGTTCTCTGACCAGACCGGTCAGACCGGTTCCCGCCGGGCAGCTGGGAGCTCGGCGAGAAAAACAACGAGCGCTCGTCCGGGAGGGACCCGTCAGGACGTGCGCACCTTGGGTTGTTCTAGGAACGGCAGGCCACCTAGAATGTCCTCAATAGCCGTAGAGACGAAGGAAGAACAGCAATTAGGGTTTGGAAAAGCTACGGTTTGAGAGGTACAAAAAAACTAAAGGCAAAAATAGTAGATTTGATAAATGCGATTGGATCTAACTCAATTGGTCGAATCCCTTTATATTTATAGGGAGGGTAGGACTTTTCCCGCAAGGAATAGATTTTACAACTCGTAATTAACCCAAACTAAGAGTCCTAGTCGACCGGTTCCCCAAACCGGTCAGACCGGTCTGGGCCTAGATTTTGCTCCTCCTTGCTCTACTTGCCAATTTTGGTCGCGAATATATGCCCCCCTGTTTTCTGGTGAAACTTGCGAATCAGAAAATACTTAGCAACCAAAATTGCTCTAAGGACAATGTTTATACATTGGCCATGTCTTGATGTCTTGCTTAAGTTGAAGTTGAAGCGACTTTCTTTGGTCTCCACACGATCTTTGCCTTCATCGCCGCTGCTGGCTTCTCTTCAAGTTGTTGCTCCATTGACTTCTTGCGCATCCGCTGCAATTTTCTCTTTTGAGTAAGGGACAAGCCTGGAGGACACCACTTTGGTTGCATATACATTGAATCTTGCTTATTGTCCTTCTCATCTCTCTTAGAATCAGTGGATACACTTTTCCTGACCAGATTATCACTAGAAACAACCGGTCTTTGTGATAACTCATGATTGTAGTATGAAACAGGATATGGAACAAAATATGGCTGCATATTCATACTACTGTAATCCCAAGGCAAATAGTAGTAAGGATATGACCAGGACCATGGTGTAGTCGGTCTAAAAGATGGATACAATGTAGCACTACTATTGCCTTGAGTTGAGGAAGATTCTTGGTGCTTTGATGAAGTTTTTATTTTTTCTGGCCGATTTCTAAGCTTCTGAGTAGCACCAAGCTTCTTGTATTTCTCCAGAAGTTTCTCAAAAGTCGGCCTTGATTTTTTCTTTGAATTTCCAAAAAACCCCAGACGTCAACCGGTCTGACTGGTTATCAGAACCGGTCTGACCGGTCCTGTTAGGACCAGTGCCTTTAGTTTTGGCTTGCCCCCCGAGCGTCGAATTCTTTCTTGCAACTTGAGGGTCTTTGTTCAGCCACATCTTCTTTTTCCTTTTCTGTTCTGGTCGTGCTTCACCAATGATTACATTTTTCCCTTTTGTTGTATCGGCTTGACTTGGCCTGATCAACACTTTAGGATTCTGTAATTCAATGGTATTGACAGAGAAATTCTTAGGAAAAGGATCAGAATCAACTTGCATTCCAACCAAAGTCAAATGGCCTTCATTAAGGACCGATTGAATTCGCCTACGGAACACATTACAATCATTAGTTGCATGTGAAAAAGAATTATGAAATTTACAATACGTACGACGCTTCAACTCATCAAGCGATGGTATAGTATACGTGGTCTTGATGTATCCATTTTTATGCAACTCATCAAATATTCTATCGCATTTGGAAACATCAAAAGTAAATTTCACTTCTTCTTGCCGATTTTTGTGAATCGGTTTAAGAGAAGGGCAACTATATGATTGATAATTGCTCGGCCATGTAAATTCAGCAGCACATATCTCTCCATTCTCATCGTCCAATGAATCATTGCTTAGCATATGCATGTTGGGACGATCAAATTTTGAGCGAGCATCTTTACTTCGGCTTTCTTGAGCCAAAGCTTTTTGTAATACTTGATTGATAGTAAGAAACTCATAGCCTTCTAATTTTTCTTTGATATGAGATTTTAGACCATTAAAAGATAATTCGGCAAGATCCTTTTCAGAAATACTCAAACTATAACATCGGTTTTTTGTATCTCTAAATCTTCTAATATATTCAGCAACAGATTCATCATTCTTTTGCATAACTGATGTTAAGTGAGATAGTCTCAATTCATTATCACCACTATAAAAGTGCTCATGGAATTTATGCTCTAATTGAGACCATGTATAAATAGAATTAGGAGATAATACCGAAAACCATGAGAAAGCAATACCAGATAGCGACAAAAGGAATAATCTGATTTCCAAGTGATCAATACTACCATGAATACCCAATTGTGCGTTAAACTGGCTAATATGCTCCCATGTAGTCCTATTGTCTCCCCCGGTAAATTTAACAAACTCTGGCACTTTAAAACCTTGAGGATAGGGCATAGCATCAAAATTTGCAGGATAAGGTTTTTAACATGACAAAGTTTTATCTTTAACCTCCACGCCAAAAGTATCTTTAATCATAATAGCCAAATCCTTTTTGTATTCTTCAAGCAAGCTTTGAATATAAAGGTCATTTGAGCCTTGCTGATCATTAACATTTGGCACATATTGAGGCATATGGTTCGGCTGTGCATGCAATGATTGCTGTAAATAGCCCGAACTTTGGGAAGACATAAGATTTGTAGTATATGTCATTGGAGACATGTAGTATAACCAGAAACACCATTGTTTCGGCCAGAATTGGCCTGAACATGTGATGCACTAGTTATAGGTTCAGGTGTTGTTTGATATGCAACATAGTCACCTGAACCGGTCTGACCGGTTCCAGCAATCGGTCTAACCGGAATCTGGCCGTGCTGAATGGGGGCACTCAAACCGGTTTGACCGGTTACAGAAACCGTTCTGACCGGAATTGCCTGGCCAGACTGTCCTGGAAGATTTTGCCCTGTTGAATAATTCAACGGCATCCCAAATTGTGGATCTTTGGGTGGTATTGCGCCAAATACTAACACGCGCAGAAAAGCTCCTTGCAGCTTCTCTGACCAGACTGGTCAGACCGGTTCCCGCCGGGCAGCTGGGAGCTCGGTGAGAAAACCAACGAGCGCTCGTCCGGGAGGGACCCCGTCAGGACGTGCGCATCTTGGGTTGTTCTAGGATCGGCAGGCCACCTAGAACGTCCTCAATCGCCGTAGAGACGAAGGAAGAACAGCAATTAGGGTTTGGAAAAGCTAGGGTTTGAGAGGTACAAAAAAAGTAAAGGCAAAAATAGTAGATTTGATAAATGCGATTGGATCTAACTCAATCGGCCGAATCCCTTTATATTTATTGGGAGGGTAGGACTTTTCCCGCAAGGAATAGATTTTACAACTCGTAATTAACCCAAACTAAGAGTCCTAGTCGACCGGTTCCCCAAACCGGTCAGACCGGTCTGGGCCTAGATTTTGCTCCTCCTTGCTCTACTTGCCAATTTTGGTCGCGAATATATGCCCCCCTGTTTTCTGGTGAAACTTGCGAATCAGAAAATACTTAGCAACCAAAATTACTCTAAGGACAATGTTTATACATTGGCCATGTCTTGATGTCTTGCTTAAGTTGAAGTTGAAGCGACTTTCTTTGGTCTCCACACGATCTTTGGCTTCATCGCCGCTGCTGGCTTCTCTTCAAGTTGTTGCTCCATTGACTTCTTGCGCATCCGCTGCAATTTTCTCTTTTGAGTACGGGACAAGCCTGGAGGACACCACTTTGGTTGCATATACATTGAATCTTGCTTATTGTCCTTCTCATCTCTCTTAGAATCAGTGGATACACTTTTCCTGACCAGATTATCACTAGAAACAACCGGTCTTTGTGATGACTCATGATTGTAGTATGAAACAGGATATGGAACAAAATATGGC
>CM014278.1:48235519-48260937 GCA_004135705.1 Alloteropsis semialata
TGGACACTGGAAGCCGAGGTGGAGGCTGGGGTTCCCAGCCAACGCGGAGCGTTGGGCTTGGCCTTAGAAACATAGTCTCTTTTTTTGCGAGGACTCAGAAGCGTAGTTATATCATGCAATTGAAATCGCTCTTTTGAAGCTAGTTTCTCTTTGTTCTCTCTTTTGTACTTATTTCATTGATTCACATTCGCATACTTGCTTTGGCGAGTTTTCTGTAAATACTAACACGCGCAGGTTCTCTGACCAGACCGGTCAGACCGGTTCCCGCCGGGCAGCTGGGAGCTCGGCGAGAAAAACAACGAGCGCTCGTCCGGGAGGGACCCGTCAGGACGTGCGCACCTTGGGTTGTTCTAGGAACGGCAGGCCACCTAGAATGTCCTCAATAGCCGTAGAGACGAAGGAAGAACAGCAATTAGGGTTTGGAAAAGCTAGGGTTTGAGAGGTACAAAAAAAGTAAAGGCAAAAATAGTAGATTTGATAAATGCGATTGGATCTAACTCAATCGGTCGAATCCCTTTATATTTATAGGGAGGGTAGGACTTTTCCCGCAAGGAATAGATTTTACAACTCGTAATTAACCCAAACTAAGAGTCCTAGTCGACCGGTTCCCCAAACCAGTCAGACCGGTCTGGGCCTAGATTTTGCTCCTCCTTGCTCTACTTGCCAATTTTGGTCGCGAATATATGCCCCCCTGTTTTCTGGTGAAACTTGCGAATCAGAAAATACTTAGCAACCAAAATTGCTCTAAGGACAATGTTTATACATTGGCCATGTCTTGATGTCTTGCTTAAGTTGAAGTTGAAGCGACTTTCTTTGGTCTCCACACGATCTTTGCCTTCATCGCCGCTGCTGGCTTCTCTTCAAGTTGTTGCTCCATTGACTTCTTGCGCATCCGCTGCAATTTTCTCTTTTGAGTACGGGACAAGCCTGGAGGACACCACTTTGGTTGCATATACATTGAATCTTGCTTATTGTCCTTCTCATCTCTCTTAGAATCAGTGGATACACTTTTCCTGACCAGATTATCACTAGAAACAACCGGTCTTTGTGATGACTCATGATTGTAGTATGAAACAGGATATGGAACAAAATATGGCTGCATATTCATACTACTGTAATCCCAAGGCAAATAGTAGTAAGGATATGACCAGGACCATGGTGTAGTCGGTCTAAAAGATGGATACAATGTAGCACTACTATTGCCTTGAGTTGAGGAAGATTCTTGGTGCTTTGATGAAGTTTTTATTTTTTCTGGCCGATTTCTAAGCTTCTGAGTAGCACCAAGCTTCTTGTATTTCTCCAGAAGTTTCTCAAAAGTCGGCCTTGATTTTTTCTTTGAATTTTCAAAAAACCCCAGACGTCAACCGGTCTGACCGGTCCTGTTAGGACCAGTGCCTTTAGTTTTGGCTTGCCCCCCGAGCGTTGAATTCTTTCTTGCAACTTGAGGGTCTTTGTTCAGCCACATCTTCTTTTTCCTTTTCTGTTCTGGTCGTGCTTCACCAATGATTACATTTTTCCCTTTTGTTGTATCGGCTTGACTTGGCCTGATCAACACTTTAGGATTCTGTAATTCAATGGTATTGACAGAGAAATTCTTAGGAAAAGGATCAGAATCAACTTGCATTCCAACCAAAGTCAAATGGCCTTCATTAAGGGCCGATTGAATTCGCCTACGGAACACATTACAATCATTAGTTGCATGTGAAAAAGAATTATGAAATTTACAATACGTACGACGCTTCAACTCATCAAGCGATGGTATAGTATACGTGGTCTTGATGTATCCATTTTTATGCAACTCATCAAATATTCTATCGCATTTGGAAACATCAAAAGTAAATTTCACTTCTTCTTGCCGATTTTTGTGAATCGGGTTTAAGAGAAGGGCAACTATATGATTGATAATTGCTCGGCCATGTAAATTCAGCAGCACATATCTCTCCATTCTCATCGTCCAATGAATCATTGCTTAGCATATGCATGTTGGGACGATCAAATTTTGAGCGAGCATCTTTACTTCGGCTTTCTTGAGCCAAAGCTTTTTGTAATACTTGATTGATAGTAAGAAACTCATAGCCTTCTAATTTTTCTTTGATATGAGATTTCAGACCATTAAAAGATAATTCGGCAAGATCCTTTTCAGAAATACTCAAACTATAACATCGGTTTTTTGTATCTCTAAATCTTCTAATATATTCAGCAACAGATTCATCATTCTTTTGCATAACCGATGTTAAGTGAGATAGTCTCAATTCATTATCACCACTATAAAAGTGCTCATGGAATTTATGCTCTAATTGAGACCATGTATAAATAGAATTAGGAGATAATACCGAAAACCATGAGAAAGCAATACCAGATAGCGACAAAAGGAATAATCTGATTTCCAAGTGATCAATACTACCATGAATACCCAATTGTGCGTTAAACTGGCTAATATGCTCCCATGTAGTCCTATTGTCTTCCCCGGTAAATTTAACAAACTCTGGCACTTTAAAACCTTGAGGATAGGGCATAGCATCAAAATTTGCAGGATAAGGTTTTTGACATGCCAAAGTTTTATCTTTAACCTCCACGCCAAAAGTATCTTTAATCATAATAGCCAAATCCTTTTTGAATTCTTCAAGCAAGCTTTGAATATAAAGGTCATTTGAGCCTTGCTGATCATTAACATTTGGCACATATTGAGGCATATGGATCGGCTGTGCATGCAATGATTGCTGTAAATAGCCCGAACTTTGGGAAGACATAAGATTTGTAGTATATGTCATTGGAGACATGTAGTATAACCAGAAACACCATTGTTTCGGCCAGAATTGGCCTGAACATATGATCTACTAGTTATAGGTTCAGGTGTTGTTTGATATGCAACATAGTCACCTGAACCGGTCTGACCGGTTCCAGCAACCGGTCTAACCGGAATCTGGCCGTGCTGAATGGGGGCGCTCAAACCGGTTTGACCGGTTACAGAAACCGGTCTGACCGGAATTGCCTGGCCAGACTGTCCTGGAAGATTTTGCCCTGTTGAATAATTCAACGGCATCCCAAATTGTGGATCTTTGGGTGGTATTGCGCCAAATACTAACACGCGCAGAAAAGCTCCTTGCAGCTTCTCTGACCAGACTGGTCAGACCGGTTCCGCTGACCAGTCAGACCGGTTCCCGCCGGGCAGCTGGGAGCTCGGTGAGAAAACCAACGAGCGCTCGTCCGGGAGGGACCCCGTCAGGACGTGCGCATCTTGGGTTGTTCTAGGATCGGCAGGCCACCTAGAACGTCCTCAATCGCCGTAGAGACGAAGGAAGAACAGCAATTAGGGTTTGGAAAAGCTAGGGTTTGAGAGGTACAAAAAAAGTAAAGGCAAAAATAGTAGATTTGATAAATGCGATTGGATCTAACTCAATCGACCGAATCCCTTTATATTTATTGGGAGGGTAGGACTTTTTCCGCAAGGAATAGATTTTACAACTCGTAATTAACCCAAACTAAGAGTCCTAGTCGACCGGTTCCCCAAACCGGTCAGACCGGTCTGGGCCTAGATTTTGCTCCTCCTTGCTCTACTTGCCAATTTTGGTCGCGAATATATGCCCCCCTGTTTTCTGGTGAAACTTGCGAATCAGAAAATACTTAGCAACCAAAATTGCTCTAAGGACAATGTTTATACATTGGCCATGTCTTGATATCTTGCTTAAGTTGAAGTTGAAGCGACTTTCTTTGGTCTCCACACGATCTTTGCCTTCATCGCCGCTGCTGGCTTCTCTTCAAGTTGTTGCTCCATTGACTTCTTGCGCATCCGCTGCAATTTTCTCTTTTGAGTACGGGACAAGCCTGGAGGACACCACTTTGGTTGCATATACATTGAATCTTGCTTATTGTCCTTCTCATCTCTCTTAGAATCAGTGGATACACTTTTCCTGACCAGATTATCACTAGAAACAACCGGACTTTGTGATGACTCATGATTGTAGTATGAAACAGGATATGGAACAAAATATGGCTGCATATTCATACTACTGTAATCCCAAGGCAAATAGTAGTAAGGATATGACCAGGACCATGGTGTAGTCGGTCTAAAAGATGGATACAATGTAGCACTACTATTGCCTTGAGTTGAGGAAGATTCTTGGTGCTTTGATGAAGTTTTTATTTTTTCTGGCCGATTTCTAAGCTTCTGAGTAGCACCAAGCTTCTTGTATTTCTCCAGAAGTTTCTCAAAAGTCGGCCTTGATTTTTTCTTTGAATTTCCAAAAAACCCCAGACGTCAACCGGTCTGACTGGTTATCAGAACCGGTCTGACCGGTCCTGTTAGGACCAGTGCCTTTAGTTTTGGCTTGCCCCCCGAGCGTCGAATTCTTTCTTGCAACTTGAGGGTCTTTGTTCAGCCACATCTTCTTTTTCCTTTTCTGTTCTGGTCGTGCTTCACCAATGATTACATTTTTCCCTTTTGTTGTATCGGCTTGACTTGGCCTGATCAACACTTTAGGATTCTGTAATTCAATGGTATTGACAGAGAAATTCTTAGGAAAAGGATCAGAATCAACTTGCATTCCAACCAAAGTCAAATGGCCTTCATTAAGGGCCGATTGAATTCACCTACGGAACATATTATAATCATTAGTTGCATGTGAAAAAGAATTGTGAAATTTACAATACGCACGACGCTTCAACTCATCAAGCGATGGTATAGTATACGTGGTCTTGATGTATCCATTTTTATGCAACTCATCAAATATTCTATCGCACTTGGAAACATCAAAAGTAAATTTCACTTCTTCTTGCCGATTTTTGTGAATCGGTTTAAGAGAAGGGCAACTATATGATTGAGAATGGCTCGGCCATGTAAATTCAGCAGCACATATCTCTTCATTCTCATCGTCTATTGAATCATTGCTTAGAATATGCATGTTGGGACGATCAAATTTTGAGCGAGCATCTTTACTTCGGCTTTCTTGAGTCAAAGCTTTTTGTAATACTTGATTAATAGTAAGAAACTCATAGCCTTCTAATTTTTCTTTGATATGAGATTTCAAACCATTAAAAGATAATTCGGTAAGATCCTTTTCAGAAATACTCAAACTATAACATCGGTTTTTTGTATCTCTAAATCTTCTAATATATTCAGCAACAGATTCATCATTCTTTTGCATAACCGATGTTAAGTGAGATAGTCTCAATTCATTATCACCACTATAAAAGTGCTCATAGAATTTATGCTCTAATTGAGACCATGTATAAATAGAATTAGGAGATAATGCCGAAAACCTTGAGAAAGCAATACCAGATAACGACAACGGGAATAATCTGATTTTCAAGTGATTAATACTACCATGAATACCCAATTGTGCGTTAAACTGGCTAATATGCTCCCATGTAGTCCTATTGTCTTCCCCGGTAAATTTAACAAACTTTGGCACTTTAAAACCTTGAGGATAGGGCATAGCATCAAAATTTGCAGGATAAGGTTTTTGACATGCCAAAGTTTTATCTTTAACCTCCACATCAAAAGTATCTTTAATCATAATAGCCAAATCCTTTTTGTATTCTTCAAGCAAGGTTTGAATATAAAGGTCATTTGAGCCTTGCTGATCATTAACATTTGGCACATATTGAGGCATATGGTTCAGCTGTGCATGCAATGATTGCTGTAAATAGCCCGAACTTTGGGAAAACATAGGATTTGTAGTATATGTTATTGGAGTACATGTGGTATAACCAGAAACACCATTGTTTCGGCCAGAATTGGCCTGAACATGTGATGTACTAGTTATAGGTTCAGGTGTTGTTTGATATGCAACATAGTCACCTGAACCGGTCTGACCGGTTCCAGCAACCGGTCTAACCAGAATCTGGCCGTGCTGCATGGGGGCGCTCAAACCGGTTTGACCGGTTACAGAAACCGGTCTGACCGGAATTGCCTGGCCAGATTGTCCTGGAAGATTTTGCCCTGTTGAATAATTAAACGGCATCCCATATTATGGATCTTTGGGTGGTATTGCTGCCGATGAATTATGAGGTACAATTTGTTGTGAAGTACCAGCCATATCAGATCTAATAGCATTACCAGTTACGGCCGAAGGTTGCTTTCCTATAGACTTATCAATCATGCCTTGAACAAGAGAAAGAACTTTTTCTTGACCAGAAACTAGCAATCTATTAATTTGATCAAGAGTAATAGGCTCTGGTGCAGTACTCACAGTGAGTGTTACCTCATCTTTTTCTTCTTCCCCTTCTGAAAGAAGAACCACCTCCTTGTCCTTGGAGATAGCACCTTTTCGATCCATGGAGAAGTGCGAGAGGAACCATTGCGCCTTGTCTTCAAGCTTCTTCTTGGCTCGTTCCATCTCCTCCTTTTCTTGCAGCAGGAGTTGCTCAAATAGATGACGATCCTTAGCTGATAGCTCATTAGCAGTCGGCCTCTGAATATTTTCAGGATCAACTTCACTTGGCTTTGATAGATTAGCCATGACAGTAGATCCTTTTTTCTTGTTCTCCAGCGGAGTCGCCAGAAAGTATGTTGACACGAAAACGCGCCAAATACTAACATGCGCAGAAAAGCTCCTTGCAGCTTCTCTGACCAGACCGGTCAGATCGGTTCCGGTGACCGGTCAGACCGGTTCCCGCCGGGCAGCTGGGAGCTCGACGAGAAAACCAACGAGCGCTCGTCCGGGAGGGACCCCGTCAGGACGTGCGCACCTTGGGTTGTTCTAGGATCGGCAGGCCACCTAGAACGTCCTCAATCGCCGTAGAGACGAAGGAAGAACAGCAATTAGGGTTTGAAAAAACTAGGGTTTGAGAGGTACAAAAAAAGTAAAGGCAAAAATAGTAGATTTGATAAATGCGATTGGATCTAACTCAATCGGCCGAATCCCTTTATATTTATAGGGAGGGTAGGACTTTTCCCGCAAGGAATAGATTTTACAACTCGTAATTAACCCAAACTAGGAGTCCTAGACGGATTACAGGAGAAACCGGTTTAACCGGTTCCCCAAACCGGTCAGACCGGTCTGGGCCTAGATTTTGCTCTTCCTTGCTCTACTTGCCAATTTTGGTCGCGAACAGATATGTTATGATACGCAACTTCAGTTAAACTTTACCAAAGCTCAGATTGTGTATCCCGAAAACCAAGATCATTCATATTAACTGAAATAAATAGATAAGGATTTAGATCATTTTAAGAGGAAGCAAAGATGGTTTACAAAGATGGGAAACAACACTGAAAATGGTCAACTACTCTCTCCATCCACAAATATAAGCTTTTCTAGTTTGTTCTAAGTCAAGCATTTAAAATTTGATATAACAGAAAAATTTAAAGATTGCTGCCAGAGATTCGTCATAAAACCAATTATCTCAATGCGTTTCTTTCTATTCGAAACAATTTCTTATATATATTTTATTGGTCACAATGTAGTTACATCACTGTGATAGGTATACAAATTGCGTAATACTACTATTTTTCTTGGACGCCATATACGCTCCAGCCTTCAATATTGAGAAGTAGCCAAATCTTTCAGCCAGCCGAGGTCACTAGCCCGGAGTGGTCTCGTGGCCGTCGGACTCGACGAATACGCACACGTCAGCATCCACCGGAATACTACTTTTCTAAAAATAGAAAAAAGTCTAAATTATCTCTCAACTATAACCAAGTCTAGAGAACCTCTGATTATTTTTTATTCAAATAACCCCCTAAACTATATCAATTGGTTCAACTTACCCTTTAATTAAAAATTTATCTTTTTTTTATCTCCACGTACAAATAGAGTTTTAAGTTCAAATTTTGTGATATTATTTTATGTTAGAAAAATATATTATGATTTTTTAGTATTATTTTAATTGGCTAGTCCATTTAATTATAAATTAATCATAAGCTATATAAAAATTAAGTAAAAAAATATATGATATTTTATTAACATAATACACGATGTTCTTTGTCATCCTATAAAATTTGAACTTAAATCTCTATCTGTGCATGGAGGAAAAAAAGACAAATCTTACTGAGGGTAAATTATACTAATCGGTAAAGTTCTAGAGTAAATTGAACCAAATATAGTTTAGAGGGTTAACTAGACTTTTGACCATAGTTGAGGGAGTAATTTAGATTGAGTAAAATGCACCCCAGGTCCTTAAACTTATCCCGCTGGGTCACGTAGGTCCTTCAACTTTCAAAACGTATATTTAGGTCTCTAGACTATGTAAAGGGTCCATCCAGGTCCAGAACATGCCACGCGAGCGTCTGACGCCAACGTGGCATGCGAACATGGCGTCACGCTAGCAAACATATGTAAGAGACCCCTGATTTATGTAAACGTTGACTATGTATCCCCAACTCTCTTACAAATAAGTCCTACCATCTTCCCCATAGCCTCCCTAGGTTTCTATTTCTTTACACATATACCCTTCTTCTACCTCGGTTCATAACTGAGCTTAGCTTGCGGGGAGGAAAACGGCAGCTAGCAGAGCACCGACTATGTTCGGTCGGCGCAGGGCATGGCTTGCGGCGCGGGTTCCTGGCGTGCAAGGAAGAAGGGTGAGCCCAAGGCGCGACGATGCCACGGCAAGGGACGGAAGTGGAGGCAGAGGGGCTCGCCGGCCGCCGCTGCAGAGAATGAATTGGCGGCGCTGGGACTCATCGGCCGCCGCACCAGGGAATGGAGGCCGCTGCGTTGCCGCCGCACCAGGGTATGGAGGCCGCCCGCCGCTCAACTACAGCCCAGTCTGGCGCGCCGGTGCCGCTACTCCGCAACCCCTACACGGCGGACCTCCGCGACCGCGCTTGCGCGCCCGGCGAGGTCGCCCCCGACGCCACTCCGCAGGCGTGGCGGGGCAACGTGTGCGGCTCCGGTGTCGACGCCGCGTCGGGGGCCGAGGTGTGCGTGAGCCCCGGCCGCATCACGCCATCCATGTACGTGCAGTTGGCCGGCGCCGCCAACGTGAGCTACGGGCTCTACCACTACGGGCCGGTCCTGGTGGCGCTGGCGGACTGCACGTTCGTCAGGGAGACGTTCCGGTCCATCGGCGAGGACCATTGCCCGGGCCTGCGCCGGTACAGCGGGCAGGTGTTCCGGGGCCTGCTTGCCGCCGCCGCCGGCGTGCTGCTGGCGGTGCTGTTCAAGGAGTTCCTGCTGGCCTCGTCGCCGCTAGTGCTATCCCTTCCATTCGCATCGCCGCCGCCGCGGGTGTGCCGATGCAGATGCCCATGTTGATGGATGCGCCGCTCTCTCTCATCTTTCCCAATTTCTGTACCCCGTGCGTCGCTGCCTCTTCTCCTCGTCCCACACGCCCGCACCTGTGTGCCGAGTCCTTGCTTTGCCGCTCTTCATGGTGGAGAGTGAGGAGAAGAGGGAGGGGGAGGTGGAGATGGCGCCGGTGGCCGACGGGGAGAGGATACAGAGAGGGGGCAGGATTATCTGTGAATGATTACAAAGTAGAGGGGTTTTCTATGTTTGCCCGCGTGGCATGCCACATCAGTATTAGGAGCTTACGTGGCGCATTTGGGACCTGGGATGGACCTCTTTACAGAGTTTAGGAACCCAGATATACGTTTTGATAATTTAAGGACCTAGATGAGCATCCGGGACAATTTTAGGGACCTGAGGTGCATTTTACTCATTCAGATTTTTTCCTTTAAAATAGTAAATCAAACCAGAATACTGGACTAGTCAACTAATGCCAGCTGCCCATGCGGCACTTTGGCCAATAAACTAGCTCATGAAGCCTGAAGCCACGACGCAGCCGTAGCCGTACTGCTCTCCGACATCGTGGTCGCTGACAGACTGGGAGGTAGGAGGAGCTGGATCAACAGCCGGGATCAATCGATGGAGATTGGGGATGCTGCTCCGGCGGCCAGCGAGGTGGAGTACGGCGGCCGCGTGACGCCGTTCCTGTTGCTGTCGTGCGTCGTCGCCTGCTGCGGCGGCTTCCTCTTCGGCTACGACCTCGGCATCTACGGTTCGTCCAGCTGCCGCTGCCACTTCTACTCTGTTCATCTGCAGCGATTTGGTATTGCCATTAGTTAATCGGGATGCATGACCCGGTCCCCCGGCACGCCAATGCGTGGAATTTGTTTCAACTCAGACTTTCTTCTCCACTAGAGATGATTGCCAACTTGCGGCGCCTACAGTATAGTGCATATCGTCGTTGAGAAGATGAGACCTTCTCTGGAGTGCTTTCCCGTTGTTTCAGTCTTTCGTTCACCTGAGCAAATGGGAAGCGAAGACTTCAAGGAGGAAAGCAGTACTGATGCAGGTTAATCTCATGTGCAGCGCTAGGCGCTTGAGGCCCAAGAAATGTGGTTTTGGTGTATGATCATCTAGCTAATATGGTACAAGTTTTGTAAAAGTTGTATTCGTGAAAGGTTGCTTTAAGTTGGACATGCCTATCAGCTATTCAGCTGCAGCGGACAAGAGAAGCTTGGCAATACCTGCATTTCTTCTTTCCGGCATGGCAAAACGGTGGAAACGGTTCACACCTTTCATGGTTTTTTTTATTCAAATTGAATCGGTGAACATTTGAGGATATCCTCAGTTCTATGCGTGGTTCCAAAATTTTTCGTAAAATTCATGTCATGTTCTTGGCCCCATTTGGCACAGCTTCAACCAGCTTCAGCTTCTCCTGACAGTATACTATTCATGCTACTGTTTATTGGAACTGTTTTTCTCTCTCATCTCCTCTCCTCTCACAGAGCTGGGTGAAGCCACTATTTTTGGCTTCACCAGCTCCAGCTCCTTGCGCACTGTAGCAAAAAGCTGAAGTCACAAAGAGCTGTGTCTTGGCATACCTCAATGAATTCATTCCTAAAGAGATTCTTCCCGGAGGTGTACCACCAGAAGCAGGACAGCAAAGTGAGTCACTACTGTCAGTTCAACAGCGAGCTCCTCACCCTGTTCACATCGTCCCTCTACATAGCTGGGCTTGTGGCTGCTCTGGTTGCATCATCCGTCACAAGGAGGTTTGGCCGCCGAGCAGCAATGCTGATCGGCGGTGCCTTCTTTATCGTAGGATCAGTGTTTCGTGGTGCAGCTGTCAATGTTCCTGTTAGAATCTGATATCCCTCGTAATGCGCAGCAGCCCTCCATCTAGAAAGGATATTGCGAGTACGACATGAGCTTGCACCGTATTAAGAACAAAGTAGATGAATCTCGTACAAAACCCTAGATGATGGCGTTGAAGCAACCACGACAAGAGAATAGGATTTTGGCAAAACCAACCGCAAATTCTTTAAGCACAACTCCAAAAGAGTACAAGTGATTGTTGCTCCCTCACAACTCTACTTGACCCTCTAGGACCCTCTGATTCTTGCCCTATACAAGAATCTAGTGCTATAGAACTGTCTAGCCTAACCCTCTTGAGCGCTCCTAATTGCTCCTCACAAGTCTTGGATGAGACCTTGTGTTTTCTCTTTGGCTTAATTTTCTCCTTAAGCCTCCACCCCTTTGTTTATATAGTCCCATCCAAGGCCCTCATACATGCAAGTAGAAGTCCTACACCTAATAGGATTACACGCTCAAGTTCTAATAGAACTAGAAGTCCTAATAACACACACCTATTGAATTCTAATCCAAGTAGGATTTGAGTCACCATACAACAATCTCCACCTTGACTCTAATCCTTTGAAGTCACCGTGCTCCTCCAAGAATTCGCTCCAAATCGGCTTCTTTTTTTAATTTTTATTTTTTATACTTTTTTTATACTCCCACCACAGGAGTGCTCCCACCACAAGGGCTCATGCACATCACTTCAATGAGCATGTTAGTGTCCGGGCTGAAGCGCCTGGACCCTTCACCTGAGAGCTCCTTCGTTGTGTAGTTTGGTTAACCACACCGCCTCCTCCTACGACCCTCCATGCCATAGGTTTGTACCGTCTCCGAGCTCCACCTGCTCATTGGTACTGCGTGGTCGGTCCCACCACGCCTTCCTCCTTCCGACAGCTCGCAGTTTCGCCTCTATGACTGTTAGATTTTTCAACTGCCTCTGTAGCCTTGACTTGACCACAAATGAGATTTGAGTACCTGTCGTTGATGAGACGACTTTCTTCTCCCGATCAGGATTTTTACCAAATCCCCCATTGGTTGGACCACTTTTAAGATTTCCTATCACTCGATATCCTCCATTAATCCACATGCTTTTCATGATTACTTGCCCTTTGCAAGTAACTTGCACGACTCCACCTTGAAGCGATAAGCCACAACCTTGGAGTTCTAGCGACCTCGCAGATATTAGATTCTTTTTCAACCCCGGGATATACCGAACTCCCGTCAGTGTGCAATGTGTACCATTATGCATCTCCAATGTAACCGTTCCCACCTCTGCGACTGCATACTCCGTGCAATCTGCCAAGTGAACAGTTCCATTCACCGAACATAGATATCCTTCGTCAAACATCTCCCTCGCCGAACATATATGGAAGTAACTCCCTGAATCTAATATACATTCATGAATAGCACCTGGTTGGCTGGCAATAAGTACATCACTTTCATCCTCACTTGCCACTGAGCATACTCCTCTCATAGTCTTCAAATTTGGACAGTCCTTTATCATGTGACCCTCTTTGTCACAAAGATAGCATGTGCGGCTACCCTTGCTCTTGCCCTTCTTCTTCCTGTGATTCTTGGCTTTGCCTGCTCCACTTGAAACAGTTAGTGCTTGATCACTCGAAGATGAAGATTCCTGTGGCTTCTTCAAGGATTCTGCCTCCAATAGATATGCAACTGTCGCATTGAAGTTGAGAGTGGTTTTCCCGACGAGAATATTCATCACCAACTACTCCCACAATGACGGCAAGGATGAAGCCAATATGACGACCTTATCGTTCTCCTCGTTGTTCTCATCCACACTAATCAGCTGCATGACAAGCTTGTTGAAGACATTCAGATGGTCGACGAATCGTGTGCCTTCCTCCATGCGCAACCTAAATAGTTGACGCTTGATCACCCACCGATTTGTCAGCGATTTTGCCATATACAATTCTTCTAAACTCTTCCATAACTTCTTCGGTGAATCCTCTTTAATTAACGAGTACTTTACCTCATCGGAGAGACATAGTCGAATTGTACTGACAGCCTTCCGCTCCATCACCTTCCATTCTTCAGCAGATGTGCTATCCAGTCTGTTCTCCTCAAGAGCATCGATCAACCCTTGCTGAACAAGCACATATTTCACCACGCACTGCCACACGCTGAAATTTTCTTTGCCATCAAATTTCTCTACTTGATTCCACATCCCCGACATTGTCATGATTTCATGCTTTCTAGCACCGCCGACCCTCTCACAAAATCAGATCAATCCGGCCTCGGCTCTGATACCACTTGTCGGATGTCAATATACGACCCTCTCACTGACGGGTGGGACCTCGCTGTTTCGGGGAGGAAAACAAGCGTAAGCAAACCCATAAACGAGGAGGACATCGGATGGGAGGGGGACCGACCCTTCTCCGCCTCGTCCGACCCTATTCCGCTTCGGCCGACCCCGCTCCGTCCCGGCCGACCCAGTTCCGCCTCGGCCGACCCTATTCCGCCTCGGCCGACCCCGCTCCGTCCCGGCCGACCCAGTTCCACCTCGGCCGACCCTATTCCGCCTCGGCCAACCCCGCTCCATCCCGGCCGACCCAGCTCCGCCTCGGCCGACCCCGCTCCGCTCTGGCCGGTTTCCTCCGCCTCGCCCGACCCTTCTCCGCCTCGGCCGGGTCCATGCCGGGCCAGGTGTCATGGGTCAACGGGGGGGACCCGGAACAGAAGGGGACCGGGAGGATGCATCGCCGCATATCTACCGCGCCACCTATTAGCATTAACGGGCCACGCCGCGCCGCCCGCCGTGACAGAAGGATGTAACTGTTCCAGCCGCCCCACAGGCGCCGCGGAGCGACGTGCACGACCCTAACAAGCTCGGGATTAGGACCTACTCCAACAAGCCCACAGTGTCCCGCAGGCGGCGGGGCTTCTCCAGCAAGCTTCTTATTATTTATCATTTTGTTGAACACGCCTTGTACAGGTCTCCCCCCGGAGGTATAAAAAGAAAATAAGGCCTCAGGGGAGGGGACGGACCGAAGAAAAAGACACACACACTCACTCACACTTAGACATTCACAGAGACTTGAGGCTTCTCCTATCTCTCGACCGCTTGTACCCCCTACTACGAGCAACGCGAGTAACACGAGCAGATCGACACTGGACGTAGGGCGTTAGTGCCTGAACCAGTATAATTCCTTGTGTCCTCTCACGAACCATCCGAGCCCAAACGCGCAATCCACTAAATTTACTAGTTGGTCATTTCTTACACCGACAGTTGGCGCGCCAGGTAGGGGCCTTTGCGCGTTTCGACGGTCACCAGGCTTCGGATGGCCACCCACGGTTCGAGCTGGACTCCTGGGACGCAGCTGCGTCTTGGAAGTCTGGATTTCGTCATCACCGCCGATGGGGACCTGGCGAGAGTCGCTCCCACGCCCCCGGTCAGCGCCCCCGACGCTGACGTCGCGACCGCCGCCGAGGCTCTCGCGAATGTCAACATCAACGCCCCTGACGACGAGGCTAGCGACCCTGGTCCGGAGGCCAACGAGGCCCTGCTGCTGAAGCAGCTCGAGACCTTCCTGGGGCCACGGCCCACGCAGGAGGATACACGCTGTGTCAGGTTCGCCCTGGCGAACGTCGCTACTCAGCTTGTGGGAGGAGCCCCACTCCCCCTGGGGATGTTGGACTCCCTCCCGCCGTATGCGACCCCATACGGTTTACGCAACGCGGCTGAGGTCGTGTCACGACTGGTGACACGCCTTCTGAGCCACACCCCGAACAGCGAGTTCGTCGGAATGATCGATCACGTCTCCAAGTCGGTCTTCGACCTCCTGGACGATTCCGTTTCGGAGACGTCGGACACCGAACTCGTCGGGGAGAGCCACCACCCGTCCCGCGAGTGCTTCATGACGGACACCCCTGATGGGGCGGTGGGAGAGGCGAGCGAGAGCGGCTCGGGCCCGGCGGCCCCGGAGACGGCCTCCCGGCTCACGACGCGCCTGCAGCCGCCCCGGTTGCGAACCAGGCCCCGGCGCCACCGAGGCAGCCAGCCCCGCGAAGAGCGGCCACATCGCCACGACACTCTCACGCCGACAACGCCCGGCAACGCCGGGAGGAGCTCCAAGAGGCCCGCCGCCTTTTGGAGCAAGAGCGCGCACGGGTCGAGCAGGAGCGAGCGCGCGTCGAGCGCGAGCTTCTGCAGATCGGAAATGCGGCTCCGGCCCGGGGACGTGCGCGGGACGTGCAGCGCCAGATCATCGACGATGACGGCGCCCCGCCCCCGCATTTCGCCCGCGCCGGACAAAACATAGCCGCCGCGGCCATGCTCGTGCGAGGGCTCCCCCCGCCGGTGACGCCGGAAGCCCGCAAGGCGCAGCGGGAACTCGGCGACGCTCAGCAGACCGAGAGCTCGCAGTCGCGACGATGAGCGTCGCAGATGAGCCACCGCGAGGCCTCGAGGCAGCCCTCCGGCGGGCACGGCGGACGCGCCCAACAAGGGGTCTCGGTGCATCAGCCCCGTCCCGCCGGGGACGCGGCTCCGATCCTAAAACGGGTCGGCCAGATTCAGGACGCTCGAAGCATCCTGAACGCCCGCCGGCGACGACTCCCCGATTCGTGGCGGCCGGTACGACGACGACGAGGAGGGCGAGAGGACGCCGAGCCCGGACGTGCCGGGACCACGGGCCTTCAGCACGCGGATCCGAGCGGCTCCTCGCCCCGCCAACTTTAGAGCCTCGTCGAACTTCCTGAGGTACGACGGGGAAACCGACCCCGAGCTCTGGCTCGAGGACTACCGACTCGCCTGCAGGGCCGGAGGGGCCGACGACGATGACTTCATCATCCATAATCTGCCCCTTCATCTGGCCGACTCGGCACGGGCTTGGCTCCAACATGTCCCCGCGGGACAAATCGGGAGCTGGTCCGATTTGAGGGAAGTCTTTGTGGGGAACTTCCAGGCGACCTACAATCGCCCTGGAAACCCATGGGATCTCAGGAGCTGCAGGCAGAAGCAGGGGGAGACGCTCCGGGAGTACATCAGACGTTTCTCCCGGCAGTGTAACGAACTCCCCAACCTTGCTGACACCGACGTCATCGGGGCGTTCCTCACAGGGACGACGTGCAAGTCCCTCGTCCACAAGCTCGGGCGAAAGAGCCCTCGCACCGCGAAGGAGCTGCTTGACATCGCTACGAGTCACGCGGCCGGCGAGGAGGCGGTAGGGGCCATCTTCCACCAGTCGGCCGACCCGAAGGGTAAGCAGACGGAGGAAGCGGAGGGAGGCCCATCGGAGCCCCCCGCCAAGAAGAAGAAGAAGGGCAAGGGCAGGCGGCACGACGGCGAGGCCACCATGGTGGCCACCGCCGACCCAAAGCCGACCTTCAAACCTCCGACTGGGGAGGTCCCCGACCACTTTGAGAAGAAGTGGAACGGGCCATGCCCGAATCACGAGTACCCCGTCAAGCACCTG
The DNA here is from genome assembly GCA_004135705.1 of Alloteropsis semialata. Classification (NCBI taxonomy): domain Eukaryota; kingdom Viridiplantae; phylum Streptophyta; class Magnoliopsida; order Poales; family Poaceae; genus Alloteropsis; species Alloteropsis semialata. The sequence continues at coordinate 48,251,982 of CM014278.1, forward strand.
TACAAGGACTGCTCCCTCATGAAGAAATTCATGACTGGGGGTCCCCGGAAACCGGCGCCCCGACCGAGGAAGTCCGACCAGGCCCCGAAGGAGATGGGGGCGGGTGAGAACACGGACGTTGACCCCTATCCGGAGCCGGATGGATGTTTGATGATCTTCGGCGGGACGGAGGCGTCGGTGAGCAAAGGACGGGCCAAGGTGGAACGCCGAGAGGTGTACGCCGCCGAGCCGGCAACCCCGACCTTCCTCAAGTGGTCCGAAGCGTCCATCACCTTCGATCGGGCCGACCATCCGCAATTCGTCCCGAGGCCGGGTAAGTACCCCTTGGTGGTCGACCCGGTCATAGGACGTAAGCGCCTCACCAAGGTGCTGATGGACGGTGGCAGCGGGCTTAATATCCTCTACGCCGACACGCTGGACGCCATGGGGATCGACCGAGGGCGCGTTCGTCCAACCGGGGCGCCTTTCCACGGGGTGGTCCACGGTAAGCAAGCCGTCCCCCTCGGTCAGATTGACCTCCCTGTTACCTTTGGGTCTCTGACCAACTTCCGGACGGAGACCCTCACGTTCGAGGTGGTGGGATTCCATGGATCCTACCACGCCATCTTGGGCCGCCCGTGCTACGCGAAGTTCATGGCCGTCCCCAACTACACCTACCTCAAGCTCAAGATGCCTGGGCCGAGGGGGGTGATCACAGTGGGAGCGTCGTTCCAGCGGGCTCACCAGTGCGAGGTGGAAAGCTGCGAGCTGGCATCGGCCATCATCGCGTCAACCGAGGAGCTCGCCCCGATTAAGGCACGCCTCGTCGAAGAGGCGCCCGACTTCACTCGCGGCTTGGCGTCGTTCGAGCCGCTCGAAGGCACCAAGGAGATCGAGCTGGACCCCGACCACCCGAGCACGAAGGTGGCGCGGATCGGAACCAAGCTGTCTCCCAAATAGGAAGGCGCGCTCGTCGACTTCCTCCGCGCAAACGTCGACGTGTTTGCGTGGAAGCCCTCGGACATGCCGGGCATTCCGAGAGAGGTCACCGAGCATTCCTTGGACATCCGGCCCGGGTCCCGACCCATGAAGCAACGCCTCCGGCGCTTCGACGACGAGAAGCGCAAGGCAATCGGCGAGGAGGTCGCGAAGCTTCTGGTGGCCGGCTTCATCAAGGAAGTGTATCACCCCGAGTGGTTAGCCAATCCCGTCCTTGTACGAAAAAAGAATGGGAAATAGAGAATGTGTGTTGATTATACTGCTCTTAACAAAGCGTGCCCAAAGGACTCTTTCCCTTTGCCACGCATAGACCAGATAGTCGACTCGACCTCAGGGTGCGAAACCCTATGCTTCCATAACGCGTATTCAGGGTACCACCAAATAGCGATGAAGGAGTCCGACCAGCTCGTGACTTCCTTCATCACCCCGTTCGGATCGTATTGTTATGTGATGATGCCATTCGGGCTCAAAAACGCCGGCGCCCCCTACCAACGGTGTATGCTTAGGTGTTTTGACGAACTCATCGGACCGACCATTGAGGCATACGTGGACGACATCGTTGTCAAGTCCAAACAGGCCGACCAGCTCGTGGCCGACCTGGAGAGCACGTTCGCCAAACTCAGGGCGAACGACGTTAAGCTCAACCCCGAAAAATGCGTTTTCGGGGTACCCAGGGGGATGCTTCTGGGCTTCATCATGTCCCGCCGAGGGATAGAAGCCAACCCCGAGAAGATTAACGCCATTGCCAAGATGGGCCCGATCCAGAACCTAAAGGGAGTGCAACGGGTCACCGGGTGTCTAGCCGCGTTGAGTCGGTTCATCTCGCGTCTCGGCGAAAAGGTCCTCCCTCTGTACCGGCTCTTGAAGAAGTCCGAGCGGTTCGTTTGGACAGACGAGGCTGAGACGGCGCTAAACCACGTCAAGGTGGTCTTGACGAATCCGCCGATCCTCGTCCCGCCAAACACCGGCGAACCTCTTCTCCTCTACATCGCGGCGACTACTCAGGTGGTAAGTGCGGCGCTGGTGGTGGAACGCGAAGAAGAGGGGCACGCCCTCAAGGTACAGCGCCCGGTGTACTTCGTGAGCGAGGTGCTCGGAGACACCAAGATGAGGTATCCGCAGATCCAGAAGCTGTTGTACGCCGTCCTTATCTCCAAAAGGAAGCTCCGCCACTACTTCGACTCGCACCCAGTAACAGTGGTGAGTTCCTTCCCCCTTGGTGAGATTATAAATAGTCCTGACTCGACGGGTCGGATCTCGAAATGGGCCATGGAACTGATGGGCCAGGGCATTACCTACGCCCCGCGGATGGCCATTAAGTCCCAGACCCTCGCCGACTTTGTTGCGGAATGGACCGAGGTCCAGCTACCCACAGCCCCTGTTAACCAGGAGTACTGGGTGATGTACTTCGACGGCTCATTGGCTCGGACGGGAGCAGGGGTCGGCCTAGTCTTCATTTCGTCCCTCGGGGTGCGGATGAAATACGTGATCCGACTACACTTCCCTGCTTCCAACAACGCAGCCGAGTACGAGGCCCTGATCAACGGCCTGAAGATAGCCATCGAGTTAGGAATTCGACGCCTCGAGATTCGAGGCGATTCCCAACTCGTGGTTAATCAGGTCATGAAAGAGTCAAGCTGCGAAAGCGAGACCATGGCCGCGTACTGCCAGGAAGTGCGAAAGCTCGAGGACAAATTCGATGGCCTCGAGCTCCGACATATCAAAAGGCGGTTCAACGAGGCCGCCGACGCTCTGGCTAAGAAAGCGTCCGGCCGGGAGCCCGTCCCGACTGGAATCTTCGCCAGTGACCAGCAAAGCCCTTCAATAAAGCTCCCCTGCGCAGCGCAAGCTGAACCGCGCGACCGAGGCCCCATGGAACGAAGCGCTCCGGGCTCGGGGGCTGGCGAGAACGGGGCCGAGGTCGCGGAGGGGTCGGGGATCGGCGCCGAGCCGACCAACCAAGCTCTATCCGACCTGCTCGCTCTCGCCGTCGCAACGCTGACCGAGGACCAGGGACCGGACCCTGGCGCCTCGGATTGGCGGCGGCCATTCCTCGACTACTTGCTACGGGAAAAACTCCCGACGAGTAAGACGGAGGCCCGCCGCGTTGCTCGGCGCGCCAAATCTTACGCGATTATAGGACATGAGCTGTACCGGCGCAGCCCCACAGGAGTCCTACAACGGGCAACCCCTTTGACCAGGGCGAAAAGCTGTTGAGGGACATCCATGAGGGCACGTGCGGCCACCACACCGCACCCCGCAGCCTTGTCGGAAACGCGTTCCGACAGAGGTTCTACTGGCCGACTGCGGTGAGGGACGCCACTAAGATCGTGCGCACCTGTGAAGGGTGTCAGTTCTATGCAAGGCAAACGCACCTCCCCGTACAGGCCCTGCAGACGATCCCCATCACCTGGCCGTTTGCAGTCTGGGGATTGGACATGGTCGGGCCCCTCAAGAAGGCGCCCGGGGGCTTCGACCACTTGCTTGTCGCCGTCGACAAGTTCACCAAGTGGATAGAAGTCCGACCGATCGCGACGATCCGATCGGAAGAAGCCGTCAAATTCTTCCTCGACATCGTCCATCGCTTCGGCGTCCCCAATTCGATCATCACACACAACGGAACCCAGTTCACCGGGAAGAAATTCCTGCGATTCTGTGATGAGTATCACATACGGATCAATTGGGCCGCCGTCGCACATCCTCGCGCAAACGGGCAAGTAGAGCGCGCGAATGGGATGATCCTGCGAGGACTCAAACCCCGGATATTCGAGCGTTTGAAAAAGTTCGGAGGACATTGGGTCGAAGAGCTCCCGGCGGTGGTCTGGAGCCTGCGCACGACGGCGAGTCGCGCGACGGGTTTCACCCCGTTCTTCATGGTATACGGGTCAGAAGCCGTACTCCCGACCGACCTCGACTACGGGTCCCCGCGTGTCCGTGCCTACGACGACGAGGGCAACCGAACCTCTCTTGAGGACGCAGCCGACCAGTTGGAAGAGGCCAGGGAGGTCGCCTTGGCCCATTTGGCAAAATACCAACAATCCCTGCGGCGCTACCACGATCGGCGCATTAGGGGACGCGCATTCCAGGTCGGCGATTTGGTACTACGTCTCGTCCAAAGCAACAAGGGCAAGCACAAACTCTCGTCGCCTTGGGAGGGCCCGTTCATCGTCTCCCAAGTCCTCCGACCCAGCTCGTACAAGCTAAAGAACGCGGAAGGAGAGGAATACACCAACATCTGAAACATCGAACAGCTACGTCGTTTCTATCCCTGATTACTCTAGGCTACCTCCCTATTGTCGTTTAAACGTATTCCTTTTGTTTCAAAAAGCGACGCCCGACCCTTGTCCGCTGGCCAAGGGTCGGACGTCACTCGGGGGCTAACCTGCGTCCCCCGGGTCCTTGACCCTCGGCATATTCGCATACCCGAGATTAAGGAAAAAGGGTGCTGGATAACAAAGTGACACGCGCTCACTAGTCGGAATGCCAAAAGGACAAAGGCCCCAGTGGCAACGGTTCAAAAGGCTCACTGGTTAACCGCGTGGCTCGCTTCAGTCTAAGCATACCCTGACAGCTTAATCATGGAAACGCGAAAGGCCGAGTGTTAACGACGCAGACGCTTAAGTCCATTACAGAAATGAATTCAACTGTCTAAAAACCAAAAGAAAAGAAAAACTAATCAGGGCGCCCACGGCCCCTCTTCTTTCGCAGTCTTGGTGGCAAGGACGGACGCCAGCGACGACACCTCCTCCTCAAGCGCGGCCACCACCGCCTCCGTCGTGCCAGGAGCAAACCCTTTGGCGAGGTACTTCAGGCCGATTTCGGAGTAGTGGGAGCGGGCAACGGCGAAGGCCCGGCGCACCCCGATGAAGAGCCCGTCGCTCGCCATGGAGCGAGCCCGAGCCGGGATGCGCTCGGTGTCCGCGAGCAACGAGCTTGACCCTCGCTCCGACCTCACTCCAAGGTCGTCGAGCACAACGCCGACCACCGTGCGGAGAGCGTCATGCTCGTCTCCCTCGTGCAGCAGCAGCTCCTCGAGGTTGCGCGCCTCGTTCTCAAGGCGCTCGATCGTCGCGCGATCCGTCGCCGCCGCTTCGCCCAAGGAGGCGCGCTGCGCCTCGGCTTCCTCACGAGCGCCCCGCTCAGCCTCAAGGGCTCGGCCCGCAGCCTCAAGGTCGCGGGTCCGCGCCTCGACGAGCCGCCTGGCCTCGTCGCGGTCCGCCGCCACCTGAGCCAGCTGGGTGCGAGTCCCTTCGAGAACGGCGGTGATGCGGTCTCGGTCGGCCCGCAGGCGCTCCGTCTCACGGACCAGGCCCAGCCTGACTTGCTCCCGAGCCGCCGAGTCCCTCTCCCAGGAGATTAGGACGTCGCTCTTGAGCTTGTCAGCGTCATCGGCATGCTCGCATGCCTCCCTGACCCGTCCCCGCAGGGACTCTATCTCCCGGTTGGCCGCAGCCAGCTGCCCTTCGAACTCACCCCGCGCATCCGCACGGGCGGCAGCGACCTCTCGGCGGGCGGCCGCCAGCTGCTCCTTCAGGGCGTCCCGCTCGGCGGCAGTCGCGGACAGGAGGTCCCACGAACCCCTCTCCCGGCGCAGGAAGAGAGACTTCTCCCGGCTGCGGGCCATCAGAGACTGCCAAAAACGAATCAGAGTCAGAATCAACTCGGGAAAAGAAGAAAGAGAAAAAACAAATGAAGGAATGATTACCTCCCCGCAAGGAATGGCGACATCGCGGATGGCTTCCAGAGCGGAGTTGGGCGACCGAACCGCCAGCCCGACCCCGGCACGAATCCGGGAGGCCTCGTTGTTCTCCTCGGCGTCGTCCAGAGAAAATACGACGTCGCCTGAGGCGCGGTCGGTCCAGGTGACGCCAGGGCCCCCGAACTCCAAGGGGTCCTCCCCTGGCCGGACGATCTCGCGGCCCTCCGGGGTGTCAGCTGCAGAACGGGTCCCCTGACCCGAGCTCGACCCCATGGCGTCCGCCATTCCCACTTCATGGACCAAAGGTGCAGGAGAAGAAGGCGCCATCACCTCGCCCGAACCAGGCAACGGGTCGGTCAGGGCGGCGGTGGCGTCCGGCTCGGGGATGACCTCCTCCTCCTCGCGGTCGGCAGCATTCGGGGACGCGACCGGCGTCGAGTCCCTCGGGACCTCCTCTCCTTCGCCCGCCCCCTCCTCGGACAAAAGCCCGACCGCTTGGGCCGAGGGGATGGGATCCTCCTGATCACGACCGGGACCGGAGGGCACCAGCTCCTCCTCCCCGGGCGCACCTCCGTCCGGCGCAGCCGTCTCAGGCGGCACCACGTCTCCCGCTCCGGCCGGATCATCCGCGGGCGGAAAACACAGCCCAACGAGGGCCTCCGGAATCGCCTCGGCCGAGAGCGCGGACTCGGCGCCCGACACCGCGGCGAGCTGCTGCTGGGGAAGGAGCGGGTCGAGCACCCTCTCCACCAGGGGGTCGCCCAGGTTGATCCCTCGGCTCGTCGCCACCTCGGAGATCTGTCGGATGTTTGGACCCGGCAGTCCACACAGGGTAGCCTACGTGGTTGATTTGTTGAGGGACAGATCGAGGATCAGAAGTCGATGGTAACACAAGACGCAAGGATTGAACAGGTTCGGGCCGTCGAGATGACGTAACACCCTACGTCCTGTGTTGGCGGCGATTGTATTGCTGTGTATGAAGTTCCTGAAGGATCTCCGTAGTTGGGTTCTGTCCTAGGTTTCGTATCGTGGGTTGTAATCGTAGATGTTCGTGCTCTGGAGGGGGGTCTCAGGGCGCCTTATATAGTCCGGCTGCCTTGAGTTACAAGTCGGCCAGAGATCATAACCTACCCGGAATACAAGGATTCGATCCTATAACGATTACAGATATCTTTCCCTATAATTCCGGCTAGTTTATCTTGATCTCCGAGCTTCTTGCGAGATACGCCGTGTGCTTTCCTTGCCGCGCGCGTCGTCGCGCCCATCCGGTTCGCCCGACTGGTGGGCCTCCGACTGGTGGGCCAGCCAGTCCGACAAACCGATCCAGATGTACTCGGATTGGGCCGCCCCTTGCTGGTTGGGCCAATCCGCCTTCTGGGTACCCCTGGGGGTCTACCCCCGACAAGCCCCCGAGTAGTACGTGGTTGAGGGACAANCCCCTCCTCGGACAAAAGCCCGACCGCTTGGGCCGAGGGGATGGGATCCTCCTGATCACGACCGGGACCGGAGGGCACCAGCTCCTCCTCCCCGGGCGCACCTCCGTCCGGCGCAGCCGTCTCAGGCGGCACCACGTCTCCCGCTCCGGCCGGATCATCCGCGGGCGGAAAACACAGCCCAACGAGGGCCTCCGGAATCGCCTCGGCCGAGAGCGCGGACTCGGCGCCCGACACCGCGGCGAGCTACTGCTGGGGAAGGAGCGGGTCGAGCACCCTCTCCACCAGGGGGTCGCCCAGGTTGATCCCTCGGCTCGTCGCCACCTCGGAGATCTGGCGTGCAAGCCGCTTGACCGGCGCCAGTCCCAAAGGAGCCACCTGACTTCCCCTCCTGCGAACAAAAGGAGACCTCACACACGCGCCTCGACGGAGGCAAGGAAGACGAACGATGGAGGGGAAAGGGACTTACCGATCCGACACAGGAAAGCCCCGGGACGGTCGCTTGGCCGGGGGAGCCGCCCCCGACCCCGACCCTTCCTCTCGCGGCCGCTTGCCCGGGTCGCCCCTCGGCGGAGTCCGCTCTCGGGTCGGGGAGCTGGCGCCACGAGGGACCTCGCGCGGCGGCCGAGTCGGCAGCTGCGTCGGCGTGGAGTCGCCGCCACCCGATGGCTCCTCGGCGTCCAGCGCCCCCCAGTCTACCGCAGACTCGCGCCGTGAGGTCGGAGCGCCCGACATCGACCCATCGGAGGAGTCCGAGACGAAATCAAAGCCCCCCTCGAAGGAACCCTGATCCTCGCTCCACAACCCGTCCTGACGGGCGTGCAAGCGCCGCTCGCGGTACTCCGCCTCGGCCTTCTCGCGAGCCAGCCGCTTCCTCTCTTTCTTCGCCTCGGCCTCCGCCTTCTTCAAACGAGCGGCCTCCGCTCGCGCGCGGTTCGAAGCCCGAGCGGCCGCGTCCTCGGGAAGTGGGGGCCGAGAGACCTTGTAAACCAGGGGATGCTGAAGAGAAAGAGACTCAGGTGGCTCGCCCGATTCAAAAGTACACAACGAATACAAAAGAAAAACCCCAATGACTTACCGGGATGAGGGACTCGCCCACGGGGCGCATGACGGGGTGATCCGGCATCGGATACGCCGCGGCGTCGCGCGCCACGGCTTCGCGCAGGCAGGGTGCGCACCTCCTCGTCCGAGAGGGCCCCAACGGCCATGACCGACCCTGTCCAATCCGCCGCCAGGGTCATCTGGTCCAGCCTCAGCCGGCGAGCCATCAGCGGAAGAACGCGGCGCGTATGGTACGCCGCGATGACCTCAGGGCCGGTGACCCCCCACTCGCGAAGGCGGAGGACTGCAGCGTGAAGGCCGGACAGGTGTGGCCGCTCCGCCCTCGGCGGGCCCCAATGCCAGGAATCCGGCCGATCCTCGATCATCCTCCCCGTGAAGGTCGGGAGAGGAGCGGCCGGGTCGCTCCGCAGGTAGAACCACCGGGGATGCCAGCCCTTGTTGGTGGTCGTCAGAGGCAGCTTGAGGTAGTTCTCCCCCTGGCGCGGGCGCAGCCGGATCCCAGCGCAGCCGAGCGGCGTCGGCCGCCCGTCCTTCTTCACCTCCTCGACATGGAAGTAGGACCTCCAGAGGTCGAAGTGGGGGTCGATTCCGAGAAATCCCTCACACAGGGCCACAAACACGGTGACGTGCAGCAGCCCATTGGGATTGAGATGCTGGAGCTCAATCCCGTAGTAGTGAAGGAGTCCGCGGAGGAAAGAATGAGGGGGGAGCCCCAAACCCCGTTCGTGGAAGGGGACGAGAGACACGACGTACCCGTCGGCGGGGGAGAGGACGGCCGCGTCGC
>CM014278.1:48261937-48297181 GCA_004135705.1 Alloteropsis semialata
CATTTTGTTGAACACGCCTTGTACAGGTCTCCCCCCGGAGGTATAAAAAGAAAATAAGGCCTCAGGGGAGGGGACGGACCGAAGAAAAAGACACACACACTCACTCACACTTAGACATTCACAGAGACTTGAGGCTTCTCCTATCTCTCGACCGCTTGTACCCCCTACTACGAGCAACGCGAGTAACACGAGCAGATCGACACTGGACGTAGGGCGTTAGTGCCTGAACCAGTATAATTCCTTGTGTCCTCTCGCGAACCATCCGAGCCCAAACGCGCAATCCACTAAATTTACTAGTTGGTCATTTCTTACACCGACAGTTGGCGCGCCAGGTAGGGGCCTTTGCGCGTTTCGACGGTCACCAGGCTTCGGATGGCCACCCACGGTTCGAGCTGGACTCCCGGGACGCAGCTGCGTCTCGGAAGTCTGGATTTCGTCATCACCGCCGATGGGGACCTGGCGAGAGTCGCTCCCACGCCCCCGGTCAGCGCCCCCGACGCTGACGTCGCGACCGCCGCCGAGGCTCTCGCGAATGTCAACATCAACGCCCCTGACGACGAGGCTAGCGACCCTGGTCCGGAGGCCAACGAGGCCCTGCTGCTGAAGCAGCTCGAGACCTTCCTGGGGCCACGGCCCACGCAGGAGGATACACGCTGTGTCAGGTTCGCCCTGGCGAACGTCGCTACTCAGCTTGTGGGAGGAGCCCCACTCCCCCTGGGGATGTTGGACTCCCTCCCGCCGTATGCGACCCCATACGGTTTACGCAACGCGGCTGAGGTCGTGTCACGACTGGTGACACGCCTTCTGAGCCACACCCCGGCGAACAGCGAGTTCGTCGGAATGATCGATCACGTCTCCAAGTCGGTCTTCGACCTCCTGGACGATTCCGTTTCAGAGACGTCGGACACCGAACTCGTCGGGGAGAGCCACCACCCGTCCCGCGAGTGCTTCATGACGGACACCCCTGATGGGGCGGTGGGAGAGGCGAGCGAGAGCGGCTCGGGCCCGGCGGCCCCGGGAGACGGCCTCCCGGCTCACGACGCGCCTGCAGCCGCCCCGGTTGCGAACCAGGCCCCGGCGCCACCGAGGCAGCCAGCCCCGCGAAGAGCGGCCACCTCGCCACGACACTCTCACGCCGACGACGCCCGGCAACACCGGGAGGAGCTCCAAGAGGCCCGTCGCCTTTTGCAGCAAGAGCGTGCACGGGTCGAGCAGGAGCGAGCGCGCGTCGAGCGCGAGCTTCTGCAGATCGGAAATGCGGCTCCGGCCCGGGGACGTGCGCGGGACGTGCAGCGCCAGATCATCGACGATGACGGCGCCCCGCCCCCGCATTTCGCCCGCGCCGGACAAAACATAGCCGCCGCGGCCATGCTCGTGCGAGGGCTCCCCCCGCCGGTGACGCCGGAAGCCCGCAAGGCGCAGCGGGAACTCGGCGACGCTCAGCAGACCGAGAGCTCGCAGTCGCGACGATGAGCGTCGCAGATGAGCCACCGCGAGGCCTCGAGGCAGCCCTCCGGCGGGCACGGCGGACGCGCCCAACAAGGGGTCTCGGTGCATCAGCCCCGTCCCGCCGGGGACGCGGCTCCGATCCTAAAACGGGTCGGCCAGATTCAGGACGCTCGAAGCATCCTGAACGCCCGCCGGCGACGACTCCCCGATTCGTGGCGGCCGGTACGACGACGACGAGGAGGGCGAGAGGACGCCGAGCCCGGACGTGCCGGGACCACGGGCCTTCAGCACGCGGATCCGAGCGGCTCCTCGCCCCGCCAACTTTAGAGCCTCGTCGAACTTCCCGAGGTACGACGGGGAAACCGACCCCGAGCTCTGGCTCGAGGACTACCGACTCGCCTGCAGGGCCGGAGGGGCCGACGACGATGACTTCATCATCCATAATCTGCCCCTTCATCTGGCCGACTCGGCACGGGCTTGGCTCCAACATGTCCCCGCGGGACAAATCGGGAGCTGGTCCGATTTGAGGGAAGTCTTTGTGGGGAACTTCCAGGCGACCTACAATCGCCCTGGAAACCCATGGGATCTCAGGAGCTGCAGGCAGAAGCAGGGGGAGACGCTCCGGGAGTACATCAGACGTTTCTCCCGGCAGTGTAACGAACTCCCCAACCTCGCTGACGCCGACGTCATCGGGGCGTTCCTCACAGGGACGACGTGCAAGTCCCTCGTCCACAAGCTCGGGCGAAAGAGCCCTCGCACCGCGAAGGAGCTGCTTGATATCGCTACGAGTCACGCGGCCGGCGAGGAGGCGGTAGGGGCCATCTTCCACCAGTCGGCCGACCCAAAGGGTAAGCAGACGGAGGAAGCGGAGGGAGGCCCATCGGAGCCCCCCGCCAAGAAGAAGAAGAAGGGCAAGGGCAGGCGGCACGACGGCGAGGCCACCATGGTGGCCACCGCCGACCCAAAGCCGACCTTCAAACCTCCGACTGGGGAGGTCCCCGACCACTTTGAGAAGAAGTGGAACGGGCCATGCCCGAATCACGAGTACCCCGTCAAGCACCTGTACAAGGACTGCTCCCTCATGAAGAAATTCATGACTGGGGGTCCCCGGAAACCGGCGCCCCGACCGAGGAAGTCCGACCAGGCCCCGAAGGAGATGGGGGCGGGTGAGAACACGGACGTTGACCCCTATCCGGAGCCGGATGGATGTTTGATGATCTTCGGCGGGACGGAGGCGTCGGTGAGCAAAGGACGGGCCAAGGTGGAACGCCGAGAGGTGTACGCCGCCGAGCCGGCAACCCCGACCTTCCTCAAGTGGTCCGAAGCGTCCATCACCTTCGATCGGGCCGACCATCCGCAATTCGTCCCGAGGCCGGGTAAGTACCCCTTGGTGGTCGACCCGGTCATAGGACGTAAGCGCCTCACCAAGGTGCTGATGGACGGTGGCAGCGGGCTTAATATCCTCTACGCCGACATGCTGGACGCCATGGGGATCGACCGAGGGCGCGTTCGTCCAACCGGGGCGCCTTTCCACGGGGTGGTCCACGGTAAGCAAGCCGTCCCCCTCGGTCAGATCGACCTCCCTGTTACCTTTGGGTCTCTGACCAACTTCCGGACGGAGACCCTCACGTTCGAGGTGGTGGGATTCCATGGATCCTACCACGCCATCTTGGGCCGCCCGTGCTACGCGAAGTTCATGGCCGTCCCCAACTACACCTACCTCAAGCTCAAGATGCCTGGGCCGAGGGGGGTGATCACAGTGGGAGCGTCGTTCCAGCGGGCTCACCAGTGCGAGGTGGAAAGCTGCGAGCTGGCATCGGCCATCATCGTGTCAACCGAGGAGCTCGCCCCGATTAAGGCACGCCTCGTCGAAGAGGCGCCCGACTTCACTCGCGGCTTGGCGTCGTTCGAGCCGCTCGAAGGCACCAAGGAGATCGAGCTGGACCCCGACCACCCGAGCACGAAGGTGGCGCGGATCGGAACCAAGCTGTCTCCCAAATAGGAAGGCGCGCTCGTCGACTTCCTCCGCGCAAACGTCGACGTGTTTGCGTGGAAGCCCTCGGACATGCCGGGCATTCCGAGAGAGGTCACCGAGCATTCCTTGGACATCCGGCCCGGGTCCCGACCCATGAAGCAACGCCTCCGGCGCTTCGACGACGAGAAGCGCAAGGCAATCGGCGAGGAGGTCGCGAAGCTTCTGGTGGCCGGCTTCATCAAGGAAGTGTATCACCCCGAGTGGTTAGCCAATCCCGTCCTTGTACGAAAAAAGAATGGGAAATGGAGAATGTGTGTTGATTATACTGCTCTTAACAAAGCGTGCCCAAAGGACTCTTTCCCTTTGCCACGCATAGACCAGATAGTCGACTCGACCTCAGGGTGCGAAACCCTATGCTTCCATAACGCGTATTCAGGGTACCACCAAATAGCGATGAAGGAGTCCGACCAGCTCGCGACTTCCTTCATCACCCCGTTCGGATCGTATTGTTATGTGATGATGCCATTCGGGCTCAAAAACGCCGGCGCCCCCTACCAACGGTGTATGCTTAGGTGTTTTGACGAACTCATCGGACCGACCGTTGAGGCATACGTGGACGACATCGTTGTCAAGTCCAAACAGGCCGACCAGCTCGTGGCCGACCTGGAGAGCACGTTCGCCAAACTCAGGGTGAACGACGTTAAGCTCAACCCCGAAAAATGCGTTTTCGGGGTACCCAGGGGGATGCTTCTGGGCTTCATCATGTCCCGCCGAGGGATAGAAGCCAACCCCGAGAAGATTAACGCCATTGCCAAGATGGGCCCGATCCAGAACCTAAAGGGAGTGCAACGGGTCACGGGGTGTCTAGCCGCGTTGAGTCGGTTCATCTCGCGTCTCGGCGAAAAGGTCCTCCCTCTGTACCGGCTCTTGAAGAAGTCCGAGCGGTTCGTTTGGACAGACGAGGCTGAGACGGCGCTAAACCACGTCAAGGTGGTCTTGACGAATCCGCCGATCCTCGTCCCGCCAAACACCGGCGAACCTCTTCTCCTCTACATCGCGGCGACTACTCAGGTGGTAAGTGCGGCGCTGGTGGTGGAACGCGAAGAAGAGGGGCACGCCCTCAAGGTACAGCGCCCGGTGTACTTCGTGAGCGAGGTGCTCGGAGACACCAAGACGAGGTATCCGCAGATCCAGAAGCTGCTGTACGCCGTCCTTATCTCCAAAAGGAAGCTCCGCCACTACTTCGACTCGCACCCAGTAACAGTGGTGAGTTCCTTCCCCCTTGGTGAGATTATAAATAGTCCTGACTCGACGGGTCGGATCTCGAAATGGGCCATGGAACTGATGGGCCAGGGCATTACCTACGCCTCGCGGATGGCCATTAAGTCCCAGACCCTCGCCGACTTTGTTGCGGAATGGACCGAGGTCCAGCTACCCACAGCCCCTGTTGACCAGGAGTACTGGGTGATGTACTTCGACGGCTCATTGGCTCGGACGGGAGCAGGGGTCGGCCTAGTCTTCGTTTCGTCCCTCGGGGTGCGGATGAAATACGTGATCCGACTACACTTCCCTGCTTCCAACAACGCAGCCGAGTACGAGGCCCTGATCAACGGCCTGAAGATAGCCATCGAGTTAGGAATTCGACGCCTCGAGATTCGAGGCGATTCCCAACTCATGGTTAATCAGGTCATGAAAGAGTCAAGCTGCGAAAGCGAGACCATGGCCGCGTACTGCCAGGAAGTGCAAAAGCTCAAGGACAAATTCGATGGCCTCGAGCTCCGACATATCAAAAGGCGGTTCAACGAGGCCGCCGACGCTCTGGCTAAGAAAGCGTCCGGCCGGGAGCCCGTCCCGACTGGAATCTTCGCCAGTGACCAGCAAAGCCCTTCAATAAAGCTCCCCTGCGCAGCGCAAGCTGAACCGCGCGACCGAGGCCCCGCGGAACGAAGCGCTCTGGGCTCGGGGGCTGGCGAGAACGGGGCCGAGGTCACGGAGGGGTCGGGGATCGGCGCCGAGCCGACCAACCAAGCTCTATCCGACCTGCTCGCTCTCGCCGTCGCAACGCTGACCGAGGACCAGGGACCGGACCCTGGCGCCTCGGATTGGCGGCGGCCATTCCTCGACTACTTGCTACGGGAAAAACTCCCGACGAGTAAGACGGAGGCCCGCCGCGTTGCTTGGCGCGCCAAATCTTACGCGATTATAGGAGATGAGCTGTACCGGCGCAGCCCCACAGGAGTCCTACAACGGTGCATCCCCTTTGACCAGGGCGAAAAGCTGTTGAGGGACATCCATGAGGGCACGTGCGGCCACCACGCCGCACCCCGCAGCCTTGTCGGAAACGCGTTCCGACAGGGGTTCTACTGGCCGACGGCGGTGAGGGACGCCACTAAGATCGTGCGCACCTGCGAAGGGTGTCAGTTCTATGCAAGGCAAACGCACCTCCCCGCACAGGCCCTGCAGACGATCCCCATCACCTGGCCGTTTGCGGTCTGGGGATTGGACATGGTCGGGCCCCTCAAGAAGGCGCCCGGGGGCTTCGACCACTTGCTTGTCGCCGTCGACAAGTTCACCAAGTGGATAGAAGTCCGACCGATCGCGACGATCCGATCGGAAGAAGCCGTCAAATTCTTCATCGACATCGTCCATCGCTTCGGCGTCCCCAATTCGATCATCACACACAACGGAACCCAGTTCACCGGGAAGAAATTCCTGCGATTCTGTGATGAGTATCACATACAGATCAATTGGGCCGCCGTCGCACATCCTCGCGCAAACGGGCAAGTAGAGCGCGCGAATGGGATGATCCTGCGAGGACTCAAACCCCGGATATTCGAGCGTTTGAAAAAGTTCGGAGGACATTGGGTCGAAGAGCTCCCGGCGGTGGTCTGGAGCCTGCGCACGACGGCGAGTCGCGCGACGGGTTTCACCCCGTTCTTCATGGTATACGGGTCAGAAGCCGTACTCCCGACCGACCTCGACTACGGGTCCCCGCGTGTCCATGCCTACGACGACGAGGGCAACCGAACCTCTCTTGAGGACGCAGCCGACCAGTTGGAAGAGGCCAGGGAGGTCGCCTTGGCCCATTTGGCAAAATACCAACAATCCCTGCGGCGCTACCACGATCGGCGCATTAGGGGACGCGCATTCCAGGTCGGCGATTTGGTACTACGTCTCGTCCAAAGCAACAAGGGCAAGCACAAACTCTCGTCGCCTTGGGAGGGCCCGTTCATCGTCTCCCAAGTCCTCCGACCTGGCTCGTACAAGCTAAAGAACGCGGAAGGAGAGGAATACACCAACATCTGAAACATCGAACAGCTACGTCGTTTCTATCCCTGATTACTCTAGGCTACCTCCCTATTGTCGTTTAAACGTATTCCTTTTGTTTCAAAAAGCGACGCCCGACCCTTGTCCGCTGGCCAAGGGTCGGACGTCACTCGGGGGCTGTCGGATACCAATATTAGGGGTATCCAATGACAGCGATTAAAAATAAAAAGCCCCGGCAGCTATTCCTTTCTCTCTACTTTACCTCCACCTGAACAGTACGAACACGCATGCTGTGACACTGCATGTACGAATATATGTGCGTGTGTGCTGCGAGGCCTTCAGGCCATAAATGCTAGATGGTACTACCGATGCATGTATGTGGGTGCTGTGTGCTGTGCATGTGAGTGAGTTGCAGCCTTGCTTTATTTGCATGCCGTGTGAACACTGGCCCAAGTGGGGCCCCCTGCACCCCTTGCATGCGGAGTGCTCGCTTGTAATTGCTACCCGAGTGGTTAAGGCTGCTGATGTATACCCATTGCCTACGGGAGTGCAACGACCTGTACCTCCGCCCGACAGGTTCGCGTTTTCCCCGAGTGGTTTCCGTCCCTGCGTCCGAGTGGTTGGAGAAAAGCAAAACACGCTGCGCCCGAGTAGTCTTCACCACCGCCCGACGAGCAGCTCCGTCCCGCCCGAGGAGTTGCTCCTTCGCCCGACAGGACTCCGATTCGCCCGACAAGATCTCCGTCTCCGACTGGTTCGCTCCTTCGCAACGAAGCAACCACCGGGAAGACCGAAGCACCCGGAGTCAAGCTACTACACTGTGCCAACCACTCCCTGACGCAACTGACACCAGCAGGATATGGCTACAGTGCTCGGAAGGACGACGGGCCCCACAGCCTGGGCAGGCACGCCTCCTTTTTTCCCGTTTTACCCTTTGACTGTACTTCTTTACTGGCTCCCCTTGAGCTATAAAAGGGAAGGCCAGGCCTCCTGCGTGAGGCAAGAGATCGACTCTTTTCCTCCTCTCTCCTGGGCCTCCTACGGGAGGCAGGGAGCCTCTTTTCTCTCCCGAGGAGTTCTCTCTCTCTCGGCCTTCTTCTTCCTTCAGCCGGTCGCTGGACTGAGCTCGATTCGCACTCCAGAGACTTGGGAGCTAGTCCCTCTCTCGCCCTCTTTGTACCCCCTACTACAAACCAGTGCAAATAACACGAGCAGCACGAACTGGA
Organism: Alloteropsis semialata; assembly: GCA_004135705.1. Taxonomy (NCBI): domain Eukaryota; kingdom Viridiplantae; phylum Streptophyta; class Magnoliopsida; order Poales; family Poaceae; genus Alloteropsis; species Alloteropsis semialata. The sequence goes on from CM014278.1 coordinate 48,269,855, forward strand.
CGTAGGGTCTTACACCCCAGGGGTGGCCCGAACCAGTATAAACCCCCGTGTCCTTTTGCACTACCACCCGAGGCCCGACGCGCGCTCCACGATCTTATTATTTGCCGGCGGTAGAGAACCCCGACAGTTGGCGCCCACCGTGGGGCCTTTCGCGCGTCACGTCTTTTTTCTTGCAGGTCTTGGGTGGCCAACCACGACGACGGCGGCGGCACCGACGGCCGCGACGACGACCACAACGCTGTCAACTGCGGCGACGACGACGGCGGCGGCACCGACGGCCGCGACGACGACCACAACGCTGTCAACCGCGGCGACGACGACGGCGGCGGCACCGACGGCCGCGACGACGGCCACAACGCTGTGAACTGCGGCGACGACGACGGCGGCGGCACCGACGGCCGCGACGACGACCACAACGCTGTCAACTGCGGCGACGACGACGGCGGCGGCACCGACGGCCGCGACGACGACCACAACGCTGTCAACCGCGGCGACGACGACGGCGGCGGCACCGACGGCCGCGACGACGGCCACAACGCTGTGAACTGCGGCGACGACGACGGCGGCGGCACCGACGGCCGCGACGACGACCACAACGCTGTCAACCGCGGCGACAACGACGGCGGCGGCGACCCCAATGACCACAACAACCACGACGACGGCAACAATGCTCCTGGCCTTCTGGATGAACCGAACAAGGCTCGGGGGCTCTGCCTACCAGGCACACCCAGTACTGTTCTGTATGCAGATGCATGCATGCGTTTGCATGTACATGCAAGGATATCCTCTTTAACCAATGCATGCACGCCTTTTCCAAATATGTCGTGTCTCTTTGTTTTCTCTCTCGAATCAGCACAGCACAACAGAGGAGCAGGCAGTAGCATTTATCCCGAAGTCCTGCGTGCATGTCCGACCAACCGGAGTGGGGCGGAGCGAGCAGCAGCAACCCAGTCACCCCCGAGAAGTTTTCCGACTCGTCCGACAAGGTCTTCGCTCGACAACTTCGACGGCGGCCGCGACTCCGCCCAACGGGCTGATGGCTCCGGCAGCATAAACGGCGGCCGCAACTCCGCCAACGACGTCCCCGAGCAGGCGCACCGACCGAGCTGCAGCAGTCCCGACCAACTCCGCCAACGACGTCCCCGAGCAGGCGCACCGACCGGGCTGCAGCAGCCCCGACGTCACCAACAGCGACCGCGACCCCGCCAACGGCAGCATCGACACCACGCGGCCGCGCTCCCGCGGCGCAGCAGTAGTGGGCGACCCTCGCGAGGAACACCGCGGCAGGACGACCGTGCCAGAAGTCCGCAAATGACCTCAACTAACCTGTAACAGCTTTTTGTTTTCATGATCTCGCGCAGGGCCACCACGGCGAGGTACGCCCCCGAACGAGCGTACGACACAACGACAGAGAGGGCTGCAGCGCCGACCGACGTAATCACGTTGGCTACCAGCTCCGCCCCGGCCAGCGCCCGCGCCACCGACCGACCCGACCTCGACTCCAAAGGAGTACGCGCGCCCGACCTCGACTCCGACCGACTCCGACCGACTCGGCCGCGCCTCCAAAGGAGTGCGCGCCCCGACCTCGACTCCGAACGACTCGGCCGCGCCTCCAAAGGAGTGCGCGCCCCGACCTCGACTCCGAACGACTCGGCCGCGCCTCCAAAGGAGTGCGCGCCCCGACCTCGACTCCGACCGACTCGGCCGCGCCTCCAAAGGAGTGCGCGCCCCGACCTCGACTCCGACCGACCCGACCTCGACTCCAAAGGAGTACGCGCGCCCCGACCTCGACTCCGACCGACTCCGACCGACTCGGCCGCGCCTCCAAAGGAGTGCGCGCCCCGACCTCGACTCCGACCGACTCGGCCGCGCCTCCAAAGGAGTGCGCGCCCCGACCTCGACTCCGACCGACTCGGCCGCGCCTCCAAAGGAGTGCGCGCCCCGACCTCGACTCCGACCGACCCGACCTCGACTCCAAAGGAGTACGCGCGCCCCGACCTCGACTCCGACCGACCCGACCTCGACTCCAAAGGAGTGTGCCGCCCCGACTCGGACGGCTCGCTCGACTCAGCTTCAACGACGAGAAGCTAAAACGGCTAAGTTTTACTACGATCCTTCGTATTTCCACACATTTCCTTTTACAGTCCCGCATGCCTCTTTTGGGTGTCGCTAAAGTACTCGGGTAGCATAGGCCTCATCCGTGAAACCTCGTCCTGCGTGCCGCCTACACCTAAGCCTCCCCGCTGAGCAGTGTAGTCCGCGGTAAGCCGTCCTCTCTGCGAGCAGTGGTCAGTGGGACTAGGAGCTTAAACGTGATGTGCTAACTACCCGAGGAAATACGTAGCCTGATAAAGGCAGGGCGTACGCAACTTTTCGTTGATAACGAGTAAATCCCGACTTCTCGCTTTACGCAACGTTTTTGCATTACGCTGTCTTTTGCAGCTCGGCATGGCAAGTTCAGGTAAGCTTGCAGCAACTCCTACATACAGGGAACGACACCTTTTGTCTCGCCCGACCTCGGCGCACGGGGTCAAGCATACGCACACGATCGATTTCCGAAACGCGCCCTTCGAACTCTCTAAACTAAGCGGCTCCCGCCGGCCCTAACGGCCCCTCGCAGCCCTGCGCTCGGGGGCTGGGCATCGGGACGGACGACTCCGACAGTCGACCTGACAGGTGATTCCAACGGGGGTTCGAAGGCTGGCCCGTCGAAGGGTTCGACAGCCGCCCCCGGTCACCTTGTCGAGCGAGGGGCAGTGAAGGATGGGTCCCAGCGGCCAGTACCCGGGCGCACGAGCGTCATGGGCATCCCGAACTGCGTTCGAGTCTTGATGGCAAGAATGGTCATGGTTTTTCCCCCGAACGGAAAGGCAACGAGCCGCCAAGTCCCAACGAACGGACTCGGTAACTAGATGACCTCGCCACCAAGAATCTGAAGCTGGCCACCAGCTGGTCCGATCGGAACCCCTCGACCGGGATGCCGTGGCTTCACTCGAACTGGCCCGTTATTAGCTCACACGGACACCGCATTTTCGGCCAACGAGGCAAAAATACGGCTCGGTCCGGCCCCTCCACCTCTTACGAAAAAAAGAGATGCATGAGGGGTTACGACGTAAGGAAAAACGCAAAAAGACGAAACGAATCCCCGTCCGGACCCCGGTCTCGGGATACACACGGGGTCGAAATCGCTAACGGAGACCAGCAGCGCGGTCGCATAATTTGCAACGAATCACCGCACAAATGCCATAATCCTGCGAGCGAGTGTACCACTCGCCCCCAGGCTCGGGGGCTACACCCGGCGGGTGCGCTCGCGCGCCCCCACCCGAATTTTCACCGCTTTCTCGACATCGCAATAAATTCAGCCCGCGACCGAGTCTGCGACTCGCTCCCAGGCTCGGGGGCTACTGTCGGATACCAATATTAGGGGTATCCAATGACAGCGATTAAAAATAAAAAGCCCCGGCAGCTATTCCTTTCTCTCTACTTTACCTCCACCTGAACAGTACGAACACGCATGCTGTGACACTGCATGTACGAATATATGTGCGTGTGTGCTGCGAGGCCTTCAGGCCATAAATGCTAGATGGTACTACCGATGCATGTATGTGGGTGCTGTGTGCTGTGCATGTGAGTGAGTTGCAGCCTTGCTTTATTTGCATGCCGTGTGAACACTGGCCCAAGTGGGGCCCCCTGCACCCCTTGCATGCGGAGTGCTCGCTTGTAATTGCTACCCGAGTGGTTAAGGCTGCTGATGTATACCCATTGCCTACGGGAGTGCAACGACCTGTACCTCCGCCCGACAGGTTCGCGTTTTCCCCGAGTGGTTTCCGTCCCTGCGTCCGAGTGGTTGGAGAAAAGCAAAACACGCTGCGCCCGAGTAGTCTTCACCACCGCCCGACGAGCAGCTCCGTCCCGCCCGAGGAGTTGCTCCTTCGCCCGACAGGACTCCGATTCGCCCGACAAGATCTCCGTCTCCGACTGGTTCGCTCCTTCGCAACGAAGCAACCACCGGGAAGACCGAAGCACCCGGAGTCAAGCTACTACACTGTGCCAACCACTCCCTGACGCAACTGACACCAGCAGGATATGGCTACAGTGCTCGGAAGGACGACGGGCCCCACAGCCTGGGCAGGCACGCCTCCTTTTTTCCCGTTTTACCCTTTGACTGTACTTCTTTACTGGCTCCCCTTGAGCTATAAAAGGGAAGGCCAGGCCTCCTGCGTGAGGCAAGAGATCGACTCTTTTCCTCCTCTCTCCTGGGCCTCCTACGGGAGGCAGGGAGCCTCTTTTCTCTCCCGAGGAGTTCTCTCTCTCTCGGCCTTCTTCTTCCTTCAGCCGGTCGCTGGACTGAGCTCGATTCGCACTCCAGAGACTTGGGAGCTAGTCCCTCTCTCGCCCTCTTTGTACCCCCTACTACAAACCAGTGCAAATAACACGAGCAGCACGAACTGGACGTAGGGTCTTACACCCCAGGGGTGGCCCGAACCAGTATAAACCCCCGTGTCCTTTTGCACTACCACCCGAGGCCCGACGCGCGCTCCACGATCTTATTATTTGCCGGCGGTAGAGAACCCCGACAGGGGCTAACCTGCGTCCCCCGGGTCCTTGACCCTCGGCATATTCGCATACCCGAGATTAAGGAAAAAGGGTGCTAGATAACAAAGTGACACGCACTCACTAGTCGGAATGCCAAAAGGACAAAGGCCCCAGTGGCAACGGTTCAAAAGGCTCACTGGTTAACCGCGTGGCTCGCTTCAGTCTAAGCATACCCTGACAGCTTAATCATGGAAACGCGAAAGGCCGAGTGTTAACGACGCAGACGCTTAAGTCCATTACAGAAATGAATTCAACTGTCTAAAAACCAAAAGAAAAGAAAAACTAATCAGGGCGCCCACGGCCCCTCTTCTTTCGCAGTCTTGGTGGCAAGGACGGACGCCAGCGACGACACCTCCTCCTCAAGCGCGGCCACCACCGCCTCCGTCGTGCCAGGAGCAAACCCTTTGGCGAGGTACTTCAGGCCGATTTCGGAGTAGTGGGAGCGGGCGACGGCGAAGGCCCGGCGCACCCCGATGAAGAGCCCGTCGCTCGCCATGGAGCGAGCCCGAGCCGGGATGCGCTCGGTGTCCGCGAGCAGCGAGCTTGACCCTCGCTCCGACCTCACTCCAAGGTCGTCGAGCACAACGCCGACCACCGTGCGGAGAGCGTCATGCTCGTCTCCCTCGTGCAGCAGCAGCTCCTCGAGGTTGCGCGCCTCGTTCTCAAGGCGCTCGATCGTCGCGCGATCCGTCGCCGCCGCTTCGCCCAAGGAGGCGCGCTGCGCCTCGGCTTCCTCACGAGCGCCCCGCTCAGCCTCAAGGGCTCGGCCCGCAGCCTCAAGGTCGCGGGTCCGCGCCTCGACGAGCCGCCTGGCCTCGTCGCGGTCCGCCGCCACCTGAGCCAGCTGGGTGCGAGTCCCTTCGAGAACGGCGGTGATGCGGTCTCGGTCGGCCCGCAGGCGCTCCGTCTCACGGACCAGGCCCAGCCTGACTTGCTCCCGAGCCGCCGAGTCCCTCTCCCAGGAGATTAGGACGTCGCTCTTGAGCTTGTCAGCGTCATCGGCATGCTCGCATGCCTCCCTGACCCGTCCCCGCAGGGACTCTATCTCCCGGTTGGCCGCAGCCAGCTGCCCTTCGAACTCACCCCGCGCATCCGCACGGGCAGCAGCGACCTCTCGGCGGGCGGCCGCCAGCTGCTCCTTCAGGGCGTCCCGCTCGGCGGCAGTCGCGGACAGGAGGTCCCACGAACCCCTCTCCCGGCGCAGGAAGAGAGACTTCTCCCAGCTGCGGGCCATCAGAGACTGCCAAAAACGAATCAGAGTCAGAATCAACTCGGGAAAAGAAGAAAGAGAAAAAACAAATGAAGGAATGATTACCTCCCCGCAAGGAATGGCGACATCGCGGATGGCTTCCAGAGCGGAGTTGGGCGACCGAACCGCCAGCCCGACCCCGGCACGAATCCGGGAGGCCTCGTTGTTCTCCTCGGCGTCGTCCAGAGAAAATACGACGTCGCCTGAGGCGCGGTCGGTCCAGGTGACGCCAGGGCCCCCGAACTCCAAGGGGTCCTCCCCTGGCCGGACGATCTCGCGGCCCTCCGGGGTGTCAGCTGCAGAATGGGTCCCCTGACCCGAGCTCGACCCCACGGCGTCCGCCATTCCCACTTCATGGACCAAAGGTGCAGGAGAAGAAGGCGCCATCACCTCGCCCGAACCAGGCAACGGGTCGGTCAGGGCGGCGGTGGCGTCCGGCTCGGGGATGACCTCCTCCTCCTCGCGGTCGGCAGCATTCGGGGACGCGACCGGCGTCGAGTCCCTCGGGACCTCCTCTCCTTCGCCCGCCCCTCCTCGGACAAAAGCCCGACCGCTTGGGCCGAGGGGATGGGATCCTCCTGATCACGACCGGGACCGGAGGGCACCAGCTCCTCCTCCCCGGGCGCACCTCCGTCCGGCGCAGCCGTCTCAGGCGGCACCACGTCTCCCGCTCCGGCCGGATCATCCGCGGGCGGAAAACACAGCCCAACGAGGGCCTCTGGAATCGCCTCGGCCGAGAGCGCGGACTCGGCGCCCGACACCGCGGCGAGCTGCTGCTGGGGAAGGAGCGGGTCGAGCACCCTCTCCACTAGTGGGTCGCCCAGGTTGATCCCTCGGCTCATCGCCACCTCGGAGATCTGACGTGCAAGCCGTTTGACCGGCGCCAGTCCCAAAAGAGCCACCTGACTTCCCCTCCTGCGAACAAAAGGAGACCTCACACACGTGCCTCGACGGAGGCAAGGAAGACGAACGATGGAGGGGAAAGGGACTTACCGATCCGACACAGGAAAGCCCCGGGACGGTCGCTTGGCCGGGGGAGCCGCCCCCGACCCCGACCCTTCCTCTCGCGGCCGCTTGCCCGGGTCGCCCCTCGGCGGAGTCCGCTCTCGGGTCGGGGAGCTGGCGCCACGAGGGACCTCGCGCGGCGGCCGAGTCGGCAGCTGCGTCGGCGTGGAGTCGCCGCCACCCGATGGCTCCTCGGCGTCCAGCGCCCCCCAGTCTACCGCAGACTCGCGCCGTGAGGTCGGAGCGCCCGACATCGACCCATCGGAGGAGTCCGAGACGAAATCAAAGCCCCCCTCGAAGGAACCCTGATCCTCGCTCCACAACCCGTCCTGACGGGCGTGCAAGCGCCGCTCATGGTACTCCGCCTCGGATTTCTCGCGAGCCAGCCGCTTCCTCTCTTTCTTCGCCTCGGCCTCCGCCTTCTTCAAACGAGCGGCCTCCGCTCGCGCGCGGTTCGAAGCCCGAGCGGCCGCGTCCTCGGGAAGTGGGGGCCGAGAGACCTTGTAAACCAGGGGATGTTGAAGAGAAAGAGACTCAGGTGGCTCGCCCGATTCAAAAGTACACAACGAATACAAAAGAAAAACCCCAATGACTTACCGGGATGAGGGACTCGCACACGGGGCGCAGGACGGGGTGATCCGGCATCGGAGACGCCGCGGCGTCGCGCGCCACGGCTTCGCGCAGGCGGGTGCGCACCTCCTCGTCCGAGAGGGCCCCAACGGCCATGACCGACCCTATCCAATCCGCCGCCAGGGTCATCTGGTCCAGCCTCAGCCAGCGAGCCATCAGCGGAAGAACGCGGCGCGTATGGTACGCCGCGATGACCCCAGGGCCGGTGACCCCCCGCTCGCGAAGGCGGAGGACTGCAGCGTGAAGGCCGGACAGGTGTGGCCGCTCCGCCCTCGGTGGGCCCCAATGCCAGGAATCCGGCCGATCCTCGATCATCCTCCCCGTGAAGGCCGGGAGAGGAGCGGCCGGGTCGCTCCGCAGGTAGAACCACCGGGGATGCCAGCCCTTGTTGGTGGTCGTCAGAGGCAGCTTGAGGTAGTTCTCCCCCTGGCGCGGGCGCAGCCGGATCCCAGCGCAGCCGAGCGGCGTCGGCCGCCCGTCCTTCTTCACCTCCTCGACATGGAAGTAGGACCTCCAGAGGTCGAAGTGGGGGTCGATTCCGAGAAATCCCTCACACAGGGCCACAAACACGGCGACGTGCAGCAGCCCATTGGGATTGAGATGCTGGAGCTCAATCCCGTAGTAGTGAAGGAGTCCACGGAGGAAAGAATGAGGGGGGAGCCCCAAACCTCGTTCGTGGAAGGGGACGAGAGACACGACGTACCCGTCGGCGGGGGAGGGGACGGCCTCGTCGCCCGGGGCCATCCACTCCACGAGATCAGTTCGCGGGCATAGGAGCCCGCGCTCTACCTGGCGCTCGAGCTTGGCTTCAGTAACTTTGGAACGAAGCCAGGCCATGGCTAACGGGCGAGGAGAGCGACAGGCGAAGGGGAGAGAAGTATGGACTTTTTTGCAGGTGGCGGCGGCGATTCAAGAGGCAGGCACGCGGAGGAAGAAGAAGAAGAGGCCTCCGGCCCCCCTCCTCTCCGCCTTAAATAGGCAGGTAAGGGAACGGGCAGGGACGCCTCGGGTCTCCCACCTGTGCCGCAGGCCGAAGGGCCCACGCGGCCCCACGACGCACGCTCCCGCTCGCCCACGTCTCCCACGTCCCGGGATTCGCGCCACGGTTCTTTCTCTCTCTCTCTCTCCGAACCCTTCGCATTCCAATCCCCCGCCCCGCTTTTCTTTTCCGTCGAGTACGCTATTTCCTTTTCTTTTCCTACAATTTTATTTTTCAGAGAAGGGGAAACGGCGCTGGGCCGTTCTCGGGCCGGAAGGCCGTGGCGAAAAGCCCACAGGGGGCACTCGCGACGAAAAGCACAAACCGAAAAACAGCCCAAGAGTTCTAAGGCCGGCCCAAGGGTCCGACGGCCGCTCTGGGGCGTCCGAGCGAAGGGGCAGAGACGGGCGGGCCCACTAGAGGCCATAGCCTCGGCACACGAGTGCCGAGGACGCCCCGACCTGCGTTCGAGCCTGAGGCTCCCGACCCCATGTATCTCATCGAAGAGAGGCGACGAGCCCCCGTGGTCGGTCGAACGATCATGGGAACTAAGGGGGTTGGGAGCGTTGGGGGTTTTTCCGAGGTCGGTCACAAGCTGATCCGATGGTCCTCCCTCGAAGGAGGACCGAGGCCTCGTTCGATCTAGCCCGATAGTAGCTCACCGGGAGCCGTGTTTCGGCCTAAGTGGCAAAACGCGAGGCGTGCCCTAACCTTCCGTCCCGCGGAGGGAATGCGTGAGGGGAAGACGATAAAAAGACAAAACAACCTCCCTACCCCAAAACGGCCGCCTTGGGGAACATCGGGAGGCTGGAATCGCAAAAATGAGACCGACCGCGCGGTCGCAGAAAGACGCCCCGAATCAACCAAATTCCTTTATTCCACGAATAAGGGCAAAAAGTACATGCGGCCGAGGGCCGTGGAACAATACAAACGGGTCTCGCCACCCTCGGCGACGAGGTCGGGCGGCGAAAAGCGCGGGGGTTTCGATGCCACAAGAAGGGTTGAGCTGCCGAACATCGCAGTCCTTCTTGTAGCATCTCCCCGCCCGCCGACACCATGGGGGGAGCTCGGCAGAGGTTCGCGCTGTGGCGGCGCGACGACGGCGAATCACCACAGACTCCCTCCATCACCTCGGGACCGATCGACGCCGGCGACGGCATCACATCGGCGCCCAAGAAAGGAGGAGAAGCGCGGCGGTGGCTATACACGACTCCTGCAACTGCCCTGGCGAGGCACGACCGAGGCCAAGCGCCGGGCCAAGTCGAGGAGACGGCGACAGTTCCACCGACGCACTCCCCCTCAAACCCATTCCACCGCCGCCGAGGTAGGGCGGACGGACGGGGGGAGCTGCCGGGGGTGGAACCGCCCTTCGCTTGCGACACCGAGTAGCGTCCCTCCACGCCGAAACTCCCTAAGGTCGCAGTCATTCTTGTGGCATCAACATGCTATTCTCCCGCCCCCCGGACCAGGGGGACGCCCCCGAAGTGGTTCCCATGCCGGGGATCTCATGCTAACAAGAGAAAGAAGAAGCGAGATGGCCGGATGCCCCAAGAAGAAGGGCCGAAGGACCCTACTTATAGCCCGGGAGTGCCCGAACCAACCCTTCGATAGGGCGAGGGGACGCGCCACGCGGCCCTTTCTGCAGGACGCCAGAGCCTCACAAGCGAACAGTGAACTCAAAAAGGACGACATGACGGCTCAAAAGGGAGGCAGAGCAGGCGTGACGGAAGCACTGCCCAACGCAGCGGAAGCGTGGGCTCCCAAATCGAGGGAGACAGTGCTCCTGAAAAAGCAGACCATACCCCAGTCCCTTGGACAGACGCGGCGTCGTCCCACGAGGACCGAGCGGAAGTGACAAAAAGCCTTCGGGCGACTTGACAACTCACCCGTCGGCTCGGGGGCTACACCCACCGGGTGTGCTCGCGCGCCCCGGTGTAAAGAAGACAAATTTTACCTCAGCCTATAGGCGAACCATCAGTTCCCCTACAGGCTCGGGGGCTACACCCGGTGGGTGCGCTCGCGCGCACCCCTGAGTGACATCCGAGCGGGCATTGAGGAGGAGCCTACACGGAGAACCATCTGTCCTCCGAGCAGGCTCGGGGGCTACTGTCGGATGTCAATATACGACCCTCTCACTGACGGGTGGGACCTCGCTGTTTTGGGGAGGAAACAAGCGTAAGCAAACCCATAAACGAGGAGGACATCGGATGGGAGGGGGACCGACCCTTCTCCGCCTCGGCCGACCCTATTCCGCCTCGGCCGACCCCGCTCCGTCCCGGCCGACCCAGTTCCGCCTCGGCCGACCCCGCTCCGTCCCGGCCGACCCTATTCCGCCTCGGCCGACCCCGCTCCGTCCCGGCCGACCCGGCTCCGCCTCGGCCGACCCCGCTCCGCTCTGGCCGGTTTCCTCCGCCTCGCCCGACCCTTCTCCGCCTCGGCCGGGTCCATGCCGGGCCAGGTGTCATGGGTCAACGGGGGGACCCGGAACAGAAGGGGACCGGGAGGATGCATCGCCGCATATCTACCGCGCCACCTATTAGCATTAACGGGCCACGCCGCGCCGCCCGCCGTGACAGAAGGATGTAACTGTTCCAGCCGCCCCGCAGGCGCCGCGGAGCGACGTGCACGACCCTAACAAGCTCGAGATTAGGACCTACTCCAACAAGCCCACAGTGTCCCGCAGGCGGCGGGGCTTCTCCAGCAAGCTTCTTATTATTTATCATTTTGTTGAACACGCCTTCTACAGGTCTCCCCTCGGAGGTATAAAAAGAAAAATAAGGCCTCAGGGGGCGGGACGGACCGAAGAAAAAGACACACACACTCACTCACACTTAGACATTCACAGAGACTTGAGGCTTCTCCTCTCTCTCGACCGCTTGTACCCCCTACTACGAGCAACGCGAGTAACACGAGCAGATCGACACTGGACGTAGGGCGTTAGTGCTTGAACCAGTATAATTCCTTGTGTCCTCTCGCAAACCATCCGAGCCCAAACGCGCAATCCACTAAATTTACTAGTTGGTCATTTCTTACACCGACACCACTTATTAGAGTGTGCAACGAAATTCGGCCCAGCCCTCTATCCTCACGAGCCAGCGCCCCATCAAGCCCAGGTCCATCGAAGCCCACAACAATCAAGGTCTCGGGCCTAACTCAACCCAAAATTGTGCTCCTCCACCATCAACTTTCGATGTCGAACTAAACCTAACAATCTCCCCCGTCACACATCGGGCCCAACTCTTCCATCAAACAACCCATGTGATCTCTCAGAAGACGTTATCCCAGGCCCCGGTCCAACTCTCCAGCCATACACAACCCCGCGTGACCCTCCAGAGATGTTCACGGGCTCCCCCGTCACCACGTGACCCCGGGAGATGTTCCAGGTTTCTAACCATTGGCTCTGATACAACTTGTTAGAATCTAGTACCCCTCGTAATACGCAGCAGCCCCCTGGATCTAGAACGGATATTGTGAGTACGACACGAGCTTGCACCGTATCAAGAACAAAGTAGATAAATCTCATAGAAAACCCTATATGATGGCATTGAAGCAGCCACGACAGGAGAATAGGATTTTGGTGAAGCCGACCGCAAATTCTTTAAGCACAACTCCAAAAGAGTACAAGTGATTATCGCTCCCTCACAACTCTACTTGACCCTCTAGGACCCTCTGATTTTTGCCCTATATAAGAATCTAGTGCTATAGAACTGTCTAGCTTATCCCTCTTGAGCGCTCATAATTGCTCCTCACAAGTCTTGGATGAGACCTTGTGTTTTCTCTTTGGCTTGATTTTCTCCTTGAGCCTCCACCCCTTTGTTTATATAGTCCCATCCAAGGCCCTCATACATGCAAGTAGAAGTCCTACACCTAATAGGATTACACGCTCAAGTCCTGGTAGAACTAGAAGTCCTAATAACACACACCTATTGAATCCTAATCCAAGTAGGATTTGAGTCACCATACAACAGATCCCATGTTGCTCCTCAACCGAATTTTACTAGGAATAGGTCTGGGATTCACTAACCAGGTGTTGACGCAGAATTCGGCCAACACACGAGAGTGCTAGATCACGCAGCACGTAGCCTGAGCTGCTCGCAGCCTCCCTGCGCGGACCGGTCAGATCGGTCTGGGACACCGGTAAGACCGGTTCCTTCAGGGAAAACGGGAGCGAACCCTAAGAACGCCACCCGGAAAGATCCGTCAGGGTGAACGCACGTAGGGGTGCCCTAGGGTCGGCAGGCCACCTAGGACGCCTTCAAACGTCGCGGAGACGCAGGAAGAACATCATGTAAGGATTTGGAAATGCTAGGGTTTAGAGATGCAAAAAAGTAAAGGTAAAAATAGTAGATTTAATTGAATTGATTGGGTCTGTCCTCAATCGGCCGAATCTCCTTATATTTATAGGGAGGGTAGGGCTTGTCCCGTAAGGAAACCAAGTTACAACTCGTTACAACCTCGGAATCCTAGACCTAGTCGTATTACAAGGGCAACCGGTCAGACCGGTCTGGGCTTGGATCTTCCTTTTTGCATCTAATCTGTCGTCTTGCTTCTTGCACCGATTCTTGCGGTCCTCCTGAGTCCCAAACACCACATTAGGACCGATTGCTGCAGTCCTTAGAACACCGGACCATTCAGTCCCTGACCGGTCAGACCGGTCAAGCAATCCGGTCTGACTGGTCTGCCTTGGCCTGTGCCAATTTTGGTTGTCAACATATGCCCCCCTGTTTTTGGTAAAGCTTGTGTACCATAAAACATATCAGTACCAAAATTGTCATCTGAGGGCGATGTTTTAACAGAATTCATATGCCATTATAATTTCTAAGGGCGATATCCAAATATCAGCCATATGCCACTTCATGCCTCTTGCAAAACACTTGGATAGTACCTTTTCAAGTACCTTCCATTCAACGTCTTAGGCAAATGTCCTCCTTGCAGCGTCTCCACCATATAGGAATTCCCACCATTGATCTTAAATATTCGATATGGACCTTCCCAACTTGGAGACCACTTGCTGAACTTATTATCTTTAGTACCAAGTGGCAACATTGTCTTCCATACTAGATCACCAACCTGAAAAGTCTTCTTTTTAACCTTCTTGTTGTATGCTCTAGCAACTCGGATCTTGTCTTTCTCAATTTCCTTGAGAGCTTGTAAATGCTTATCGGTCACTTCATCAATGTTATACATCATTAAGTCATAATATTTACCAACCAAAAGCTTATTTTATTTAGTAAGTCTATAAGCGTCCAGATTTACCTAAACGGGCAAAACGGCCTCTTGACCATAAACAAGCTCAAAAGGAGTGACTTTGGTAGCACCATGTCTAGATATGCGAGGAGCCCATAAAGCTTCAGACAAGACTTCATGCCATCTTCGTGGATGTTCCTCTATCTTCTTCTTGATCAATTTTATCAAAGTTTTGTTACTAGACTCGGCCTAACCATTGGCCCGAGCATAATATGGAGATGAATTGAGCAATTTGATTTTGTACATATCGGCAAAAGTTCGCACTTCTTTAGACATAAAATACGTGCCTTGATCCGTAGTTAAAGTTTGTGAAATACCGAATCTATGAACAATATGCTCAGTAATAAACTCAATTACCTCCTTATGATTCATATTCTTGAGAGGGACGGTTTTGGTCCATTTAATGAAATAATCCGTAGCAACCAACACGAAGCGATGACCCTTTGAAGAAGAAGGATGTATTTTTCCAATAAAATCCAATCCCCATCCACGGAAAGGCCATGGTTTAATGATAGGATGAAGTAATGCAGCAGGTACCATCTGAATATTACCAAATTTCTGGTATTCTTCACATCCCTTGTAGTAACGAAAACAATCGGTCATCATAGTAGGCCAATAAAATGTAGCACTCCTAAGCAACCACTTCATCTTAGGAGCCGATTGATGTGTTCCACAAATTCGTTCATGTACTTCACCTATGGCTACTCTCGCTTGATCAGCACCCAAACACTTCAGCAATAAATCATCGGCGGTGCGACGATGCAACTTATCATCAACCAAAATGTATTTGAAAGCCAAACGCCGAATTTTTCTGTTCATTCCAGAACTAGGATTCTTCAGATACCTAATAATGGGTGCTCTCCAATCATCCACTTCGGCCCTTTTGCTTTGAAGATTTTTCATAGCCGAATTTGGATTAAAGGACGGCGGATCGGTCTCTGGATCGGTCTGACCGGTCTCCGGACCGGTCTGACCGGTCTGTGTAGCGGTCTGACCGGTCTGGTCCTGACTCGCTGTAAGCGTTAGAGCTTCACCAATGACAGTAGTAATCAACGGTCTTTTTCTATGAAAATATCTCTTCTGGATATTATAGCCGGATGCTTGTTGTGCCAAAGTATTAGCTCTAGGATTTTCACACCTTGGTACATGATATATAGTGAACTCATCAAAATATGATATAACATCAAGGCACTTGTCAAGAAAACATTCAATGAACCTTCCAAGCAATGACACAACTTGGACACTTGCTGTACAACTAGCAACGAGTCACCCAAAGTTTCAACATGTTTTACTCCCATGTCATGCAAAATCTCTAGTCCGAATAATAGAGCTTCATATTCAGCTTGATTGTTTGTGCACTCATCTTCTAATCGGCTAAGAGCTTAAAAAACAGCTCCATTAGGAGAAACAAGAACTATTCCAATGCCACATCCGTTCTTGCAAACCGATCCATCAAAATGCAATTTCCATGGAGTAAATCAACCTCTAAATTATGCTCATCATTAATCCGATGTTCTATAATAACATCAGCTACAATTTGGCCTTTCATGGATTTCAAAGGTTCACAAGCCAAATCATATTTAATAAGAGCATATGCCCACTTACCGATCCTTCCACTCAAAATCGGTCTATGCAACATATATTTAATAACATTGGCTTGACATTCCACAATGCAAGTACTAGACAACAAATAATGCCTCAATTTTGTACAAGCATAATATAAAGACAAGCATAATTTCTCAATAGGTTTATACCTTGTTTCCGCATCCAAAAGCCGTCGACTTAAATAGGTAATAATATGCTCCTTGCCATTTGTTTCTTGAGTCAAAACAGCTCCAATAACATTTATCTTCGACTGCAATATAAAGCCTAAATGGCACCCATTCTTAGGTGCTTTAAGCACAGGCGGTGAAGATAAGTATCTCTTGATTTCTTCAAAGGCCTCTTGCTGCTTTGCCCCCAAAGTAAAATCGGCTTCATTCTTTAACCGAAGTATAGGAGTAAAAGCACTAACTTTTTTGGACAAGTTAGAAATAAACCGCCTCAAGTAATTAACTTTGCCCAAGAACTTTTGTAAATCATGCTTGCAAGTAGGCGCTTCAAGCTTTTCAATAGCTTTTATTTTTTTAGGATCTATCTCTATGCCTCTTTCATGAACCATGAAGCCTAAAAATCTTCCAGCCGATACACCAAAAGCGCATTTCAATGGGTTCATCTTTAAACTATACTGACGCATTCTTTCAAAAGCAAGACACAAATCAGCCAAGTGTCGGATGTTTGGACCCGGCAGTCCACACAGGGTAGCCTACGTGGTTGATTTGTTGAGGGACAGATCGAGGATCAGAAGTCGATGGTAACACAAGACGCAAGGATTGAACAGGTTCGGGCCGTCAGATGACGTAATACCCTACGTCCTGTGTTGGCGGCGATTGTATTGCTGTGTATGAAGTTCCTGGAAGGATCTCCGTAGTTGGGTTCTGTCCTAGGGTTGTATGATCGTGGGTTGCAAAGGTTGTATCGTAGATGTTGATGGATGTTGTTGCTCTGGAGGGGGGTCTCAGGGCGCCTTATATAGTCCGGCTGCCTTGAGTTACAAGTCGGCCAGAGATCGTAACCTACCCGAATTACAAGGATTTGATCCCATAACGATTACAGATATCTTTCCCTACAATTCCGGCTAGTCTATCTTGATCTCCGATCTTCTTGCGGGATACGCCGTGTGCTTTCCTTGCCGCGCGCGTCGTCGCGCCCATCCGGTTCGCCCGACTGGTGGGCCTTCCGACTGGTGGGCCACCTAGTCCGACAAACCGATCCAGATGTACTCGGATTGGGCCGCCCTTTGATGGTTGGGCCAATCCGCCTGCTGGGTACCCCTGGGGGTCTACCCCCGACAAGCCCCCGAGTAGTACGTGGTTGAGGGACAAGTCGGCGAGGTCGTGCTGCCCGATGAGCGTCGAGCCTGCTGCAGTTGGAAGCGAAACCGCGTGATACTGAAGAGAAAAGAGCCGTTTACCCAACGGATGCGCCGCGAGGTGCGTCCGTTGGACGTAGCCCCCGAGCCTTGAAGCGATTCCGAAGGAATCGGTCCAAGGGTTTGTAGCCTTGTTCTGAAGTCGTCAGACAATCAACGGATGCGCCGCGAGGTGCGTCCGTTGGCCGTAGCCCCCGAGCCTTGAAGCGATTCCGAAGGAATCGGTCCAAGGGTTAGTCAAGGAGCATCTGGCTAAATCATCCGACGTTAATTTCGGCGTCCAGCCCCCGAGCGTGAGGGCCGAGCACGCCGAGTGGTCGTCCCGGCGCCAGCCCCCGAGCGTGAGGGCTGAGCACGCCGAGTAGTTGTCCCGGCGCCAGCCCCCGAGCGTGAGGGCCGAGTACGCCGAGTAGTTGTCCCGGCGCCAGCCCCCGAGCGTGAGGGCTGAGCACGCCGAGTGGTCGTCCCGGCGCCAGCCCCCGAGCGTGAGGGCTGAGCACGCCGAGTGGTCGTCCCGGCGCCAGCCCCCGAGCGTGAGGGCTGAGCACGCCGAGTGGTCGTCCCGGCGCCAGCCCCCGAGCGTGAGGGCTGAGCACGCCGAGTAGTCGTCCCGGCGCCAGCCCCCGAGCGTGAGGGCTGAGCACGCCGAGTAGTCGTCCCGACGCCAGCCCCCGAGCGTGAGGGCTGAGCACGCCGAGTGGTCGTCCCGGCGCCCAGCCCCCGAGCGTGAGGGCCGAGTCGAGGGTTCGTCAAGTCTTCGTCTTCCTCGTCATGCGGTAGCGCCAGCCCAGTACTCAAAAGCACTCAGCTAGCGATCCTTGTGGAGTGTAGCGCCAGCCCGAGTGCTGCAAAGCACTCGGCTAGCGACCGTCGTGGAGTGTAGCGCCAGCCCGAGTGCTGCAAAGCACTCGGCTAGCGACCGTCGCGGAGTGTAGCGCCAGCCCGAGTGCTGCAAAGCACTCGGCTAGCGACCGTCGTGGAGCGTAGTACCAGCCCGAGTACTGACTGACTCGAGTACTCAGCTGGCGGCGATGCCGGAGTGGTCCAGCCCCCGAGCGTAACAGGCAAGCTCGGGATCCAAACCTGTGCCCTGCAATGAAGATATGAAGGATAGGTAGTATATGGTGTAGCAAACACTAATTCTGGAGAAAAACATTCGGCGCTGTATGTAATAGAATTTCTACTTCCAACTCTTTAAGTCTATTAATTTCCTCGGGTAGTTATCCTGTTACGTTTATGCACCTGATCCCCGATAGCCGTAATCCATAGCGCAGGGAGCTGGGCCGCATGCACGCGTAGGAGCGTAGGCGTACGGAAGAGTCGAGGTTTCACGGATTAAGGCGTGTGCTTCCCAAGTACTTTAGCGACTTGTACAAGAGTGGAAAAAGAAATA
The DNA here is from genome assembly GCA_004135705.1 of Alloteropsis semialata. Taxonomy (NCBI): domain Eukaryota; kingdom Viridiplantae; phylum Streptophyta; class Magnoliopsida; order Poales; family Poaceae; genus Alloteropsis; species Alloteropsis semialata. The sequence goes on from CM014278.1 coordinate 48,287,925, forward strand.
AACGATGGAGAAAAATGCAATATACGTCCATTGGGTGTAGCCCGACTGCTCGTGTAGCGCTCGGGCTGTATAAGCAGTCGGGAACAAACCAAGGGTAGTCGGCGATGATCATGGAGACATGTATGTGGAGATACACGGTGACCGAAAAATATTATGAAAATATTAAAGTATGACTTAGCTTGATTCGTAATTGAGTCGGAGAATCAACGTGTCGACGAGGTCGTTGGTGAGCCGTAAAATATTTATACGTTGGATAATACTTAGCTAAGTATTATTTTTGCAGGCCGTCAGGCACTGAATAATACTTAGCTTGTTGGTGAGGTCGTCAGCAACGTCGCTGGTGCCGCGGCTGTCACGGTCGCCGAGTGGTTGGCGATGGTTGGCGACGGAGTGGTGATGGTGACGATCCCGTCTGGCGTAGCGTCGAGTCGTGGCGCTGTCTCCTCCGGGGTGGCGTCACGGGTGAAGGAGAGCTCTCCCTCGGGCCCAGCGGTGAAGACCATGGATCCGAAGAAGAACATGGCCCCCTCAGCGATGGAAATCTTCGTGGTCGCCGGCGTGATGACGGCGGAAGTGAATGCCATCGAGCTTGCAGATTGATCTCGTCGATCAACCCCTACCTGGCGCGCCAACTGTCGGATGTTTGGACCCGGCAGTCCACACAGGGTAGCCTACGTGGTTGATTTGTTGAGGGACAGATCGAGGATTAGAAGTCGATGGTAACACAAGACGCAAGGATTGAACAGGTTCGGGCCGTCGAGATGACGTAATACCCTACGTCCTGTGTTGGCGGCGATTGTATTGCTGTGTATGAAGTTCCTGGAAGGATCTCCGTAGTTGGGTTCTGTCCTAGGGTTGTATGATCGTGGGTTGCAAAGGTTGTATCGTAGATGTTGATGGATGTTGTTGCTCTGGAGGGGGGTCTCAGGGCGCCTTATATAGTCCGGCTGCCTTGAGTTACAAGTCGGCCAGAGATCGTAACCTACCCGAATTACAAGGATTTGATCCTATAACGATTACAGATATCTTTCCCTACAATTCCGGCTAGTCTATCTTGATCTCCGATCTTCTTGCGGGATACGCCGTGTGCTTTCCTTGCCGCGCGCGTCGTCGCGCCCATCCGGTTCGCCCGACTGGTGGGCCTTCCGACTGGTGGGCCACCTAGTCCGACAAACCGATCCAGATGTACTCGGATTGGGCCGCCCTTTGATGGTTGGGCCAATCCGCCTGCTGGGTACCCCTGGGGGTCTACCCCCGACACCAAGTGAGAACTTAATCCAGCCGATTTGACAACAATATCATCAATATAGACTTCTAGGATAACACCAAGCAAGTCATGGAAAATCAAATTCATTGCTCTTTGATAAGTTGTGCCGGCATTCTTTAAACCAAAAGTCATCACAACCCATTCAAATAAACCAACAAAGCCGGGACATTTAAAGGCCGTTTTGTATATGTCTTCCTCGGCCATAAAAATTTGATTATATCCCATATTGCCATCAAGAAAGCTAATAATCTTATGTCCAGAAGCATCATTAATATGCATATCGGCTATAGGCATAGGATATTCATCTTTGGGAGTCGCTCTATTAAAATCTCTAAAATCAATGCAAACTCTAATTTTATTACTACCCTTTTTCTCAACGGGCACAATATTAGAGATCCATTCAGCATAACGACATGGCCGAATAAACTTAGCTTCAAGCAAACGATTAACCTCTTCTTTTATTCGATCATAAAACAAAGGATTAATCATCAATTGCCTTGTTTATATGGCCTAAAACCGGGTTTAACTGGCAACCGATGTTCAACTAACTCACGGCTTAAACCAGGCATCCCATGATACTGCCAAGCAAAGCAATCAGAATACTCTTTCAACAACTCGATTAATTCAGCTTTATAATCGACTTTCAAATTTTGATTTACAAAAGTCGGCCTTGGTACAGAACCATCACCTATGTCTACCTCTTCTAAAGGATCAGCCGACGTAAATCCTTATCCTAACTTCTCTACTTCTTCAAAATCATTAATGGCTTCACATGCATCATTCATGTTTGACCGATAACGCTCCACCCTTTCCTTCAACCACTTCTCGCTTGCATCCATCTACTCTTCATTGTCTGAATCAACCGATCTTTGAACCGGCCTTAGAGCAGTGGACACAAAGCCATCCTTAGTACAGCAAGGAACTCAAAGTCCGAAATATCAATTTCTGTCAAGCACTTGACATTATCATGAGTCCCCAATATGGGTGCATCGGCCATAGCAACACATGCCGAAGAATCCGCATGAACCACCTCAACTTCATCACCAACCCATTGAATTAAGCATTGATGCAAGGTAGAAGGCACACATTGATTTGCATGAATCCAATCGCNATGCATATCGGCTATAGGCATAGGATATTCATCTTTGGGAGTCGCTCTATTAAAATCTCTAAAATCAATGCAAACTCTAATTTTATTACTACCCTTTTTCTCAACGGGCACAATATTAGAGATCCATTCAGCATAACGACATGGCCGAATAAACTTAGCTTCAAGCAAACGATTAACCTCTTCTTTTATTCGATCATAAAACAAAGGATTAATCGTCAATTGCCTTGTTTATATGGCCTAAAACCGGGTTTAACTGGCAACCGATGTTCAACTAACTCACGGCTTAAACCAGGCATCCCATGATACTGCCAAGCAAAGCAATCAGAATACTCTTTCAACAACTCGATTAATTCAGCTTTATAATCGACTTTCAAATTTTGATTTACAAAAGTCGGCCTTGGTACAGAACCATCACCTATGTCTACCTCTTCTAAAGGATCAGCCGACGTAAATCCTTATCCTAACTTCTCTACTTCTTCAAAATCATTAATGGCTTCACATGCATCATTCATGTTTGACCGATAATGCTCCACCCTTTCCTTCAACCACTTCTCGCTTGCATCCATCTACTCTTCATTGTCTGAATCAACCGATCTTTGAACCGGCCTTAGAGCAGTGGACACAAAGCCATCCTTAGTACAGCAAGGAACTCAAAGTCCGAAATATCAATTCCTGTCAAGCACTTGACATTATCATGAGTCCCCAATATGGGTGCATCGGCCATAGCAACACATGCCGAAGAATCCGCATGAACCACCTCAACTTCATCACCAACCCATTGAATTAAGCATTGATGCAAGGTAGAAGGCACACATTGATTTGCATGAATCCAATCGCGCCCCAAGATCACGCTAAAGTTACCTTGCACCTTCGTGACGAAGAAAGCGGTCACCAACGTCTTGCTCCTAACAGTGAGCTCCAATGATGCAACTCCCTTGGCACTCATCGGTTCTCCTCCTCCAACGCTGCTGATCGTCATGCTAGTCTTGATGAGCTCGCTGTCCAAGCCTTCCAATTTCTTGTACAAGGAATATGGCATGAGATTCACAATAGCACCACCATCAACAAGCATCCTAGAAATCGGCCTCCTTTTAATGTGACCCTTCACATAAAGAGCTTTCAGATGGTTGTCCGATTCTAAGGGCTTCTGAGACACAGCATTCTTGGGAGCAAAATCAACTTGAGCCACCCTCTCATCATCTCCGACAAAGCAATAGTCGGCGTTCATATAAATAACATTGATCTCCATGTCCGTTCTACTGGGCGAAGGCTCAAAGTCAATAGCTTCATCATCATTGCCTATCTGAACATCTGAAATAGCAGTGGGCGGAACCGAGACTTTAGCCGAAGAAGAAAATGCATCGGCTACAGAATCTCCAGGCGAGATCGGTCTGACTGGTTCCTCCAGACCAGTCTGACCGGTTCCTGTTGCCGGAGCTGGAACAGGAACGAACCGGTCTGACCGGTCTGGGACACCGGTCTGACCGATCTCGGCCATGTTAGCCGAGTCCGCTGCGGTCGGCTCAACCTTTTTAGGTACTTCAGCCTGACCATCTGGGATATCAGAGCCATCCTTGGAACCTTGACCAGACGGCGAAATCATAGGCTTAACCTCATTGAACCACTCCTCCCTCTTCTTTGCCGATTCTTCCTCTCTTTGCTTCTGAGTACGTAACTGCTGCAATCTCCTCTTCTGAGAATGAGATAAGCCAGGAGGACACCACCTCAGCTGCGTATACTAAGCTAGCGGCGTATTTTTCGCGACCAAAGTGCCAATAACATTGGGTCCATCGGTCATTGATGGATTAACTGCCATAGAGCTAATTTGAATCATACTCTTCACAACTGGGTTTGGAATAACAGGTGCAGGCTCTTCTTTCCTCTGAATAGGGCGATACTCCTGTCTAGCTGGCTCTTTGCCCGGCCTGTGCTGGAAACCGGTCTGACCGGTCGGAGGAACCGGTCTGATCGGTCTGTGGTGCTGAGGCACAACCACCGGTTTTTACTAAAAATTTGCAGGCCTAGGCTGTGGAGTAGGCATTCTGGTGTGGAGCCTCAGACCGTGGTTGATTTGGTGCAGGATAGTAAGGCACGTACATTATACCATCTCTCCAAATAGGTTGTGGAGAGGGAGGTTGAAACGTCCTCCATGTCCTAGAAGGACCAACACCATCGAATGAGCTTGGGCCCTGATCCCACGGTCCTTTTGGTGCCTTCATCACACCAGAATTCCTTGGCGGCGATCTTGGTCTCTTTTTTAGCTGCCGATCTTGTTGAACGGCCACGTTTTGCATATGCTTAGCTATAACTTGATCAAAGGTTGCTTTTGGCTTGAAAATCTTCCCCTGATCTTTGTCTTTGTTGGTCTTCCAAGTACCAAATTCGGGACGCTTGGGCACAAATGTTCGGACCGGCCTTTGAGGCGGACCGGTCTGACCGGTCGAGCGAACCGGTCTGACCGGTCTGTCCTGGGCAACAGGAACAACCGGCCTTTGATCCCGCGCTTGAGAGCTTGATTGCCCCCAACTTCAGAAGTCTTCACTGTAATAGTCAAAGTCTTCTTTCCATCAGGAGCTTGCTTAAGGATCACCTCTCTCCCAAGCACTTTGTCATGTTCCATCACCCTCCTTGGTTCTCCAATCACAACATTCTTGCCTCCTGCTGCATCGGCATTGTCTGGCCGAACCAACATCTTGGCGTCCAAAAGATCCATGGTATTGACCACCATGTTGTTGACCGGAAACGGGCGCTTATCAACTTGCATCTCATTTAAACTCAATCGACCTTCATTCACGGCCGATTGAATCTGTCGACGAAAGAAATTGCAATCATTAGTCATATGAGAAAAAGAATTATGATATTTGCAATAAGCACGCTGCTTTAACTCCTCAGGTGACGAAATAGTAAAAGAGCATTTGATATATCCATTCTTATGTAATTCATCAAAAATTTTATCACACTTGGATACACCAAAAGTAAACTTCATCTCCTCTTGCTGATTTCTGTGAGTCGGCTTAAGAGATGTACAAGTAAAAGCTTTATTGGATGCTGGCCATACAAATTCAGCAGCCAACACATCATGAGACTCATCATCAGAACTACTAGAATCACATTCAAGATTATGCACATTAGCCCGATGAGTTCTATGGCTTTCTTTTAAATATTTGCTTCGGCTTTCAGCAACCAAAGCTCTTTGATGCACTTGGTTTACATTAAAGAATTCGAAACCCTCTAATTTTTCCTTAATATGAGGCCGTAAACCATTCAAAGCCAAATCAGCAGATCCTTTTCGGCAATATTAACATCAAAGCAATGGTTCTTTGTATCACGGAAATGTTTAATATAATCATTAACAGTTTTATCACGTGATTGCCTAACCGATGTAAGATGTGATAATTTAAGCTCATTGTTGCCCGAAAAGAAGTGTCATGAAACTTCTGCTCTAACTGTTCCCATGAAGTAATAGAATTAGCAGGCAATGATGCAAACTATGAGAAAGCAGTACCAGTTAGAGACAAAGAAAATAAACACACTTTCAAAGCCTCACTAGAGCTAGAGTCGCCTAGTTGTGCCATGTATTGACTTAAATGCTCAAAAGTGCTTTTAGTATCTTCCCCATAAACTTGACAAAATCAGGAAGTCTAAAATCAGTGGGGAAAGGAAACAAATCAAATCTAGAAACATAAGGCTTTTGGTGTAACCTAGCCTTATCCCTGCATCTACTCCCAAATTCTCTTTAAGAGCTCAAGCCAAATCAAGTTTGTACTTAGAAAATATCCGATCTAAATATTCTAATGAATTATCCTGTGAATTTAGCTGTTGAATATTCTGAACGGGAGCAGAAAATAAATTCCCCGAATCTGTTCCCCTAGGACCGGTCTGACCGGTTCTAGTAACCGGTCTGATCGGTTGGTGCGGGCCAAATTGGCTGGCCGACACCTGCCCCTGCATTTGTTGGCCGAACCTTCCAAAGAGCTCGTAAGGTACTGGGCCTTGTGAAAATAAATTTCGTACTGGTGGGGGTACAGAATATCCATAATTTGAAATTTGCGGGGTAAAATTCGCAACTTCATTATTAATTCGACCATAACCAGCCAAATTAGAAGAAGTTACGAATGGCTGAGGCGCAGCAGGCCGAGTAGGTATTGGGTTAGATGGTGTAACAGATTGGCCCTCAAAATAATTCATCGGCATGCCATACACAGGTTGTTCTATGGGTTTTGCTACCGGTGTTTTAAGATCAGGCACAATATGTATTTTAGGAATCAAAATACTAGGATCGGCGGCAGGTTGTTCAGCCATGGGCTATTTGCCTTCCGATTCTAAGCGCTTGTTCATTATCCAGTTAACTAATTTAATATTATTCTCAGCCATCTTATCCTCCATGTATTTAAGAAAGACTTCATGAGAATTTTCATCAAATTGTACCTTGGGAGGTGTCGCTGAAGATGAAGCAGATGGATCTACCTCCTTGATCTTGGTGACCACGCACTTGCGGTCCTTCTTGAAGTGCAAGAGGTAGTAGAGGCGATCTTCTTCTGCCTTCTTCATGTATTTCTCGAGCCCTTGGCGATCTTCAGCAGAGAGTTCATCGTCCTTCACGACGATGATGTTGTCGAGATCGAACTCGGTGTTAGAACCCATCTGGCTGGAATTAGATAGATCGGCTGCAATAACCAGATCTCCAATCCCCAGCGGAGTCGCCAAAAGTATGTTGACGCAGAATTTGGCCAACACACGAGAGCGCTAGATCGCGCAGCACGTAGCACGAGCTGCTCGCAGCCTCCCTGCGCGGACCGGTCAGACCGGTCTGGGACACCAGTCAGACCGGTTCCTCCAGGGAAAACGGGAGCGAACCCTAAGAATGCCACCCGGAAAGACCCGTCAGGGTGAACGCACGTAGGGATGCCCTAAGGTCGGCAGGCCACCTAGGACGCCTTCAAACGTCGTGGAGACGCAGGAAGAACAGCAGATAAGGGTTTGAAAAAGCTAGGGTTCGGAGATGCAAAAAAGTAAAGGCAAAAATAGTAGATTTGATTGAATCGATTGGGTCTGTCCTCAATCGGCCGAATCCTCTTATATTTATAGGGAGGGTAGGGCTTGTCCCGCAAGGAAACCAAGTTACAACTCGTTACAACCTCGGAATCCTAAACCTAGTCTTATTACAAGGGCAACCGGTCTGACCGGTCCCCCAAACTGGTCAGACCGGTCTGGGCTCGAATCTACTTTTTTGCGCCTAATCTGTCGTCTTGCTTCTTGCACCGATTCTTGCGGTCCTCCTGAGTCCCAAGCACCACATTAGGACCGATTGTTGCGGTCCTTAGAACACGAGACCATTCGGTCCCTGACCGGTCAAGCAAACTGATCTGACCGGTCTGTCTTGGCCTATGCCAATTTTGGCTATCAAGACCAGGTAACCTCGTAAAAGTACTGAAATTTGTATATCACATATATAGTTCAAAAAACCACAAGCCAGTAGTTTAGAGTAATTTTGGCAGACATGTTGAATACTTTTGACTCTAAGGAAATCAAAGCACTCTCTTAATCAACCAAACACGATTTAAGTAATAAATCTTTTACTTGTATAAAATTAAATCATGGTTTGTTGTTCAGGAAATGAGCACATCAACTTCATGGCAGGGATGCACTAATAATCTAATATATTTCTGTGAACATTACATTTGCAGGCAATCCCATTGTACCTGTCAGAAATGGCACCACCTCAGTACCGTGGGGCAATCAACAATGGCTTTGAACTTTGCCTCAGCCTTGGAATTCTCTGTGCAAACATCCTCAACTATTTCGTTGTGAAAATTAAAGAGGGGTGGGGGTGGAGAATATCTCTGTCCATGGCTGCGCTCCCTGCTGCATTTCTAACCATCGGTGCAATCTTCCTCCCTGAGACACCAAGCTTCATAATACAGCGCGATGGCGAACACTGACAAGGCAAGGCTCCTTTTGCAAAAGCTGCGTGTAACCAACTCAGTCCAGAAGGAGCTTGATGACTTAGTCTCTGCTAGCAATCTCTCGAGGACAACCCGGTATCCATTCAGAAACATATTCAAGAGAAAGTACAGGCCACAGTTTGTGATAGCACTGCTGATCCCTTTCTTCAATCAGGTCACCGGTATCAATGTGATAAACTTTTATGCTCCAGTAATGTTCAGGACAATCGGTCTGAAGGAGAACGCATCCCTCCTTTTCGGTAGTCACACGCCTCAGTGCAACATTTGCGAACATTGTAGCCATGATGATGGTCGACAGGAGCGGGCGCAGGAAGCTTCTCCTCGTAGGCAATATTCAGATGATCTTATCGCAGTTCACTGTGGGTGCAATCCTAGCTGCAAAGTTTAAGGACCATGGGGACATGGACAAGGACTATGCATACCTGGTGTTGGTCCTAATGTGTGTGTTTGTTGCAGGCTATGGATGGTCTTGGGGTCCTCTCACATTCTTGGTCCCTGCTGTGGTTTGTCCACTGGAGATCAGATCAGCAGGGCAGAGCATTGTAGTTGCTATGACTTTCTTGATGACATTTGTGATCAGCCAGACATTTCTTGCAACCCTTTGTCACATCAAGTCCGCGACATTCTTTGTCTTTGGTGCATGGATTGGCTTGATGACTCTATTTGTTTATCTGTTCCTTCCGGAGACAAAAAAGTTACCCATGGAGCAGGTCAAGCATGTCTGGAGGAGGCACTGGTTCTGGAAGAGGATTGTGAGGGAAGAACAAGAGGAAAGAAAGAGGGTAACAATGCCAACTTATTTAATTCAAGGGAGAGTACTTTGTTGAACGCATGGTACTCTTAAGAAGTATGGCATTATAGAAACTCCTGATCAACAACCTAAGTCTTAGTTTTTGCTCGAGATGAGCAAAGG
>CM014278.1:48298181-48324327 GCA_004135705.1 Alloteropsis semialata
ACTTATGTACCTAGCTAGCGCTACAAGACCTGATATCTCGTTTGCCGTAAGCAAACTTAGCCGGTTCGTGTCTAATCTGAAAGATGATCAATGGAATGCTCTGGACAGAGTAATGCGCTACCTAGTGGGTACAATGAGCTATGGGATTCACTATACTGGGTACCCGAAGGTACTGGAGGGTTTTAGTGACTCAAACTAGATATCTGATACCGATGAGATAAAGGCCACAAGTGGATATGTGTTCACTCTTGGAGGTGGTGCTGTCTCCTGGAAGTCTTGCAAGCAGACCATCTTAACGAGGTCTACCATGGAAGCAGAACTCACGGCATTAGACACTGCCACAATGGAGGCCGAGTGGCTACGTGATCTCCTTATGGATTTGCCAGTGGTTGAAAACCGATACCGGTGATTCTAATGAACTGTGATAACCAAACGGTGATTGTCAAGGTAAACAGTTCTAAGGATAACATGAAGTCATCAAGGCATGTGAAGAGGCGGTTGAAGTCTGTTAGAAAAATGAGAACCTCCGGAGTAATTGCCTTGGACTATGTCCAGACGGCTAAGAACCTGGCAGATATTNGGTAGCCGATAACCTGTTTCGAGGTGCCGTAATTAGCGTTCTTGCTGATCACCTAGTGGACAGCTATCTGTCACTGGACAGTGGCAAGGCGCTGTGGGATGCGCTTGAGGCCAAGTTCGGTGCTTCTGATGCTGGCAGTGAGCTGTATGTCATGGAGCAGTTTTGCGACTACAAGATGGTCGATGACCGTTCAGTAGTGGAACAGGCTCATGAGCTTCAGTCACTGGCTAAGGAGCTAGAGGGCTTTAAATGCGAGTTGCCCGACAAGTTTGTGGCTGGAAGCATGATTGCTAAACTGCCGCTCTCTTGGAGGGACTTTGCTACCTCTCTGAAGCATAAGAGACAAGTGTTCAGCGTGTCTGAGCTCATTGGGTCTCTCGATGTTGAGGAGAAGGCGAGAGCGAAGGACAACTGCGGCAAAGGAATTGCTGGGTCCTCTAGTGCAAACCTGGTCCAGAGAAATTTCAAGGGCCAGCAGAAAAAGAAGAACCAGAACAAGTCTGAAGTCAAGCTAATCAGACAACCACTTTTAAGAAGAAGAAGAACCAGCCGAGCAAGGGCAAAGGCAAGTGCTATACTTGCGGTCTTGAAGGGCACTATGCCAAAGACTGTGAGAAAAGCAAATACAGGCCGAAGGCAGCCAACATGGTCATTAGCGATGACAACGGAGGAACCTCGGGGTACGGTAATTATTTACCTATGGTCCTTTCTGTTTGTCAGTCACCTGATTGGTGGGTTGATACTGGAGCTAATATCCATGTGTGTGCTGACATCAGTCTGTTTTCTTCTTATCAGGTCGGCGGAACTACCTCCTTGTTAATGGGGAACGGATCACATGCGCGTGTACTTGGTGTTGGTTCGGTCAATCTGAAGCTTACTTCGGGAAAGACCGTGCAGCTGAGGAACGTGCAGCATGTCCCTACTATCAAGAAGAATCTAGTTAGCGGCTCTCTATTGTGTAGAGATGGTTATAAATTAGTGTTTGAATCCAATAAATGTGTACTTTCTAAGTATGGAACTTTTGTTGGAAAAGGCTATGATTGCGGAGGCTTGTTCCGCCTTTCTTTATCAGATGCTTGTAATAATGTGGTGAATCATGTGGTTAATGATGATGAGTCGAATGTTTGGCACTCTCGGCTGTGTCATGTTAACTTTGGTTGTATGTCGCGCTTGGCTAGTTTAAATTTAATTTCGAAATTTACCACGGTCAAAGGTTCTAAGTGCCTTGTGTGTGTTGAATCAAAACAACCTCGCAAGCCTCACAAGGCCGCGGAGGCGAGGAACTTGGCACCGCTGGAGCTCGTGCATTCTGATCTTAGTGAGATGAATGGCGTGTTGACAAAGGGGGTAAAAAGTATTTCATGACATTAATAGATGACTCTTCTAGATACTGTTACATTTACTTGCTTAAGTCAAAAGATGAAGCACTACACTACTTTAAGATCTATAAAGCTGAAGTGGAGAATCAACTTGAGAGAAAGATCAAACGTTTAAGGTCGGATCATGGTGGAGAATACTTCTCACACTTGTTTACTCAATTCTGTGAGGAACATGGTATGATTCATGAGAGGACGCCTCCCTACTCACCTCAGTCAAATGGGGTTGCCGAAAGAAAGAACCGCACTCTAACTGATTTGGTTAACGCCATGTTAGACACAGCGGGACTCTCCAAGGAATGGTGGGGTGAGGCTATATTGACAGCGTGTCATGTCCTGAATCGCGTTCCTCCAAAGAATAAAGAGAAAACTCCATTCGAGGAATGGAAGAAGAAAAGGCTCACGCTTTCCTACTTACGGACTTGGGGATGTTTGGCAAAGGTCAATGTGCCAATAACCAAGAAACGTAAACTTGGGCCTAAAACTGTGGATTGTGTCTTTCTTGGTTATGCTCTGCATAGCATTGGATATAGATTCTTAATAGTGAAATCTGGAGTGCCAGATGTGAATGTTGGTACAATAATGGAATCCAGAGATGCTGCTTTCTTTGAGAACATCTTTTCTATGAAGAGGGAAGAAAGCACATCTAGCAGAGAACTGTCTATAGAAGCTACACCTGCCGTTGTGATGGAACACACAGAACAAACACTTGTGGAAAAATCCTGAGGAGGATGACAATGAAGCTCCTAGGAGGAGCAAGAGACAGAAGACTACAAAGTCTTTTGGTGATGATTTCATTGTGTACCTTATGGATGACACTCCCAAAACCATTGAAGAGGCATATTCCTCTCCAGACGCTGACTATTGGAAGGAAGCGGTACGGAGTGAGATGGATTCAATTATGTCTAATGGAACTTGGGAAGTAGTTGAATGTCCTTATGGGTGCAAACCTGTGGGATGTAAGTGGGTGTTCAAGAAGAAGCTAAGGCCTGATGGTACTGTTGAAAAGTACAAGGCAAGGCTTGTTGCTAAAGGCTATACTCAGAAAGAAGGAGAAGACTTCTTTGACACTTACTCACCAGTTGCCCAGTTGACCACAATTCGAGTGCTACTGTCCCTAGCAGCCTCTCATGGTCTTCTCGTTCATCAGATGGACGTAAAGACAGCTTTCCTAAATGGAGAGTTAGAGGAGGAGATCTATATGGATCAGCCTGATGGGTTCATAGCAGAAGGTCAAAAGGGAATGGTGTGCAAGTTGATAAAGTCTCTGTATGGCCTCAAGCAAGCACCTAAGCAGTGGCATGAGAAGTTTGATAAAACCCTCACGACTGCTGGCTTCGTTGTGAATGAAGCTGACAAATGTGCGTACTATCGCTATGGTGGGGGCAAAGGAGTGATCCTGTGCTTGTATGTTGATGACATCTTGATTTTTGGGACAAGCCTTGACGTGATTAAGGAGGTCAAAGATTTCTTGTCTCAGAATTTCGAGATGAAAGATTTGGGTGAAGCTGATGTTATTCTTAATATTAAGCTGGTAAAAGAAGGTGATGGTGGGGTGACACTTACACAGTCCCACTATGTGGAAAAGGTCTTGAGTCGCTTCGGATACAGTGACTGCAAGTCTGCTCCAACACCCTATGATGCCAGTAAAATACTAAAGAAAAACAAAAGGGACATGAAAGATCAGCTGAGATACTCCCAGATTATAGGCTCACTTATGTACCTAGCTAGTGCTACAAGACCTGACATCTCGTTTGCCGTAAGCAAACTTAGCCGGTTCGTGTCTAATCCGGGAGATGATCAATGGAATGCTCTGGACAGAGTAATGCGCTACCTAGTGGGTACAATGAGCTATGGGATTCACTATACTGGGTACCCGAAGGTACTGGAGGGTTTTAGTGACTCAAACTGGATATCTGATGCCGATGAGATAAAGGCCACAAGTGGATATGTGTTCACTCTTGGAGGTGGTGCTGTCTCCTGGAAGTCTTGCAAGCAGACCATCTTAACGAGGTCTACCATGGAAGCAGAACTCACGGCATTAGACACCGCCACAATGGAGGCCGAGTGGCTACGTGATCTCCTTATGGATTTGCCAGTGGTTGAAAAACCGATACCGGCGATTCTAATGAACTGTGATAACCAGACGGTGATTGTCAAAGTAAACAGTTCTAATGATAACATGAAGTCATCAAGGCATGTGAAGAGGCGGTTGAAGTCTGTCAGGAAAATGAGAACCTCCGGAGTAATTGCCTTGGACTATGTCCAGACGGCTAAGAACCTGGCAGATCAATTTACAAAGGGTCTTTCATGAAATGTGATAGATTTTGCATCCAAGGAATTGGGAATGAGACCCATGTGAGTCACTCAATAGTGGGAACCTGTCCTATGTGATCGGAGATCCCGTGAATTAGGATGAGGAAACAAGCTATTGTTTGACTGAGAGAAGAGAACCTTTGAAACAAGTTAATTCCAGGGTGGATGCATTTCTCTTCTTTTCTGTATGGCAGGATGGTGTACACCTTAATGTAATTCGAGTGGCTTTTGAGAAGCAGAGATGTTGACCTACAGAACATCTTATGAGAATTACACCTATATGAGTTCGACTGCTAGTCACAGTCTATGAGAGTGGGTTATCTCTAGATACTCATGAAAGGCCTGGAGTTTGACTTATATGCTCCAAACCGCGGGGATGCAATAAGCAGCCTAGTATCAGTAAAAGGGTTCTGGTAAAACTTGTTCGCACAAGACTGCCAATTCAAGGCATAGTCCATTGGTCAGTTGTGGATGAGCGTAGCCTTTACTCTAGGTGGAAGTTCAACTTAACAGTCTCTACCGAAACACTGGTATATCAAAACAGCAATGGGGCTGAGGGCATTTCTCGTGTGCCGTGAAATATTGGTGGGGATTGTTGGATTTATTTGGGCTTGTCCCTTTTATATTCCAATTAAATCTAAAATATTCAAGGCCCATGATTAATGCAAAGGGAGTTAAAAGTGGTTAATACCATATTGGTAGTTAAGAGGATCTCAACCAACTTATTAGGTGGACACGTGGTACACCCAATGTGAAGTTGGCAAAGGGTAACCGGGATGCCACACGCGCGCGCGGCGAGGCGAGCGTGGGCGTGTCGTGCCGGACGGACGCACGTGATGTGTTGCGGTGCTGTGATTGGTTTTGCAAATCAATGAGATTATGGCAGAATCAATTACCTACCTTAAACACTCACAGGGACGTGTCTTATTTGCTCCGCGGGATTCTTGCCTTTCCTGCAGAGGCGTTGTCAGGCAGCGCCTATAAAAGGAGGCCCTCCCCTACCCAGAGACACACACCAATACAACCCCTCAGGTATTCCTGTTTAGGAGACCTCTCCCTTCTCCCTCATTGTTTCTGCTGCAACGCTTGCCTCCCCATCGCTAGCACTGCGCGCACGGTTCTAGCGAGAGCAGAGCCTCCGGAACCTCGACTGGCTTGAGATCCTGCTCGGGATAGCCAGGCGATAAGGTTTTTGGGGAGCGTCTTCACGCGACTGCTCAAGTTCGTACTGCATCGTCTTCTTCCTGGTGGCCTGTACGACTACATCCACTACTTCCCGGTGCCGTTCAAGGGACTGCACTGCATCAACTCGTCACTGCATCGAATTTGTACGGCTACACCGAACAAGGTCAACCGATTAGCATGACTAATCCAGTTGATAACGGCGCAGCCAATGCCTCCGGCAGCGGCCCCGTCTCAGGGTACATTCTGAACCTTCTGTGGTTCTTTATTTTGTTCTTGTTTAATATGAGATTAAACTTGAACACTTGCACATATCATGTTCTCACTGGATCACTAACTGTCATTATGATTTACATGCTTTTATTCAGGATTAAAATATATCGAATGCTGCCTATATTTCTAACAGTGTCAGTCAGTGAAAGGAAGGGAGCAAAAGCCGGTTCCGAAATGGCAGCCTCCACCGCAGGACTTTCTGAAGATTAACGTTGATGGGGCCTTCAACAATCAACATGGCAGAAAATGTTGGAGGATAGGGCCTAATCGTCAGGGACAGCTCCGGGAAAGTTTATTGCGACAAAACAGGGCAAGTTGCTAAGGTCATGAATGTGAGCGATGCTCTTGCAGTGGGATTGCATGCAGCAAGGGAGGCTGTAGCCTTGCCCTGGAGATAGGGGATTGGAAACCTGAATCAGATGCACAGGTCTTGGGTGCAAGCACTCGATTGAAAAGAAGCAGATGACTCAATTCTGACAGCGGCTAGGCAGTTCATACCCTTTCATGCATGTAACGTCCAATACTGTAATTGCATTTGTAATGATGCACATGAGCTGGCTAAAATCGGTGTGGGTACCAGTGTAGTTTCTCAGAGAGATGGGACATTCATGTACCAGCATGCGTTGCTGACATTTTAGTGAGCCATTCGCACAGGTCTAGTAAGTGATATATCCCCATTGATTTCCTCAGGTCAGACGCAACACACCAGCGCAGACACAACAGAGTAAATCATTCCTCATACCACCAGGTAAATCATTTCAAATCCAACAGCAAGATACTGTAAATAACAGCTTCCACAATACCAGAGAGTTCCACAATACCATGCATGTTACAAAGCACTACTAACAATCATATGCAGTTCTAACATAACCTTAATTAACAACAGTCTGGGACATGCTACGCAAACCCAGTCCTGACTGCAGAGGGTCTGCTGTTGTCATGGTGCTGCCTGTCACATGCAATTATTCTACCCGACTATAGGTTTAGCAGCCTTCTTCTCACCAGCTTTGTTAACAAGTTCTGCAATTTGAGTGTCCCATCTAGGATCGAAATAGACAGAATCTTCCTCTGGTAACCAAGACACCTCAGTTCGTCTTCTCCCACAACTGATGAGGTCCTCGTTCGTGATGGTGAGCCCTTTTCCACGAGCCATTTCCTCAAAGTCAGTGTCACACCCACGGAATCTTACAAATGATGGATGCACAATTTTTGTTCCTTGCTTCTCACAGTGAAAGCACCGACCTTTTACCAAAAGCAAAGATGTAAAAGAGCAGATAATTAGTGCTGGTTATAAGACAAACCAAACGGAAAATGTAGCAAGTACAATTATGAGGGTACTAAAAAGGTTTGGGAATCAAGTGCTGCACTTTGTCCTTAATCATGATTTATGCACCACAAGTGTATTACCAAAGCAGCACAAATCTACAAAATACAATGCAGTTTTAAACCGGAATAGCACAAATAAATAACATGTGATGAACTTGGTCGCTGTTACTATGTTAATATCCTTTGTGACCTTACTGATTTACTTTCACAAGTCATATTGTAACAAATATTGCATCCAAAAGATCCCTTAATGTCAATGAAAAATAGGCATCCATTATCCATTAACACCACAGTGGCACCATGTGTGTACGTAAATCATATGATAGGCTTCTCCTAATCATGAGGATGTTTAACCTAAGCAGTCCGTCATATTAGCAAGTAGTATTTCAGATTATCTGATATCTGTGTCTCCCAGATATGGATACTGGTGTCATATACGATATGTATCTTATATGAGGATACGCCAATCTAAAAACTAGATACGGCTAGTATTCTTTAATACTAATAATTATATTTGAAGTAACACAGCAAAGAACATAATAATTGATCATACAAGATTGCTATTGGGCTGCCCTTTCCTGTTTCCTAGCCGACACAGCCCAACAAAATACTTAATCTCCAACTCACACAAGCAACCAGCCACCACCCCACCGTTACCTCACTTTTCTCCTTGCATCTCTCTGCTTCCATGAGCAAAGCCGACACTGCCTCAAATCTCTCGCCACCGGTCATGAAGTAGGATCAAAGTACTCACAAATTCAGTCTACCCTGTTCTCGTCCTCTGGGTAGCTCAACTTTCAGTACTCTCTACGTTTGACCAATGAGCCAAAGCGGTTTAGGGATGACAAGGCAACGGTTTTTTGATTTAGACAAGAGAGTATTTAAATGACCAAAAGAACACCTCCACCAAAAGTTTCAGAAAAAATCTTGGATATATTTTGGGACTCAACAAATTCCACAAAAAAAAACTACAGTTCATGAACAAGTTCTACAATCTTCAAACAAAAGATTCAATGAATGTAAAAAGTAATAAATTACTAAAGCAACATACCATCATCCGCCAATGCGTCCACAGCACAGCAGCTGAGCACCTCCGTGGACTCGTCATCATTGCTACATTCAGCAAAAAATAGCATTGGGGCAGCAGAAGGTGAATTCCTTAGTCTTGCCAAGAAGTTAATATGACAGTAAGGGTGCCCATATATGAGATCATAGTATCCGTGCTTCCCATTCTCAGCTACACGCTCATTCAGGCCACAGATCGCATGGAGCTGATACCCAGGCCACTGCATCCAGAAAGAAAAGCACAGGATAGATCAAATCAGAAGGAATATTAAAGCAGCAAGTACTACCTAAAGCAACATATAAGGTGATTCGTCTTCTAAAATGGAACCCACAACCCACCACAGATTTCAGTGCAGCCTCAACAATGCCTCGGAAGAAGAACTGGTCATCTTTGAATTTCTCCTGGTGATGTGTGACCAAATCAGTAGCCTGCATGCTCAATTTTGGAACTTGGTGCATTGATCGACGGCTGCAGGACGAAGGAGATCCTAGCACATCCTCCAAGGACGCAGAGATGACCTGGATTTCCTCAGCCGCAAGTGAGCGATCACTGCTCCTCAGGTGTAACAGCACTGCGGGTGGCAGCATAGGCACAGTTGACAGGGTAAACTCGGCTAGTGCTTCTGGGTCAGGATGCCAGGCCGCGAGAGCAGCCACCCTGTATGCCTCCTTCAGTGATCCAGATGCATCATGGCCTTCACGCTCAACCCTGGAAACGGCATCATGAAGGTTGACATCCGCCTCGAGCAGAAAGAAGATGGCATCGTGCCTTGAGAGGTTAGGGAAGCGGGTGCAGAGGAAGTCGATAAGGCCAGCTGCTGATCGAGCATGGATGCGAGCAAGGCTCCGGGTAAAGAGCATGTCTGCTAGGAACTCCTCCTGTGGCGGGAACACAGTGTCGTACCAGATGGTATTGAGTAGGATGTTGGATACTGGGTCATCCATGGGACCAAAGCAGTGGCCAGCCTTGAGGAGGCCGCGGTGATGGGTCACACGCAAGGCGAGCCTCGGAAATCTGGCGATCGCCTTGAGGTAGACGCGGTGGATCATGTCAAGGAGCTGGCGAACAAGCCATTCAGGTAGCTCAGGAGGTACCTCCTCCTTGGCGCTGTCCCTGCTCCGCTGCTTTTGGAACTGGCGCACAGATTTGAGTTGGCGAGGATTGTGAAGGTGGCCGAGCCAAGTCGGCTGAGGAAGCGCGAGGAGCAACTCCTTGATGCGCGGATTGGATGAGAGCTCAAGGACTTGTTGCTCCAGGTCCGCGGGTGGAGATGTGGCCAAGCAGAGCCAGACGGCGGTGAGGGTGTCAGGGTAGGGGTGCTTGGCAGAGATGGCGGCGCACTTGAGGGCCACATTGAAGCTGGTGGAGCAGGGGTCGGTGGTGGAGGACGTCACACGCCGGTCCAGGTCGATGAGGTGTACGGCGACGACGAGGTCGGCCTTGGCGAGGCGGAGGTAGCGCAGGGCCTCCCATCTGTGCAGGCACCGGAAGTGGTAGACGAGGAAGGTGACGAGGCCGTCCAGCGACCGCTTGGCGATGCCGCGGGCGAGCTGGGCCAGGACCTTCTCCCTGTCCTTCTTCTCCGTCGTCTGCTCCGATCTCTTCCTCTTGTTCTTCCGCGACGACATTCTGGCCGTTGTGGTGTTGACGATGATGTTGGAGACGGGATCCAGAAGCCCGAAGCAGGCGCCGGCGGTGAGGAGCGAAGCGAATTTCTCCGGTGGCAGCTGCTTGAGGGCCTCCCTGTAGTAGGCAAGGATGTGGCGCAGGACCTTGGAGGTCAAACGGCCGCCGCCGCGGCCGCCGCCGCCGCGTTCCATCAGGTTGAATTCGGAGGCGAGCGAGGAGAGGATTGGATGATGATGGCGGCGGATGTGGGAATCGGACCCGAAAATTTCGGGTCAGGTTTTTGAAATTTCGGGTCCTAGAATATGCTACCCGAGATACACCCGAAAGAAACAAAATCCGACAGTTCGTGGCCGCCGCCGCCGTGTCCCATCAGGTTGAATTGGGAGGCGAGCGAGGAGAGGATTGGATGATGATGGCGGCGGATATAGGAATCGGCATTTGGGTTACCCGAAAATTTCGGATCAGGTTTTTGGAATTTCGGGCTCTAGAACAGGCTACCCGAGATACACCCGAAAGAAACAAAACCCGACAGTTCGGGTACCCATAGATTCAGGTTCGGGCTCGGGTTACCCCAAAATGCCCGACTGCTGGCTGCAGCAGTACACCGCACAATGTTTTCACAAGTCAGAATAGATAAAAAAAAACAAAGTTTCAGCAGTAAATCAAAGTATCACGCCACCGCTGTAGAGACCAGAACAGATGAAAGAAAAGATAAGAGTTTTAGCATGCATAAGAAGCAACAAACAGTCAAATTTGTAGATCAGAATTACTAAGGGCGTGTTTAGATCCATGAAAAGAACTAAAATTTTAGATCTTTTTGGTGTTTGGACCAAAAAAATAGATCTTTTTGGTCTTTGGACTAAACTTTCTACCTCTTCACTATCCATTTGCAATATGATATCACCTTGACATAAAACATCACATATATTTATTGCATTCAAACATTACAAGCATTTACGGTTCATACTTATAATACCACCATTATTTGTATCATAAACATCCATGAAAATAAATGATTATCTCAGTCCACCAACATGCGGATGACACATTACCACACATTTTCTCTATTATGGTACCCTAGCTGAAAGCACTCATTAACTATTTCATCACGCACAGCATTCATGTTGTCATCTTCATCGACAGGTTGATAACTCCCTGTTCCTCCTCCATTTCTGTCATCCTCCGGGTCCCCAAAACTGTCATCTTGCTGTACGGCTTCCTCTCCATCTTCATGTTCCTCTTCCTCTTCGTCTTTGTCATCCTCATCTTCTTCCTGTCCATTTTCGATAAAGAAATTGTGGAGTCCAGCACATGCAAGTATAATTTTAGTTTGTTTCGCCTTCGGATAACTTGGGACAGCAAACAACATCCTCCACTTGTTCTTTCATATGCCAAAGGTCTGCTCCACCGCTGACCTCAAGCTCGAATGAGCTTGGTTAAAAACCTCTTTTTGATCTCTTGGGCCCGGCCCTCTTCTCCAATCATCTTGATGGTACTTCACGTCCTCGTAAGGTGCAATATAGTCTGGCCGGTTCGGATATCCTGCATTGGCAAGGTAATATTTCCCTGCACACAAATTCAACCAATAAAGAAATACAAATAATCAGCATTGATACTCTAAAAAACTAAGCACAAACTCATGAACCAATAGCTGTCCGCATTAAAAATAAACAAGGATGGATAAACAATAGCTTTCAGCATGCAATATAAAGAAGAATAGATACTCAGCATGGAAACTCTACAAAGGCTACAAAAAATTGATGAACCAATAGCTCTCACCATCCAATCTGCTCTCAGCATGAACAATATAGACAAAAAAAAATGATTCCTACTGTTAACAAGACATCCAGCTAGCAACTTGACAGGAAGCTGCAACCTCATACAACATATCTCAACAAATGCCTTGGTAACAAAAATAGCAGAAATAGTGTACAGCCTTATAAATGCCTTGGTAGCAATGATAAATCTGAGGCAAGATGCCAACACTTTCCTGATTGTGGTAGCAGAAATAGCAAATAAAGAAGTAATCCAATTTTTGAAATATATACAACCAGCTAAAATAGGATGGTGCCGTGTTTCGTACCTGGGGGAGGACGGGGAAAGTTTGCTCCAAACTTTTGTATTGCTTCAGACAGTACTCTGTAATCATGTGCCGAACCAGGAATCCCAGCGGCAACAAAAGTAAATCACCGGTCAAAGTCAACGATGGCCAAAACATTCTGAGTTTTCTCACTTTTCCTGTTGATATACTTCCCAACTTGGTAACTGAAGGTGCATCTAGGCCCCTAATTCGATTTTGGAGATTAATGACAACATGATCATTGCGACTAACGTGTGTTTTGCAGCGGCATTCAAATAAGTTAGTGCAATGATGGGTTTTCATGGTATTCTTGGCCCCTATCATTTGATTGATATATGTCGGATCAAAGGATATGCGAGAAGCGATAGGACAAGCTAGTTTCAAAGTGCCGTTTGGTGTTGAGAGGCACTTGGATTAGTATAGGTCTTTGTTTTTCCTTTAACCGTACTATTAAGGGGGGCAAGAGTTGTAGCTTGACCTAAATAAGACTAAAGTATAGAGGTGATGCACACTTGTGAAATACTAGCACTAGGTAGCTTAGATGAAGCCATGGAAGCTAATGAAGAAGTTATAAACTCAAAAGAATCTGAATTGGACGAATTTGATAACTTGGGAGTGCATTTCTGCAACCCACCGACTGTTGCGGTGGTGACCAAGATGGTCACCGCAACAGTCGGTCGTGGTAGGTGTTGGTATTTCTTAGCATCACCACTTTAGAGTAGTGATGGTACTAGAGATACTTCATCGTAAATCTAGACGTTACAGATATTCTTCAAGCGCACAGAAGTACGTTGTAGCATTTCACCCGGGAGTATTCCAGAGTATCGTTATTTGTTTATCCACAGGGAAAGCGTTTAGTTAAGAGAGAGATGTCATCCCATGTAATTACTTACAACAGCATTAATATACCATAATCTAAACAGGGGTAAAGAATATAGAAATGAATGGGTAGAGCAACACACAGAAGTTCATTGCTCATCATTATGGTAGTCTTAGTTAGTAATAATACATCAGTGAAGATCACCAAGGTTTCATTAGCATCATACGAATGTGACTAGTTATACTACAATACCCTATACAAGCTCATTCAATGATCATATGCAAGAGGACATATCGAGGTATCCAGTGGTTCCCTCATCAAGGGACGACAGTAGGACGTCTTATCATAAAGGCCTAATACCCACTCCTGTACGTGGAGGATTACAAAGGACGGACAGGGCTGTCACCACCTGCCGCCTACCTCTACTAATCCGTGGGGCAGCGGTACCCTCAACAGTATACCGTATCCCAAACACCATGTTTGCAATACAAGATACAACTCTATCTATCACGTTAATAAATAGAGCAACCAAGAGGCACATTGAGCCAATGACATTGCATACATTCACTTGATTGAGGTGCAAGACATAAGTAGTATATACTAAACAAGTATAGCATAGCTGAGGCACATGACATAAGTATGAAGGTATTTCCATTAAGATCAGAGTACAAGAAGTAAGTAAGAGAATACAAGAGATGAACTCTAGAACTTACCAAGACTCCTTCAGAAGCCCTTCAGCAGATCTAACACTATGACTATCACTACTAAGACTAAGACTAAGCTTGTAGCAAAGAGAGCTCTTCTTCTGGTGTGTGTTGAGTACGGTGCCCCCTCGCAGGTATTTATAGCATCACAAGGACGGTTGGAGACGGCCAGAGGCAGTTGAGGACGGTTGGAGGTGGGCCTAGGTCGGCCGACGTCCAAGGATCGGCCGACCCTTGGATCCACCGTCTTCAACTATCCACGGCACAGATGTCTTCTCCATGGCGGTTTACAGCTTCAGGTCAAAGGAGGGCCGAGTCGGGCACACGGGAGGATCGGCCGACCTGGCCAGGTCGGCCGACTTCCCATAACCGCCATTAGGGCCCACCTTCCTCTGGGAGGCTTACATGTGGGTCCTAAGGTCGGTTCCAGCTGGGTATCGTCGGTTTGGGTACATTTGTCTCTGGTTGTGGGCCCTTCAATCCATGTGATGGACATGTGGCTCATCCTCCACCCTTGGCTTCCACCGACCATGAATCAACGTTCAAGATCCTTACATTGTGTGCTTCTTGACCTGTGTTGAGTTTGGGCTCGATTGGGATCCAGACCAGGTCGCCCGACCTAGCCAGGTCGCCGACTTGGGCTTGTGCCCAATTTCGTCCATCTTTTGCACCGTAGTCCCTGTACTCAAATATATTCTAGATATGCATGGTATACCATTATTTGAATACTAATGTCTAAGTTATGCCTTGATATTTATTGGTTTTTGAGCCTATTGACGGTCGGATTTTCTGTTATAAGGACCGTCAACAACTCCCCCAAGCTTAACCCTTGCTCGTCCCGAGCAAAGATTAGAACTTTTAGGCTCAGTGGATCAGGAGTTGCTTCCTCATTACTCCTCAAAAGTACCAGTGGTTCAACAAGATATTCTACCAAAAATTGAATAAGCTGGTAAAATAAACTTCCCTCATTACCTTGGCCTTTTATGGGGCTTGTAGCTTCTCCTGGTCTTGGGCGGTTGATGGCTAGAATGACTTAGACTAAGCACCTTGCCTTCTACCTAGCTAGACAATCAAACCGGAGGTTTTGGAAGTTTTTCAAGAAAAAGCAGAGTTCCTTAGGTGGTACTCTCAAGTCACTCAAGGTGTATTTCCTTGCCAAAAACCTCTCTCAACTCTCATGTCACTCTTTGAAGTGGAGCTTATGCTAGGAGAGCTTTATAGCACACTTGTAATGCACATATTGTAAAGTCAAAATCAGGATTCGAAGAGAAATAAGTCATACTCTTAAACCAAGATGTGCACGTGTGTGAATGGCATGGTAAATGATAGCTCTTTTTCGCAGGTATCTCTTCCCCTTAAAGAATTGCTTTTAGAGACTTGGCTTTATTTTTTGAATCAAGAGCCTCATTTGCTCTTTTTTTAAGTACTTGGACCTTCATGTGTCCAAATTTTTTTTTTCATCAGCCCATGTCTCTTTTTGCAATAAGATGAGGGAAACAGCACCTTACATTATGTAGAGCTTTTATTTGGTGGAATGATATGTGTCATGTGTACTTCCAGTGTAGAAGTATAACATGTATATGGTGGCGTGTACGTGATCTTGGCTTTAAAAGCATGAAGTAAATCTCTAAAAATCACAAAAACCTTGACAAAACTCAATGCAAAAACAAGCAGCTTATGTAGGGGTTAAAACAGTATAAGCTTTGGTAGGGAATTTAATCACCACAAGGAACTCTCTTCATTTTATTTTCAAAAGAGAAAACTCCGGTTATCAAGTCTAACTCAGTAAGATCTTAAGGAAACTCCAGTCTTATCATATCCTAGCTAACAACAACCTAGACTAGAGCTTGCATATGCTACCCACAGATAGACAAGATAACAGAAAAGATCATGTTCAACCAACAAACTCAAAACTTAGGAGAATAACAGGTTGAAACATAGGGACAAGAGAGAAATAAGAGCAACTATTCATCATATCCGAAATAAAGATTGAAGCATGGACTTTAAACATTAAGGATTATTGTAGATGGCTCTCATTTACTAACTTTATTTGAAAAGAAAAACTTTATTTGATAGTTCTTACCTGAACTTACCTGAGCTAAGGGTCCTCCCCCAAGCTAGTTTATTGACACCGATGAACCTGTCGGCGCAGGACTCGTATTTTACGTCGTCGAGCGAAGACGTCTCCGATATGTGATTTAACTTGATGAAGTAGCATCTGACCCTGGAGATGAGGATACAGATGATTTAACTCGCCATACCTGTTTTACCTTCTTATGGCGGTCGACAGCTTGCTCCGGTGTTTTCTTCGTCTGTGCTTTTGCACCTCGTGTAGACTTCTTGTTGTGCTTTGCGTAATACCGGATGGGGAAATCCTTTTCCCAGAACTTCTCCATAAACTTGATCAGGCTGTCTTTTTCTGGAGGTGTTACCTCCACTTCCTTGATATTCTGACTGTTTCTCCCATACTTGATCTTGATCATGGAGCATTGCTCCACTTTTGGCCTGAACTCAAATCTCTCCTTCCTTCCATTAATGTTGAGCTGGATTTCTCCAGCACCCACATTAATGTGAGCATTGTGCTCAGAAAGGTCGCCCAAGGATGAGCGACGAATCGTTGCTCACGTCCATGTCCAGAACCACGAAGTCGACAGGAACGAAGCAATCCCGGATGCGCACCGGAATGTCTTTGGCTATCCCCTCCGGGTAGCGAACCGTGGAATCGGCCAACTGCAGTCTCATGGGAGTAGGGGACAAGGTAGTATAATTAAGGCGGTCAAATACTACCTTTGGCATGACGCTAACACTTGCCCCCAGATCACAGAGTGCATGCTCAAAATGCTGTGTCCCAATTGTACACGTGATGGTGGGACATCCTGGGTCCTTCTTCTTCTCCGGAACCTTGTTTAGGATGGCCGCACTGCACTCCTCAGTCAGCTTCACGACCTCGGTACTTGGGAGTGGATGTTTGTTGTTGAGAATGTCCCTCAAGTACTTAGCATAGGTCGGTACCTGCATAGCATCCAGCAATGGTACGTGTATATTTAACTTTTGAATGACTTCTACGAACCTGGCGAACTGTTCATCCGCGGATGGTTTCTTTTGACGTTGCGGGAATGGCAGCACGTTGCTGTCGTAGAACTCATGTGGTGCACTTTGTCCAGCTGGTGCCAGCTCGGCTTCAGGCTCTTTCTCCACTTCTGGGGTTTCCTTCCTTGGTGTTGCTGCCTTCCCTGCATGGTTAACTGGGACTGGATCCCGAGTAGCCTTACCGCTTCTCGTAGAAACAACTTTTACATTTTCAAAAGACGATTCCGGTTGCCCAGGAATTCGTCCCTTGTCACCAGAAGGGACAGCAGCCGCTAGCTGAGCTAATTGAGTTTCTAACATTTTGTTAAAGCTTAGCTGGCTCTGGAAGGTCGAGGATAAACTTTCTATCTTAGAATTTATGCCCTCTAGAGCCTTATCATTAGCAGCAAGCCTCTTAGAGATAGATTCATTAATCCTGGATTGACCAAGGACAAGATCTTTGAGGGAAGGTTGGTTAGAGAAAGAATTATTATTGTTACCTCCCTGGTAGAATGGGCGTTGCTGGTTCCAGTTCCCTTGAGGCCGGTACCCGTTGTTATCGTTCACGAACTGTATCTCCTCTTGCGTCTCAGGGTAGTTATACCTCGAGTGGCCAGTTTCTCCATAGACTTCACACGTCATGTGTGAGTCCAGTGGCCCTTCATTGTCGGCGCCTCCATCCTTGGTGCGGTCCTCGAGGCGCTTCATGATGAGATCCATCTTGGCAGCCAGCATGTCCACCTCCTTCACGGTGTGCATACCGCGTTTACGTCCCTGAAGATGGTCGTCATTCCAAGATTGGTTTGACACCATCTTCTCAATGAGAAGCTTGGCGGCGGCCACGGTCAAGGAAAGGAATGCCCCTCCAGCAGCAGCATCCATGTGTTCACGGGCTGTCTGGGACAACCCATGATAGAAGTTCTGAAGCAGGAGCCATTCTTGCATGCCATGGTGGGGGCATGCCAGAATGTGTCGGTTTTTTATGCCGTCTAGCCTACTATGGGGGGTCCCCAAGGTAGTGAGTTGTTCGGTGGGGGATCGCCAGACCTGGAACTTGAAGGTAAACGCGGGACACAAGACACGATTTAGACAGGTTCGGGCCGCCAAGGCAGCGGACCCTACGTCCTGTATGGGGTGTATAGTATTGCGCCCTGCGCTGGTGTGTTTCGATCTGCCTGTCTAGGTACCGCAGCCCTCCTTTATATAGTCCAGGGGGCGGGTTCCTAGTCGGCTACAAGGTAGGAGTCCTAGTAGAATTACAGAGTATGAGTCCTAGTAGGATTACAGGGGAATTCTAATAGGATTCTACCTTCCTTGAGGATACTGGGGATTCTATCTCCGACAGAATGTAATCCTGGAAGCGATCCCACGCTTCCGGAACTGTCTCCCCGGACTCTTGCTGGAAGCTGAAAATTCTTCCCCGAAGGGCATTGGTTTTCCCAATGGGGAAGAATTTTGCCAAGAAGGCGTTGGAGCACTTGGTCCATGTATTCACCGCCTCACGGTTGGAGTAGAACCATTGTTTGGCTCTACCCAGCAGTGAGAACGGGAATAGACGGAGCCTGATGGCCTCTTGATCCACTCCTCGGATGGTGATGGTACTGCACACCTCCAGGAAATGCTGCAGGTGAGCACTGGCGTCCTCATTGGCTTTCCCACAGAAGGGGCTAACCTGCACCATGTTGATCAGCGGGGCCTTCAGCTCAAAAGCATGATCCCCCACCTCCACTGCTGGTCCTGTAGGGATCTGAGCAGCGGACGGGGCGGAGTAGTCACGAATGGTTCTGTCGGCCATGGCTTCTTCTGGTTGGGGTGCTACGGGAACGGGTTGTTCTTCTTGGTTGGAGGATTCTCCGATGACTGGTTCGGTTTCCGATAAGAACACTTGAGGGATTACGACACGAGTGCGTACCCTCCTTCGTATGGTATTTGGGTTCTCGACGTAATTGGATGGTAGTTGGAAACCAGTCATGCACTACCCTGTTTCACATCACAGAGAAACAGAGCAAAAGGGTAAACCTGCTAGATTACTGGCAATTAATCTTGTTGTATTAAATACATGGATGATCAAATCTCTTTAACCAATGCTTTCCCCGGCAACGGCGCCAGAAATGCTTGTTGGTATTTCTTAGCATCACCACTTAGAGTAGTGATGGTACTAGAGATACTTCATCGTAAATCTAGACGTTACAGATATTCTGCAAGCGCACAGAAGTACGTTGTAGCATTTCACCCGGGAGTATTCCAGAGTATCGTTATTTGTTTATCCGCAGGGAAAGCGTTTAGTTAAGAGAGAGATGTCATCCCATGTAATTACTTACAACAGCATTAATATACCATAATCTAAACAGGGGTAAAGAATATAGAAATAAATGGGTAGAGCGACACACAGAAGTTCATTGCTCATCATTATGGTAGTCTTAGTTAGTAATAATACATCAGTGAAGATCACCAAGGTTTCATTAGCATCATACGAATGTGACTAGTTATACTACAATACCCTATACAAGCTCATTCAATGATCATATGCAAGAGGACATATCGAGGTATCCAGTGGTTCCCTCATCAAGGGACGACAGTAGGACGTCTTATCATAAAGGCCTAATACCCACTCCCGTACGTGGAGAATTACAAAGGACGGACAGGGCTATCACCACCTGCCGCCTACCTCTACTAATCCGTGGGGCAGCGGTACCCTCAACAGTATACCGTATCCCAAACACCATGTTTGCAATACAAGATACAACTCTATCTATCACGTTAATAAATAGAGCAACCAAGAGGCACATTGAGTCAATGACATTGCATACATTCACTTGATTGAGGTACAAGACATAAGTAGTATATACTAAACAAGTATAGCATAGCTGAGGCACATGACATAAGTATGAAGGTATTTCCATTAAGATCAGAGTACAAGAAGTAAGTAAGAGAATACAAGAGATGAACTCTAGAACTTACCAAGACTCCTTCAGAAGCCCTTCAGCAGATCTAACACTATGACTATCACTACTAAGACTAAGACTAAGCTTGTAGCAAAGAGAGCTCTTCTTCTGGTGTGTGTTGAGTACGGTGCCCCTTGCAGGTATTTATAGCATCACAAGGACGGTTGGAGACGGCCAGAGGCGGTTGAGGACGGTTGGAGGTGGGCCTAGGTCGGCCGACGTCCAAGGATCGGCCGACCCTTGGATCCACCGTCTTCAACTCTCCACGGCGCAGATGTCTTCTCCATGGCGGTTTACAGCTTCAGGTCAAAGGAGGGCCGAGTCGGGCGCACGGGAGGATCGGCCGACCTGGCCAGGTCGGCCGACTTCCCATAACCGCCATTAGGGCCCACCTTCCTCTGGGAGGCTTACATGTGGGTCCTAAGGTCGGTTCCAGCTGGGTATCGTCGGTTTGGGTACATTTGTCTCTGGTTGTGGGCCCTTCAATCCATGTGATGGACATGTGGCTCATCCTCCACCCTTGGCTTCCACCGACCATGAATCAACGTTCAAGATCCTTACATTGTGTGCTTCTTGACCTGTGTTGAGTTTGGGCTCGATTGGGATCCAGACCAGGTCGCCCGACCTAGCCAGGTCGCCCGACTTGGGCTTGTGCCCAATTTCGTCCATCTTTTGCACCGTAGTCCCTGTACTCAAATATATTCCAGATATGCATGGTATACCATTATTTGAATACTAATGTCTAAGTTATGCCTTGATCTTTATTGGTTTCTGAGCCTATTGACGGTCGGATTTTCTGTTATAAGGACCGTCAACGGTAGGGCCATCAGGGCCATAAAGGGCAGAAGCCACCAACTGTTACAGTGGTGGTACTCAGGTGCCACCGCAACAGTCGGTCAGTCATGGGCCAGCTGAGCCCAGTGTCAGAAGACCACCGATTGTTGCGGTGGTGGTACTTGTATACAACCGCAACAGTCGGTCCTGCAGGGCCGGAGTCCAGTTCGTCTCTGGATTGACGGACTGTTGCGGTGAGGACGGGGTTTTCACCCCACCGCAACAGTCGGTCATGTGTCAGTGACCGTTGGAATTTGTACTGAAAAGCATCAACGACTGTTGCAGTGGTGGTACTCATGTACCGCCGCAACAGTCGGTCGCTACGACTTCAGTAGCAGCTGAGACCCAACGGCTAGTTGCTTTGCTTGGGGTATAAATACTTCATGTATTGGTTCATTTCAGCTCTCTTGCGACCTGAGGAAGTTCATAGTCATATTTGGGAGCTAAGAGCAAGCAAAGCACTAGAAGTGATTGAGAAGTTCTTGATTGTGAAGATTAGGAACATCATTAGTGCTTAGGGAGTAGCAAGTGTGCATCCACCTTTGTCTCTTGTCTTGTGCAGGTCAAGTGAAGCCTTTGCTTGCTACTCTTGGTGATCAGCATCACCTAGACGGCTTGGTGGTGGTGTTCTTGGTGATCTCTCAAGGAGGCGACTTGTGAGAGGCCCAAGAAGGTGTACACGGTGTTTGGAGTCCACCGTTCCGGAGGGGACAATCGACATCCACTAGAGAGCACTTGATCCTCGTGTTGGATCAAGGGGGAGCAACACCCTCGTGTTGGGTGCTCCAACGAGGACTAGGGGAGAGTGCCGACTCTTCGATACCTCGGGAAAAAATCCGGCTTCCTAACTCTCTCCTTACATTTGACAATTTACTTTCCGCATTTACATTTCCGCCTTTAAATTCCTAGAATTGCCATGCTAGACTAGGATTGGAACTAGGTTGCAAAACTTCTTTTCCGATTAGGTAGTCACACTAGCTAGGAATAGGCACATGGGGTGAATTGGCTTGATTAGGTGTTTAATTCTGCAAAAATTTGTTAGAAGCCTAATTCACCCCCTCTTAGGCATCTTGATCCTTTCAGTAAACAGACACACAAACCTTTACATGAGTCCCATCTAGAGCACCTATAGCATTTCTGAAGGCATGCCCAAACTTGTGGTTGGCTATTTTTGGGTGGACCGTCGTGTAAGTTGGGTCATTTGGGCACACATTATCTTTCGCAAGGTTCACCACACACCCTAAGACTTCTTCAAATTTTCGGCTAACTGTACTAGTGGACCTAGTGAACCGATCCTCTCCTTGCCTCATTGACTGCAATTAATGCACCATTTTATACGACCGAACTTGCTGTCAATTTTTTCGCAATGGATGACTACAGACCACTCTATTAGACCAAAAACCATGTGTGGGTGAGTATCAGACCATTTCGTTACTGTTTTTGTAACATAGAGAAATGGGCCTGTTTAGTGTAATTAATGCACCGTTTTATGCGGCCGAAGTTGCTGTCAATTTTTTTCGCAATGGATGACTCCAAACCACTCTATTAGACCACAAACCATGTCTGGGTGAGTTTCGGACCATTTCGTTAATGCTTTTGTAACGTAGTGAAACAGGCCCGTTTAGTGCAATTAATGCACCGTTGGTTTTTTTGGTCTAATATAGTGGTTTGAAGTCATCCGCTGCGAAAAAATTGACAACAAGTTCGGCCGCATAAAACGGTGCATTAATTGCACTAAACGGGTCTGTTTCGCTACGTTACAAAAGCAGTAACGAAATGGTCCGAAACTCACCCAGACATGGTTTTTGGTCTAATAGAGTGTTTTGGAGTCATCCGTTGCAAAAAAAATTGATAGCAAATTCGGCCGCATAAACGGTGCATTAATTGCAGTGCTCCCAACATCCATAAGAACATGCCTAAAGCCTCCCTGGACGACATTTTGTACTGGACTTCAAACTATACGACTGCACCAACACATCATGTAGTAGCTCGAACACATAAGGCCTCATCCTAAACATTTTGTAGCAAGATGTGCTATTTGCTAGTGTTTTGTGTACCCAATCAATTCCAGATTCATCTGCTACCCTTCTAGGTGCTCTGTGCAAGTAAAGGTCTTCGTGCATATCGAGAATGAAGGCCATGTCCAGAATTTTACGGTTCCTTTCCACCTCTCTGCACCAATTCATTGTCAGTCGAATCACTGAACACCTGGTCCAAGCCGGCATTGCCTGCATTCACTTCACTTGAGTCTCCATCCGAACTTGGAAAATCACCTCCATTATCAGCTGTACTGGATACCTACACATGCAATGAAAACAACAATTACTATTTGCACTTTCAAGCAGAAATTATCCATACCATTAATATCTCATCACATGCCAAACAAATTATAAGAAAGAAAGGCAACATGTCATATAAAGGTGCAACACATACAGACTTCCTAAGTCCTAACTTAGATCAATCCGAATACAAACTGGAACATTACACAGTGGTCTTTCACAACACAATAACTACTACACATACAAGCACAATTAGTAGTTATCATACTTTTATTTGACTAAACATGACACACACTCAAATGGACCACACTCACAGGAACTAGTCTTAGCAACTACATCAAATTCCAAATATTCTGGATCCAAAAAAGCCTAGCCTGGTCATCTGGAAGATCGAGGAACATAGTTCTGTAATATTCCTCTTTGAATATTTTGACTAATTTCATGTAGTCTGCACTAGCAGGTGAAACCCCACACTGGCGTGCCAACTTAAAACAATGCTTAATCTCAGCTTTTTCGGCTTCCTTCCTCTTGTCCTTCTCCTCTGCAATTTTCTGCAGCGCAATTTTTGTACTGCTTTTCCCCTCTTGATGTTGCTGCAGTAGAGTGTTTCACATACCGACGACAGGGCTCTTTGACTGCTCGGGAGCACTGCACGAAGTAATGTATCCTCCACTACTTCCCCTCTTGCGGGTACTTGTAGTGGAGGGCGTGGTATCCCTATGCAAAGGTTGAGCCGGCAAGTTCTGTTCAGCTTCGTCTTCCTCTTCAGCTTCCTCGTCCTCTTGGGCTTCCTCCTCATCTTGCTCTCCCTCGTCGGCATCCTCATGTTCTTCCTCTTCTTCCTGTGTTGTCCCCACCATGGTGCTTGCATCCACGGCTACATCATGGAATATTAACTCCAGATAGGGCATATACGACGGTATGTACGTCCCAAGTTGCCTCACTTCAGCGCAGTCCTAAGGAGGATGATAAGTCACAAGATTTAGGCCGCAAAATTGGAAAGCACAGGACAAACTACGCTTAGTTTTGCAGCAATAGGCTTAGGATAATTACCTTTGCAACCTCATCCCCAGTTGTTTTGGGGGCTGAGAAAGCCCCATTTGATGTACGGCCAACTCCACTACGGTTCATCAGGTTGATATATGCATCGTAAACTTTGCGCAGAGTGTTTTTTTGGTTCGTCATTGCCTTGATGTCATGGACTAAGCCGGTCACTTCTGCGAATTGCGTAATAAGGCCTTGGTAACCTCTTTTGTTCATTCTACCACGTGGGCAGTTGCCTAGACGGATTTGCTCCATCCACAGTTGGCAAAATATGGTAATATTCAAATTGGTCCATTTGCATCTATCGGTAGCCATCTACGACATAACAGAAACAAAGACTAATGCATTGCACAGAACATGGAGGCAAAGAATTGAAGGGGAAGTGAAGTCGTACCGAAGAGACTTGCGCCTGGGCTTGCACTTGCTGGGCACCGGCTGCATCTGGAGCCGCAGCGGCAGCCCTTGCAGACATGGTACGGCTGCGGGTTACGCGTGTGCGGCCCTGCCGTGGAGCGGCGGCGGCCCTACGCGACGAAGGCTCCACAGATCCGGAGGCGCCGCCGCCGTC
Source organism: Alloteropsis semialata (assembly GCA_004135705.1). NCBI lineage: Eukaryota > Viridiplantae > Streptophyta > Magnoliopsida > Poales > Poaceae > Alloteropsis > Alloteropsis semialata. The sequence goes on from CM014278.1 coordinate 48,322,273, forward strand.
GCCATCGCCAAGCGGGCGGTGACGTGCTTGAACACCACCGTTCCCACCGCGCCCTTGTCGACGTGCTCCCTTTCCGCGGGCGGAGGCACCTAATCCGGAAGTCCTTGCAAGCCGAGGAGCTACCAATGGAGTTGGAAGGTCGTTGTCGGGCTGGAGGTGCAATGGGTACGAATGCATGCCCGCGAACTGCGCGCCGTCGGCGTTCAGATCCGGCCGGGATAGGCCCTGTGGACTTCCGGGAGGAACGGACCCGGCAGCGGCCGGATCCGAGGTCGCCGCTTGCGAGAAGAAGCCCATGGGGGCAGCGGTGGCGGGCGGGGGGGATGTGGGTGTTGGCCTCGGGGAACCAACCGGCTAAAGGATTGAAGGAGTCGCCGTCCATTCCACGTCGTAGATGGGCGAACCGCCGGATTGGTGCGGATCCGGAGGCCGGACAAGGTCGACGCCGGCGTGAGGCCAGCGATGTGTTCGGCAAAACCGGGGAGATAGACGCCGCCTGCAGGACGATGGCGACGGGCGGTGGCGCGGGAGCGAATGCAGAATAGGAGGAGGAGGATGAGGGCGAAGGGCGGCGCAAGGGGGCGAGGGAGCGGATGAGGATGGGGAACGGAGCGAGTGGATGAGGATGGGGGGATGCGGGTTGTACGCGAGAAGATAGAGAGAGGGCCGGCGGATGGACGCCTGCATTTCAGTGGGCCCCACACATTTGGCCCATGTAGATGAACAGTTGCCTTTGGGCCTAATTTTTTAGAAGTCTAATTTGCATTGTGTTTTTAGATGTTTAGGCAATCTAAAAAAAACTAGTGGATCTAAACACAACCTAATTGCAACTTGCATATTTGCTGGAGAGGCATGCGCCCTTGGAGCCGTGCATGAACTGAGCACCAGACGGGGGAAAGTCACTGCTGCATCTCGACAAGCTTTGCCACGCAGGTAGGACGGACCAGAACTGGCCGACGGGAGACGGGCAGCCGCGGGATGAGGACAGGAGCCTGCGATTGGGAGGATCTCCACTCGGCAGACTTGCGACGGCGACGGAGATGGTGATAGGGCGGCGTTGGAGTTGGGGAAGATACGATGAGCGCAGATGGAGCGCGTGCGGAGTACAAGGGAGAGGATGAGGACGAGATGGGGGGGAGCACAGACAGCGGCGCGGATGCGGCAGGGGTGGGGATGTAGCTAGGGTCACTGTGGGGGTGGGCTGGGCTGAATGTTGAGGGTCTTGGGCCGCTGCTCTGCTGTGCTAGACTAGTCAAATCGGGTTTTCGGGTTTTTTGGGTATCGGAATTCTAAACCCGAACTACCTGTAATAATTTCAGGTTTTCAGACTTGACACCCGATCTAGGTTCAGGTTTTTCAAATTTCTGGTTTTTCGGGTTTGGGATCGGGTTTCGCGTTTTATGGGGATTGTGATCGGAAGTGTAAGTCGACTAGGCGGTTCAGCTGGGCCTTCCGCCAACCACGATTTCGGCCCAGCCCGGTTAGCTGTAATTTGATCCACAACTTGTCTCTTTTGTAATAGAAATTGAAGTAATTTAGTTCCTCAACATAGTCGGGGAGAAAAGGCGAATTCTCGCTGAGCCTGTTATACGTTTGGGCCCAGGTTTTACCAATCTATAAAGAAAAAGACCAACGGTACCAGAACTACTGACAAGTGGGACCCTTTTCATAGCACCCCCGATCACTACTAGCCAACTGCCAAAGCGTCAAAGAGTACTCCAATTAGAGATGGCAATGGGTACCCGAAACCCGAAACTCGATGGGTTTTTGCTCTATTAGGGCATGGGCATGGGTCAAATTTTCTACCCATGGGTTTATTCATGGGCAAAATCCCTAGACCCAGTGGGTTTATGGGCATGGGTCTGGGATCATAGTACCCAGACCCGCAAACCCATGGGTTTTTTTGACCCGATCAATCTTAGCAAATTTGTCCATGATACCCCATACATTGCTATTGCTTGTTAGACAATTGGTGTAATATTTAAGTTAGTATCGTGACTATGTGCTGCCATGAGTTGAAATGTTAACATTGATTCACTGAACTGATAGTTTAAA
>CM014278.1:48325327-48356499 GCA_004135705.1 Alloteropsis semialata
CTTACAAGACTGCCGCAGGGCGCATAGTGAAGGATTACGTTCCGATCATATATCATGGCTGGAATTCAAAGGAAATGGACATGCAACCTCCTAATCCGATAAAGGAACTATGTTGGAATAAGATGAAAGAACATTTCATTTTCCCTGATCCAAACTCAGAGGCACTTGCAAAGCGCAGAGTACTGCAAACGATGGGCAAGTCAGCAAATAATTTTAGGACAGTACTAAATAAGATGAGGAAGGAAGGTCGGGTGCCTAACTGGAAACACTATCCGAACCAGGAGCAGTATTGGGAACGTTTCTGTAAGTACTATGAAAGGCCTAAGGTACAAGAGACCTGCTCAAAAAATACAGTTAATTCCTCTAAGAATACCTGCCACCATCATTGTGGGTCTCGTGGGTACCTTGGGAAAATAAACGACTGGGAGGAGATGGCTGAAGCGGTGACAAGCTCTGGTGCAACGCTTGAGACAGATGGTTGGGATGAGCGTGCCGTGAGGTACCTGCTTGCTCGTGGTGCTTATTACAACCCTGATGGCTCCCTTAGTTACCGCACACAAGAATCCAGGGAAATAGCTAGTAAAATAAAGCAAGCCCAAAGTGAAGTTGAGGGCGGACTCTTTATTCCGAATAGAGAGAATGACGTGCTTACACGTGCTCTAGGAAACAAAGAGCACCCTGGACGCACAAGAGGCACCGGAGTTGTTCCCTGGGGCCTTGCCTTCGTAGACGATGCAAGCACATACAGAAGCCATAAAAGGAGCAAGGCAGCACGAGAGTCCCAATGGAATTCTATGATACAAGCCGTTCGCCAGGAAGTTGCCGAACAAGTGACCGAACAAGTCCGCCAGCAAGTAACCGAACAAGTAACTCAACAAGTAACCCAGAAGCTTCGGAAGGAATTCAGCGAGCAGGCTCGGCACCAAGGTTCGCTTCCGGAACAAGGCGGTGATATTCACACTAGCCCTGTCGTGCACCGTAGTAGTTGCGGAAGTGTCAGGCTTCCTGCGGAAGATGCAGGCCTGTCTTTCCCAGTGGATGCGATCACAGAACCAAGACAATGCAAGCTATATGTCCAGGACAAATTCTGGAAGACCAAGGTTGCGGTTGGGCAGGCATGGCCTACGGGCGAAGGGGTTCAATTGCATTGCCGTCCATTGCCGGATGGATACGCCAAAGTCACCATTGATGCCATTGTTAAGAAAAGGTTCCGTAGAGTGGAGCTAGATATCCCCGGGCAGGATGATAAGAAGAAAATTGGGGACAACATTGGTTGCTTCATGGCTTGGCGTAAGCGCTATATCTCATTTGACTACGAGTCTGAAGAATCAGACTGTGAGTCGGATGAACGTCCATTGTCACCTGTTCTTGACAATGATGCACTCCCACAGCCAGAAGGATCTGAAAGTCGATCAGCAAGCCCCAAGCCCAAAAAACGTGTTTCTCAGGGCCGATGTTCAAGGGTGAGCACGCCACCGAGCACAAGGGAAAAGAGCATGCAGTCTGCTATGTTATGTTCTAAGAATCCAGTGTATGCTAATACACCATGTGGGCAAGAGGAAGAGCAAGAGCAAAGGCCAACCAAATCTAACCAAGACACTAGGAAAAAGCAAGTGAATGCGAGTATAACATCGCTAATGCCAGAAAAGGACCAAGCGCCACCACCCATTGAGGCGGTACTTCACTTCTACAAATTAGCAATGGTTCCACAGACAGGGAATAACTGGAAGCCTCCATCAGACTTTGGGCGCACTATATGTAAACAATCCAACCGAAAATTAAGCGATCAAAACTTTCTGGAAAATAAGAAGGCAAGGGAAGAGTTTTTAGAAGCAAACAACCTCACACAGGAAGACCTTATACAGTTGGAAGAGGATGGTAAGCTTACACCTCCGCCGCCTATATGGCCGTTCCAACCGGGCGGGGATCTTGTGGAACCCTAGCAAATACCTCATTTACCCACGCGAATGCGGAATTTGCATGAATGGTACAAAGGTCAGAGTGGTGAGGCGTTTGGGGCGAGATACAAGGAAGAACATTTTCATAAGCCAGCGTCCAAGTCAAAAGAGGCAATACTCTGGGTTTATTTCGAGTCGCTATATGAGTTGTACCAGCAGAATGCCTTAGATTGTTCAATCATGAGTTTATTTTCTCTGTAAGTGTCTAAACTATCTTTTTCCTACAACTTATAGAATGAATAAACCTTGTCTAATAAGTTTCTCATTTTGTAGCATGGTGGCACACAAGTTGAAGAAAGAAGGCACGACAGACGTAGGATTCTTAGACCCTCAAGCTATTAATGAGGAAGAGATTAAAAAGCCTCACTGCTTAACCTACTTGGTGCATGCTATGCTCAAGATGCAGGACAAGAAGCGCATACTTCTTTCATACAATTGCAAGTAAGTGTCTTCAAATCACTACTTTCTTTGGTCAATTTTAGAAATGATTTATTTGGTTTTATCCTAAATGCAGATTTCACCATGTTCTCATCGACATATGCCTTGATCAGAGCACTATTAAGGTTTATGACTCGAAACGGAGGAAGCTTGAGTACATCCAACCTCTCATCAACCTCCTCAACACGTAAGTCAGGACAACCATTTTCTTCTTTTCAATGTGTATATGTATTTTAGATAATCTACCATCTAATGTTACCAATTCTTCGTAATGTATGCAGTGCTTTTGCCAAGTACAGGAAGAAAGGGGGCATTATATTTAGGCCATTTACAAAAAAATTTGATATCATTGAAAAGAAATGGATTCTTAGGCAGCCGCCTGGAAACAATCTATGCGGCTTCTATGTGATGCATTATATGCTATGCGCAACTAATGATGAGTTCGGAGAACAAGCAGATCAGGTACGCAACGATTGTTTTACTTTTCATATTCATTGTTATTGTCCTATTTATTTTTGTGCCCGTTCTTGATAACAAACAATTATAGATATTCTTACCATCAACTATCCCTCTATGTCTTGCATTTCTAGAAATGCCCTCTTGTATGTACATCTCTGAATATTTTGAGACTTGAAAATTTGAAAACCTTCATAATGGTATTGTAAGTCTGTAACTACAAAGAAAGATTGTGGCATCTAACAAGGAAATAACAACAACTTATAATTTCCTCTAGCTAGTATGATTTCAACATCTTTCTCCCTCTCTGGAAAATCGAAACCCTAATAGAATGTTGTTTTGGATAACTTGTAGTCAACATATCTAAAATTTGAATGTCCACTTCTCTTTAAGTATTTAAAAATGGCTAAATTTGTCTTCAAAACTAGTTTCAAAATTCTTAACTTCGTTTTATTTACCATTGATCAACCACCCTCAGCTTTGTTAATAATAAAGTTATATGGAATTCCCAATAAGCCAATACACACACTCATCATCATAAAAAGAAATTAATTTTAGTTGACATACATTTCAGAATATTTAGTATAAGAAACAAAATTCTTATTATTCATTGATATTTTGTCACTAACTACATTGCTATTATGGTGTTGTGTGCAGAATTGTAGTCTCCATACTTCTGAGTTGCTTCTAAGTGAGATTTGGGCACTTCAGGAACAACTATGTGGATTTATTTTAGACCATGTTGTGACACCAGGTGGTGAGTTCTGTGTGATTTAGGACTAGATGTATGGACTTTGATATGTATGGTTTCATGTATGGACTTCGATATATGTATGGTTTATGTAAGGACTCTATATGTATGGACTCGATATGTTTGGACTCAATGTATGGAAATTGTGAGACTGTAATATTATTATTGGGAGTTGATGTATTGTTGTTTGTTTTTGCTGGATTGATATATTGCAATATTGTGCTTGCCGCAGATTATGCCTAATTATTATTTTTTTTACTAAAAATAGTTATTACAGCCGGTTTAAACCGGCCGTGAAAATAACAAAAACTGGCTGTGAAAAAGGGCATCACAGCTGGTTTTTTGAGCAAAAACCGGCTGTGAAAAAACTCTATCACAGCCGGGTTTTTGAGCAAAAACTGGCTGTGAAAAAACTCTATCACAGCCGGTTTTTTGGACAAAAAACCGGCTGTGAAAATGCGCTATCACAGCCGGTTTTGGTTTAAATAAAACCGGCTGTGAAAATGCCCTTTCATAGCCGGTTTTATTTAGAAGAAAACCGGCTGTGAAAATACACTTTCACAGCCGGTTTTTTGGATGAAAACCGGCTGTGATAGCGCCTGACGCAGCGGGTTTTGAAGGTCCAAAACCGGCTGTGAAACTATTTTTACAGCCGGTTCATGACGTAAACCGGCTGTGAAAATCAGTTTTCACAGCCGGTTAAAAACCGACTGTGAAAATGAGATTATCAGCGCCACTTAACCAGCGCCACTTTTGAAAACCGCCTGTGATGTGGGCAACCGAACCGCCTGTGATGCTCCTGCTGTAGTAGTGTATATTTAAAAGGCCAAAGGACTCTGAAAATCATCTAAAGGCGCTGTACATGAAGGGTCATATCAATGGGAAGCCAGTTTCCAGGATGCTTGTTGATACCGGGGCAATTGTCAATTTGATGCCCTATTCTATGTTCAAGAAGCTTGGTGGATTAGATGATGAGCTGATCAAGACCAACATGACTATCAGTGGTGTGGGAGGAGGCAAGCCTATGAGTGCTAAGGGCGTTGCTTCTATGGAGCTCACCACTGCGAGCAAGACGTTGGCTACTGCTTTTTTCGTCGCCAAGACCCAAGAAGATTAAAGCTCCTACATGCAAGAAAGATTTGTAGAAATTCCTAGGCAAGGTGAATAACATGAGAAGATTTATTTGTAACTTGTCTGGGAAGGTCAATACTTTTACTCTTATTCTTCGGTTAAAAGATGAAGCCAAATTTACTTGGGGGCAAAACAGCAGGAAGCCTTTGAGAAAATTAAATATTACTTGTCTTCGCCGCCAGTCATGAAAGCTCCTAGGAGAGGATTTCCATTTAAATTATATGTGGCTGCCGAAGATCAAGTAATTGGGGCTGTTTTGACTCAAGAAACCGAGGTAAAGGAGCATATTATTACCTATACAAGTCATCGACTATTGGATGCCGAAACGAGGTATATATTTATTGAAAAGCTTTGCTTATCATTATATTATGCTTGTACCAAGATAAGGCATTATTTGTTATCCAATACTTGCATAGTGGCTTGTCAAACCGATATCATTAAATATATGTTGCATAGACCAATTTTAAGTGGGAGAATTGGTAAATGGGCATATGCTCTCATTGAATATGATTTGGCTTGTGAACCTTTGAAATCTATGAAAGGCCAAATTGTTGCTGATTTTATTGTTGAGCATAGCATTAATGATAATAATTTAGATATCGGTTATATTACTTTTACTCTATGGAAATTGCATTTTGATGGATCGGTTTGTAAGAGGGGTTGTAGCATTGGAGTTGTTTTTATATCACCAAGTGGTGCTGAATTTGAGGCTCTTAACCGATTAGAAAATGATTGTACTAATAATCAAGCCGAATATGAAGCTTTATTGTTCGGGCTAGAAATTTTGCATGACATGGGAGTACATGTAGAAGCATTTGGTGATTCTCTGCTGGTTGTACAGCAAGTTAACAAGGTATACCAATGCTTCGATGGATTTTTAAATGCATATCTTGATAAATGCTTAGACATGATTGCTCAATTTGATGACTTTTCTATATATCATGTTTCAAGATATGAGAATCCAAGGGCGAATGCTCTGGCTCAGCAAGCGTCTGGCTATGAAGTTCAGAAAAGAATTTTTTATGAAAGAAAGCCGACGCTTTGTATTGCCGAGTCTTCTGCCCAGGAGAAACCGGTGACACCGGAATCTGAAACCGGTGGAACCGGATCTGAAACCGGTGGCACCGGTTTATCCGCTGACAGTAGCGCTTCGGCCAATGAGCAGTCCAAAATTAATGAGGACGAAGTTGCTGATTGGAGAATACCCATTATTGAATATTTGCAGAATCCTAATCATAAAGATGACAGAAAAGTCCGACGGTGGGCATTTCAATTTACTTTGGTTGATGGTGAATTGTATCGTCGGACAGCTGAGGATTTATTGTTAAAATGTTTGGATTCTGATCAAGCTAAAGTTGCAATGGGTGAAGTTTATGAAGGAATTTGTGGTACACATCAAACGGCTCCTAAGATGAAGTGGCTTTTGAGAAGAGCTTGTTTTTATTGGCCTAATATGATAGCTGATTGTTTTCGGTACTACAAAGGTTGTGAAGAGTGTCAAAGGTTTGGGAATATTCAGATGGTTCCAGCAGCTTTATTACATTCTATTATCAAACCTTGGCCTTTTCGATGATGGGAGTTGGATTTTGTTGGGCAGATTCATCCTCCTTCATCAAAGGGGTATCGCTTCGTGTTAGTGGCTACTGATTATTTTACAAAGTGGACCGAAGCAATACCGTTGAAGAATATGACACATCGGGAGGTAATTGAATTTATTACTGAACATATTATCCATAGTGTCACACCCGGTTTTAAGGACAAAACCGAATGATAATCATATGTGCGCCAGGATCAAGTTTACACACATATGAGACTTCATCAGTGAAAAACAATAGCAGTATCACGAGAAACAACATAAAAGACTTACAAACTATCAGAGTCACAGCTGATCCTGGAAACGAAGGCTCCAACACTTCACAGGCAATCGACTGGGGGTTGCGTACGCCTAGCACCATCTTCAACGACTTCACAACAGCTTCTGAACAGCAGTAAGCAAGGATGAGTACACTTATGGTTGGTACTCAGCAAGGCCACAAGAAATAACCAGAATATCGATTCAATTCCATCTTCAAGTTTATTAATCATGTGAGGGTCCAGGCCGCTCTTAACCGTGAGCACGGCTGTTATAACAGTTTTTAACACTCTGCAGAGGTTGCTCTTAACCGTGAGCACGGCTGTTATAACAGTTTTTAACACTCTGCAGAGGTTGTACACTTTACCCACAAGAAGCGTAAACCCAACCACGCGGTGCTGATCAGGCACACTCATCACACTACCTTTGGTGTGACTGCATAGGGACGCTACATGGCCTTTACAAAGACACACAGATAACTAGCAGCCCGCTAGAGTTTCGGCAGCGGTGAGGTCCACAACCCTCCCAAGAGAGGACGTACCTTAGCAAAGACTACTCCTACAAAAGGACCGAGCTATGACCCCTTCACCGGCCCCCTCCTTGCCCTTACGGTAAGACCACTAGTCACCTATACATCTAATTAATTAGCCAAGACCAGAGCCATATAGTACTCGTGGTTGTACTGTTTTCCTGGGTGGTTCTCCATGTTCCAGTTAACATCATCACAGTGATATATTAAAAGCATAGATAGAAGGATGGTTAGGGACACTTGCCTTTCTCCAACATAAAGTTACTCTTACTGCTTGGCTGCTCTTGCTCACTTGGAATTCTTGATCTTGAAAGCAACGAACGACGATCCTTCTACTCGAAGCAATCGTCGGGCACAAACATACAAAGCAAGCAAACACGTACAGCTAAGAACAATACACCAATCATAGACAAGCTTAAAAGAACGCACTAAAGGACGGAGCTCGGAGCTATGGTTACGAAGGCTCAGAGAAACGCTAAAAACAACACACGGTTGAAAAGACAACTATCGTACATTTGCATTTATGAGAGCAAAACAGACTATATGCTTGGTTTATTTTAATTAAATAAAAGCACATGTAAAAGGATATTTCAAAGAAATACCCAAGTTGACTTATTCATATTATTTTCAAATTTAAAAGCGAAGTAAAATCTAGTCATATTTTATTTATAGATATTCCATAGGAATTAAGCCATTTAACAATTAACTTGAAATAAAAGACATGTGATGCATCTATCGAATTATTTCATGTGACGTGTTGAACTAAGCAAATTATTATTGAAAACACATTTATTTAATATTAGTCAAATTAACAAGAATTATGAAATACCGAGGTATAAACCTAAACAAGTTTTATTAGAAAACTAGTGGAATGTTCATTAATCAATTTAATATTTTATTTAACTTTAGAAAACAGAACTAGACGAAACAACAAGACTAAACGATAACTCACGCTAAACGGAGACTAACGAAACAAGAACGACCTAAAACGGAGCTAAAACGCGGAATCTACGGCTAAAACAAGGTTAAGGCCTAACCTGCGATAAACCGAGGACCTATACATGATTAACCATAGATTGCAGGGGCTAGCTGGTAAAACTTGCAAGAGACAGATGTGGATGGCGGGTTGATATGTGGATTTTCCAGGGACTCTTTAAAAAAAACGCGAAGGGGTATGGCTGATCTATTTTGGACCATTGATATTTGATCTAAGGGCTCACAACTTTTCTTCTTCCCTTAGCTCAAATAACAGAGGAGCCAGGCACGGTGGTGCCATGGCCGAGCTTCTGCTCTTGTCCGGAAGTTCACCGGAAAACACAAGAACGAGCTACGATGCTTGGAATTCGATGATAAATAGCAAAACGGAAAGAGGAGAGAACGAGGATTCTTACTGTGCACTTGATTCGGGCGGGGAGGCAGTGGTGGTAGCGCGCCACGAAGATGGGCGGAGCAGAACACTGGTGCGTGTGGGGAAGGTATTCTGGGCCTTGGTTTTGCACGTCTGGATGCCGGTTCTGGTTCCTGGTGGGTCTGTGTGCCTGAGAGGGAGGTCAGGGGGCGAGGGGCATCCATGGCGTGAAAACAAAAAGAGGCGGCTGCGGTTCTTACCTGGCAGATAGGCAGCAGGGACGACGAGCTTGGGAAGAAGGCGGACCGATCACGGGGACACGCGTGGGAGAGGGCTGCGGCCTCGGTCCTTGACTGCAGGGCGTCGACGTTCCCTTCCAGAGGTCCGAGCTCCGTCGATGAAATCCGGCGGCCACAGGTTCTCTTGGCGCTTGGGAGGAGGTGTGCAGAGGCGAAGGGAATGGAGGGGCTTCGGCCAAGGAGTTTTGTGGGACGGAAGGGCAGAGGGAGGCCAGGAAACGGCAGCGGCATTCACAGCATTATTATCACCGTAATGGCAATAACTCGCCATTACTCGTTGGTTGAAGGAAGGGGAACGGTTTCTCGACCAGGGGAAAGGGTGGGGAATCTACAGAGAGTAGCTATGGTTAGGGATAAGTGAGCTTTTAGATGGGCCTAGGTTTTGGGCCAGATTATTATCAGCCCACGAGATAAATCGATAACAATTTATTTCGTAAACTGAGATAAATCGATAACAATTTATTTCGTAAACTGCGGTACAAATGAATTAGACTAATTATCCAGAACGAATTAATTAAGTAATAATCAATTCAAAATTCGGATAACATCGTCATAATTCAAAACAAATTCAATAGATATTTTGGATGAATTAATTAGACTATTTTCTGAACTAGATTAATTAAATAAATAATTAATCCAATCAATTGGAAAATAGCGTCATAATTCAGATAGGGTCTTCTGGAACTCCGAATTGATTTGGGCGCCGAGAATTTCGATATGGACTTCGATTTGGGATCAGAGAGATATGGCGGCAGGAGGTAGAAGAGAGTGCCGACAAGTGGGCCAGAAGAGAGAGAGAGAAAAGGTTAAAGAGATTTGGATTTTATTTGAGGAATTTGAGTAGGAATTTGAATAGGATTTTGGACAGGAACTTTGAATTTGGAGTTTGATTTGGGGAATTTGATTTGGAATTTAATTGGAATTTGGTTTGGAATTTTGAATAGAACTTTGAATAGCAATTGGATTAGGGATTTTGGAATTTTGGAATTTGGGATGTTACACATAGACTCGGCATTCCACAAACTTTTACTATTGATCAAGGTACTTCATTTATATCAAAGGAAGTTTGTGAGTTTGTTGGAATGTATGGTATTAAATTGCTCAATTTATCTCCATACTATGCTCAGGCTAATGGTCAGGTGGAGTCTAGTAATAAAATTTTGATTAAGCTCATTAAAAAGAAAATAGAAGAGAATCCTAAGAGGTGGCATGAGGTTTTATCTGAGGCTTTGTGGGCTCATCGCATATCTAGACATGGTGCTACTAAGGTTACTCCTTTTGAGCTTGTGTATGGCCAGGAAACTGTTTTACCTGTTGAAGTGAATTTAAATGCTTATCAGTTGGCTAGACAAAATGATCTTGATGCTGTTGATTATCATGACTTGATGATGGACAATATTGATGAGGTGATCGACAAGCGATTAAAGGCCTTGAGGGAAATTGAGAAAGACAAGATACGAGCTGCTAAGGCTTACAACAAGAAGGTAAAACAAAAATCTTTTCGGGTTGATGATCTAGTTTGGAAGATAATTCCACCTATAGGATCGAAGAGCAACAAGTTTGGTAAATGGTCTCCAAGTTAGGAAGGTCCATATAAGAATTGCCGAAAATCACCTTGATTCTCTTATATGGACCTTCCTAACTTGGAGACCATTTACCAAACTTGTTGCTCTTCGATCCTATAGGTGGAATTATCTTCCAAACTAGATCATCAACCCGAAAAGATTTTTGTTTTACCTTCTTGTTGTAAGCCTTAGCAGCTCGTATCTTGTCTTTCTCAATTTCCCTCAAGGCCTTTAATCGCTTGTCGATCACCTCATCAATATTGTCCATCATCAAGTCATGATAATCAACAGCATCAAGATCATTTTGTCTAGCCAACTGATAAGCATTTAAATTCACTTCAACAGGTAAAACAGTTTCCTGGCCATACACAAGCTCAAAAGGAGTAACCTTAGTAGCACCATGTCTAGATATGCGATGAGCCCACAAAGCTTCAGATAAAACCTCATGCCACCTCTGGGATTTTCCTCGGGTATTCTGCGGTCAGCGCATCGCGAACGTTCACCGCGATCCTACGGCACTCGGCAACCTTGCCACACTTGCAGGACGCAGCCTATCACGAGTCATCTTTGCAAGCCCATGAATCAATTCTTCGCTTCAGCCCATCGCGAGCCCGAGTACGGGAGGCGGCCGCGTGCCCACGACAGAGAAACCCCCCGCGGGCCCGCGGCGTCAGCTTCATCGGTGGAGCTGGAGGAGCGTTCTCCGTGTGACCGTGTGCGGCGCGTGCCCGTGGGTGGCCAGTTTCGTGACCCAACCCGAGTGCCCAACGAGATCGGCCCAGGTTAGCACGTACTACGCGCGAGGGGGCCCAGCCAAGAGCCCAAGAGACGAGCTGAAGCCCACAGTACTTGCTACTGCTACGTGACCTGGGCTGGTAGCAAGGGCCAACAAGCAAACAAGTACATGATGTCGTTTTAACTTTTCAAGCATCTTAGAACAAGATTAGTATCTAGTGTATATATAAGTGCGTAGCAAAACCTATGTATCTATAAAAGCTAAAATAATATTTAATTTGTGGAGAAAATATTTTTTAGGACATGCAAAGCATGTGTACTGAAATGAGGAAACGGTTACAAGTGCAAAAATGCCAAAAGCACAAAAAATAATATAAAAATGACAACCGGCAACGAAAGCAGCTCAAGATTATCCAACAGGTTAGGTGATTTGTGGGATCTTAAGACCACGAGTGAGGATTTAGGGTTGGGGATTTTGAGAGAACCTTGTTTTATGGTCCATCAAATTCAAAATGTACCAAGAGGCTGGTAACAAAATTTTAAAGTGGATTTTGATACTTGGATACCGAAATTCACACCTTCCATTTTATAGTTTTTTTTAGTTTGAAAGATTGCTAATTACATGTGCCAGGTTGTGTCCTTCCATTTTATAGTTAGTGGTGTCTCTTCGTACCTTTTGACAGAGGATGGCTAGTAGGGAGGTATAGGCTAGAGAAACTCAATGGGACTTTAAAAAAAGAACTACGGCAACTCTTAGGTTTTTTGAACTTTATTGCATATCAAGACAATGCAAATTACAAAGATTGATTACAAAGAGGATTCTAACTTTCCAACTAAGGTCTTGTTCGGTTACCTTGGATTTATTCCAGGCCGGGAACAATAGGTACGACAAGAGACTTATGATAGATACAATGCAACTAGAGACCGAGATTATATTTATTCCGGGCCAGGAATAAAATAGACTCATGATAGGTACATAGGAGACCAAAAATTAATCCATGAGTCCAGACATGTGGAATCAATTCAGGTCTCATTATGTAAGATCTTGGTAGAGGTTCGAAGGTGGCACTACTACAATGGTGGTGCTCGCATCTACCGCGTCGCCTTGTTCTTGTCCACAATGTCCTCAGCTGCTAGCTAGAGTTGTTAGTTGTGTAATGTCTGAGTGACATGCCATAGATTCAGTTCACACAGGAAATTAACGTTCAGTTTCCATTAGCGATGATTCCATTCGTTCCATGTGATAAAAAACTGATCTAATACGACAAATAGAACAATGTGACTAATTTCCTAGAGAAGCCAATTTGTCTAAAATATCCAACATGACTAAAGGACAGCTTGCGGCGAGATGATCGAAGCCGTTGCTTTCCATAACAGCTCCAAGCACACCCCGTGAAGCAATAAACTGGATACAAGCTTTTTTCAGCTGCACGCAGTGGTGCTGCTCGGCTAAAGCTAGCGTGGTCGCGACCGTCTCCGCGTCGATGCTTTTGCACATCTTCACCTCGCACATAATCCTCAGCCTGTCCAACCCGTATCGATCCGCAGCGACCAGCAGGTGCTGCAGCGGCGCATTATTCCTGTCGGCGCCGTCGCAGTCATCATCTGGCAGAGAATCCGTGTAGACGAAGTGGAGGAGCGCCTCGAAGATGCAGGGCTCCATGTCGTCGACCTTGATGACGTGCCTCGTGGCCTTCTCCTTCATCGGGCCGAAGAGCTCCGCCATGAAGACCGCGGATCTCGCGGCCAGGACGCATCTGTGAGCGGGGAACAGCCGGCCGCCCACGCTGAACGTCACGTCCGCGCCTTCCCCGTCCCGGAGCATGCTCGCGAGGTCTTGGAGCAGGCTTGGCTTCGGGACGGCAATGGCGCTCACGTCTTCTACGTGCGGAGCTTTAATGACGGTCAGGACGCACCTGATTGTGAAGCCGTTGTTGTTGCCGCGCAGCAGCGGTTGCAGGCTGGATTTCTCGACGAAGTCGGGCCAGCCGCACCCGATACCTAACGACTCATAGGTATGCTCCGTGTTTACCTGCATCCACACCTGCCCATGTTTGCTAGTCAAGACACTGAAGCTGAACTTGGCCCTCGCACCGGTTTCACCTCCTTGCAAGTATAAGAAGACCGATATGTATCCTTTGTGATCTGCTTTTTTTCCGTCAGGGTAGAGCCTGATGTTCCAGTCGTAGCCGCCGACGCTGAATTCTTTGGAGCAGACGAACTTGTCGCTGCCTATGCCTTCCAGCAGCGAGAAGTTGATCACGTCGAAGTTGTGCGCCGCGGAGACGGCCTGTGTCAGGCAACTCGACGACGTCTCCGGCAGAGATCGGTCGTCGACCAATGAGGCACAGGCGTTAGCCATGACGAAAGATTGGGTCCGGCCGGGGTCGAATATTAGGGCAAAAGAAAAATTAATAAATCCACACCGCGCTGTGGCCATGTCATACATATAGGAGTTAAAGATCGGGTTAGAAGGCTACGGGAGGATATAATGATCGGATTTCGTGCACGGACGGTAACACAAACGTGTCCAGTACTCTTTACATATACGATACGTATACCTCTACTAGGTTCGTGCCCGTGCGCTGCTACGGGATGATAGCAAAATTATAGAAGCGACAAAATTGGTTCAACAAAAAACCATACTCATTTAGATTAAACTAGCAAAGTGCCCGTGCGTTGCTACGGGTTATAAAATACTCCATCAATATCAAAATATTTGTCACTATTGAGAGCACATAGGCGTAAGGATTGTATGATGCGAGCGTGCGTTGGCGATCAAGGTGGATGCCACTGTTAGCGTTAGCTTGCAGGCGTGCGGTGGCGCATACAAGGACCATGACACGATGAAGGATGGCGCGTTAACTCAGAACTCCCGACTGTTCTGGAACTAACTCCGACCTTGTCCTCTTCCAATCCCCAATAAACAAACCTAAATAACATGAAAACAATAGTACAGCCAATCAGGCTGCTAACAACCTGTTAAATAGTATATTAGTGCCCCAACCTAATCTAATTTTGTGATGTTCATTCCTCTGGAACCATGATGTATGAATGAAAACAAAGACGACTGTGCTAGGGGATGAACGTGTTGCTAGTTCAGTCATGAGCTTTATTTAATTCCTTTCCTCCCTATTACCCCCTATCTTAAATTTTGTAAATCATATTGTCAATTAGATGCTCAGACTGAATTCACCAATAATACAATCCTACTCTGAATTCCTTTTGTTTTTTGGTTTGGAAAGTACATCACGCACGAACAGCATGCAATACCACTCCCAGACTTTTGATTTTTAGGCTGAAAAGTGCATCAAGCACGTACAGTCCCATGCATTCACGTTTGGAGCCGCAACAAGCGGACGTCGCTGTTCTCGTAGCCTAGCCGTGGGGCTTGCGCGTGGATCGGATGCCGGTGTAAGTCGGCGCCGCCGCGGCACCAGCTGCGGTGGGCGGCTGCGCTGCTCAGGTTTCTCCGAGGGCGGCGTCGTGGCTTGCGGCAGATGGCCGCTGGTCCTTGACAGGTCGATCATGATGCACTTCACTGTCGAGTTCCGATTTCAATTGAAGGACGAGAATTCTGAATCTGAGAAGGAGAAGAGTTGGACAAGAAGAGAGTCATGGCTGTCCCCGCTACAGCGTATGCGACGCACAATAGGAGAAGTGTGGTACGCCTGAAACCTTAATCACATAGGAAACCAACATCGAAACAAGTGCAGCCAATGGGACCCACATATCGGGACGGACAAAAAAAAAAGAAGAAGCAATCCTCTCTTTAGAAATAGGTAAAGATATGCGTGACAGGATGCACATAGACACACGCATATGTTGTAATTCAAGCAAATACACGATAGTATGAATGAGTTGGATAATATGACTTAAACAAATTATCAATAATTTAAAATAGTGCCACCAACACTCTAGTTCTCTCAAAAACAAAATTGTATTAACATGATTGAAACTATCCAACTAACAACTCTATTTTATTTCCTAGTTTTTTATTTAGCAAAGATTAGTGATTTCCTGTAGACATTTACTTCAGACGCCACGTCTCATTGTTTGGCCATCTTGTCGATTGAATGGATTAACACGCAAAAATATTTGAGGTTATATATAGCACAGTCTTTCAAAAGTCAGAAATCTCTTAATGCAAATTTCATAAACTCACATTAATTATTGGTGTGCGCCTAGTAGTGCACATCACAGTCATGTATTGTAGAACCAGAAAGCTGCTTGAATACCTGCAGCATGACGGATTGACAAGCAAACTATTAAGATATTGTATATTTCAAAAATAACGTGGGCCAATAGAGCTAAATAAGTACTTACTCATCTGTGTCATTTGCAATGCCCTCTGCACGTTTGAAAGAATAATCATAAATATCATGGATCCAGGTAAGGTTAAGTTCCTCCATTGTAAACATATAGGCTGTCGGTGCACTCCATTAATTTCCTTCAAGAAACAACTGAGAAATTAAAAAAGAGATTATGCATCCTTTGCAAGCATGATTTGTTAAAAACACAGAGGTTCTACGTATTTATTACATCATACCTATACATGGTGTACGATAAATTAAACAAATGTATAGATGGCAACATAAGGGCCTCAAATTGGTGCCAAGTTTTAAAAGAAAAATAAATGTACCAAGTTGTAAGACGTATCCAAATGCAAAAGCAGATGTGTGCACACTTCCTTTCATATGAAGGGATTGGTGTACCTGTCAAAGCTAATTCAGTCCTACCTAGCAAAAAGCAATAGTCAGCAAAAATTCAATGTTATGCTTGGGGAAAAGGATGCAAATGCATTCAGAAAGCTGCACTATTCAGCTTCAGCACACCGGTAGAGAGAGACGCGCAACAGATGGAATCATGGTTTCCTAGTGCAACAGAGGGAATCATGGAATGTTTGTAGAAAAATTATGCAGAAATCAGGTTTTGCTTCAGTGTGCAATCTGATTGCTTTGGTCAAACAGGACATGCACTAAAAGGTTCAGGTTTGATGACAGAAAATGTATACATCTTTGGTTCTTTTTTTCAAATAAAAAAGTATGTCTTTGAAACAGAGAAGATTGAAGCATCTAGGCTATCTTAGATGGCGAGTTTTGGTGATAAATGACAATACCATCTATGTGACTAACGTGTGTCTTGAAGGAACTATTATAAACATGTTTAAGTCGCATGGAGTGTATGAAAGGAGGCCCCTCAATTGGAATCAAATCGGATCATTCTTGAAGGCTTAGGACTTTTCTAGATCTAAGTGTCACAAGGAGATGAAGGACACTTAGTTTAGTTAGGTTTTCTAGTTTTCTAGATAGACCGTACTATTAAGGGGGTTCCTAAGTTAGTAGCTTGATCAAAGCTAGGTCTATGCTTGAGTTAGATGCACACATCCCAAAACCTAGCCCAAAACATCCCAAATATATCCTAGATCAAGTTTGAAGCAAAGCCAAAACTCAAAGCACTTGAATTGGACGAGTTTTGCATTCTCAGTGAACGGCGTATGATACGCCGGCAACGGCGTACAATTCAAGAAGCCTACGGCGTGCCAAGGAATTCAAATGAAGGCCACGGCGTATGTTCCGGTACTACTGTGCTGGCACGGGGCGGAACATACGGCATGAAGGGCATGGAGCTGTGTCAAGATTGGGTCTTCAATACCCCAGGCGCCGTATGATACGCCGGTCACGGCGGAGTAACGGCGCACATGTTACTCAGTAAGCATGTCAAGGAGGAATTCGGGAAAGGCTACGCCGTATGATACGCCGGTACCGGCGTATATGTTTTGGCTGAGTCAGCAGTTGAAAAGTGGTTTTGACCGTTGGGGTTTAAGCACGCCGTATGGTACGCCGATGGTACTTTGTGTACCGGCGGATTATACGCCGTGTGGAATTAGCCGTTGGAAAAGGTTTTCGACCGTTTGAAAAGCATACGCCGTAGCTACTTTTGCCTACAGCGGATTATACACCGTTCGCTGTTTCAGGGGAGTTGTTGAGTAACGGCTAGTTCTTTGTGTCTAGCCTATATATACCCTCTTGGTCGATTTCCTGGCTGCTCTTTGGACCTCTTACCACATGAGACACCCCATGAGAGTTGCAAGGAGCCACTTGAGTGAATAGTGAAGATCTTGAGTGAGTTTGAGCTAGTTCATCCACTTAGTGTGCATCTAGCTTGAGTTTGGGTTTAGTCTTTGATCAAGTGAAGTCTTGGAGGCCTGTTACCCTTGGTGTTTGACGGCACCTAGCCGGTCTTGGTGATTGGAGGAGTTCTTGGTGAGCTCTTGGAGATTGTGGGAGCCCCAAGATACAAGGTTGTACACGGTTCTTGAAGCCCGCCGTTCCGGAGATGGAGAAAGGGTATTCTTAGTGGAGCTCTTGGTTCTTGGTGGATCAAGATGGAGCAATACTCTTAGTGAGTGCTCCAACGTGGACTAGGGGGGAGCGTCAACTCCTCGATACCACGGGAAAAAATCCGGTTGTCTTCGTGCCCACTCTCTTTACTTTCCCGCATTTCCTTTCAAGCATTTACTTTCTTGTTGTTGCTAGTTCTTGCTTGTTTAGGTTTCTTGCTTAGTATAGGGTTGACATTCCATTGAATTATAGATTTGGGCAACACTAGCATGATAGGCTAGAAAATTGTTTTTCATAGTTTTGAAAAAGTCCCAATTCACCCCTCCCTCTTGGGCCATCGATCCTTTCAATTGGTATCAGCTCTCTTTTATAGGCTTAAAAGCTTAGAGAATGGCTCCAAGAGGTAGTAATGGTCCGCCTAAGTTCGATGGGAGAAACTACCCTCATTGGAAAGTTCGCATGGAGTGCTACTTGGAGGCACTTTCTCCCGTTGCCTTAGCGGTTGCCATTAAGCCTTTACCGGATACACCCACTCTAGATCAAGCCGCATGGAATGCCACTACCAAAAATGCCATCTTTGAGTGCTTGTCCGGTGACATCTTCTCCCAAGTGTATACCAAGAAAACCGCCCATGAGGTGTGGGATTTTCTAGAGAAGAGTAATGTCGGATCTAAGAAAATCCGTGAGGAGAAGTACCAATTCCTTAGTGCTAAGCTCAAGAAGTTCACCATGCTTCCCAAAGAGAATGTAGAACAAATGTTTACTAGGATGAATGTTATCATTGAGGATATAAATGCACTTAACATTGCTAATTTGTCTCAAGGTGCAATCATCCGGAACATATTGCAAGCTCTTCACAAGCCCGACTACAACATCATCACCTCCTACTCTTTGAGAATGATCTTGACATGCTTGAAGTGGCAGAAGTGATTGGCAAGATTCGCTCTCATGAAATCTTCATGATGAGTGTGGGTGTGGAAGATTCTGCCTCCACCAACAATGATCCTGCTCTCAAGGCCAAGAAGGAATCTGATGAGTCCGGCCCAGGTGGGGTTTGGATGGAAAGCCCGACGTACCGATCTGGCCACAACGCCACTAGGGCCTCTTGTTGCGCCTCAACAATCTTAGCACCGACAGCCGAATTTATGACACACCGATCCGGCCCACAACACCACTAGGACCTCTTGTTGCGCCTCGGCAATCTTAGCACCGCACTCCGGCGCACCCCTCAGGGAAAGGCCCAATCACCCCAAAAGACTAGTCCGATAGGGGAAGGGTGGCTCTCTCCTTTAAGGTGACTTCCTCCTCCCTAGCTAAGCAAGGTGGGATTATTCAGAGGCTCACACGGTCACCGTCCGACTACAACTGGGCCTCTTTTGGCCCATTTTCTTGTTGCGTCTTTGCCAGCGGGTAATAATGGAGGATGTCCTCATCAGAATCATCATCAAGCAAGAAGAAGAGCAAGATGGTTGTTGTCCAAGAATCATTAAGTGAGAGTGAAGAAGATGATAATGATGAAGAAGACATCAAGCTAGCTCTCATCATGAGAAAGACAACCAAGCTCCTCTCCAAGCTTAACAAGAAGGGCTACAACTATGACCCTAAGAAGAACAAGTTCCGCTCAAGGGATGGGAACAAGAAGTGCTACAATTGTGGGGAGTACAATCATCTCTCCTATGATTGTCCCAAGCCCGACAAGCGCAAGATGAAGAACAAGGAAGGAAAAGATGATGATGAGTACAAGAAGAAGTCTCCGACAAGGCCAAGAGAAAGCTCTTCAAGAAAGGCAAGAACAAGGCCTACATTGTTGGAGAATGGGTCTCCGATGGCGAAAGCTCAAGTGAAGATTCAAGTGATGAAGAGGAAGAGAAGGGATTCGCCGGGCTTGCCATCAAGCATGAAGAAGATGATGAACCTCCTCTTCCTCCACCTCCTATGTGCCTCATGGCAAAAGGTAACACCAAGGTGAGTGATGATGAATCAAGTGATAGTGATGATGAACTTTCACCTAATGAGCTTAAGACGCTTCTAGATGAGTACACCGAAATGATTAAGATGCAAAGAACCAAACTTAAAACTCTTGAGGGTTCCTATGTCAAGGTTAAGCTTTCCAATGATGAGTTACTTGCTAAACACAACACTCTTATTGAATCTAATGAAACTCTTGTTGTGTCTAACAAGTCACTTAGAGATGAACATAACACTCTTCTTGTTAAGCACAATGAATTACTCATTGAATATGAGGAAACCATTGAGGTTAACAAGGCTATTGAGGCTCACAATAGAAAGCTTAAGATTGATCTCATGAACCTAGAGATGAAACATCAAGAGCTTGAGTTTGCTTATGATGCCATTGACCCTAACATGCAAGAATATGGTAAGAATGATTGTGTTAAGGTCAATGCATCTACATCTTGTTATGATCTCATAGAAGTGCCTTTGCCATCAAACCATGCTTCTTCTCTTGTGCTAACCTTGATAGGAAACAAATTGAGGAAGAACTTGCAAGCATTGCCACCGGGTTGGATGTCATGGTCAAGGGAAAAGGTGTCGAGGGGCACAATTAGGGGTGGCCAAGTCACGCCCTAATAGGCCCCTCCCAAAAACAAAAACCGAAGCACGAAACGTACAGCAGCGCCCGAGCTAGTCTAGTGGAGCAGATATATGTGCGTAGATATGCGTGTGTACATATCAAATATGCACCTAAGCTTTCCTATACGCAGCGTGCGTGCACTCAAGTGTGTGCTGTTCATGCATTCGAGTACGTGCTGAGGTACCCGCAATGGTGGCAAACACCTTTCTCTCTCTCTCCACTGTTTTTTCTTCTCCCCGCATGCACGCACCTGCTCGCCCGAGAGGTTCCGTCTCGCCCGAGTGCCTGCTCGCCCGAGAGGTTCCGTCTCGCCCGAGTGCCTGCTCGCCCGAGGAAGTTCCGCCTCGCCCGACCAGCTGCGTCTTCGCCCGACTAGATCTCCGTCTCCGACTGGTTCGTCCCTTCGCAACGAAGCAACCTCCGGGAAGACCTCACCACACGAAGTCAAGCCACTACACTATGCCAACCACCCCTTCTGACAGCTCAGGGTATGGCTACAGTAGCAAACAGTAACACCAGGACAGCGGGGCCCGCGACAGGGACAGGAGCTCTATCTTTTTTTTTACCATGTACTCTCTCCCCTTTTACTCCTCTTTTTTTACTGCCTCCCCTTGAGCTATAAAGGGGGGGTTTTGGCCTCCTGCGTGAGGCATGATTTTTTCTCCTGTCTCCTCTCTGGAGGAGCGCTCTTTCTCTTTGTTCTTCTTCCTCCAGCCAGACATCGGACATGGCTGGAATTCACTCCAGAGACTTGGGACTCGTCCCTCTCTCGCCCGTTTGTATACCCCTACTACAAACCAGCGCAAATAACACGAGCAGCACGAACTGGACGTAGGGTATTACTCCCCGGAGGCCCGAACCAGTATAAATCCTTGTGTCCCCCTTTTGCGCAACCATCCGAGGCCCGACGCGCAATCCACGAAGTTACTAGCCGGTGGGTTACGAAACATCGACAGTTGGCGCGCCAGGTAGGGGCCTTTTGCACGTCACGTCTTTTTTCCTTACAGGTCTCGGGTGGCCAATTGCACTGAGAATGAACCACGACGGCGCCGACGGTCGCAGCGATGCCTGCGACGCCGTCAACCGCGACGACGACAGCGGCGGCACCGACGGCCGCAGCAACGCCCACGACGCCGTCAACCGCGACGACAACAGCGGCGGCACCGACGGCCGCAGCAACGCCCACGACGCCGTCAACCGCGACGACGACAGCGGCGGCACCGACGGCCGCAGCAACGCCCACGACGCCGTCAACCGCGACGACAACAGCGGCGGCACCGACAGCCGCAGCAACGCCCACGGCGCCGTCAACCACGACGACGACGGCCGCGGCACCGCCGACCACAACGCTGTTAGCAACGGCCCCGGCGTCGACAACGACGACAACGACAACGCCACCGAGCCCCGCTAGTCCGGCTTCACATGCGTGTGGGCGCGGTGTATGCGTGTTTCCCGGGTTGCATGCATGTCCTTTTTAGTTAATCCACATGCACGGCTTGCATGGACGCATGCACTCTCATTTACTTAATCTACAGGCACTCGATTTAATTGGCATGCATGTAGGGTCACTAATCACGGCACGCACACATGCAATCTGCGTGCATGCGCAGGTCTGCTTGCTTGTCTAGGCCTAGCTTAGCAATTATGCCTATGCTTAGGCTATGCGTGCCTTCATATAGCTAGCCTCCTAGCAACACACACGCTTGCATGCTTTAGATGCACGGGAGTCAGGCAGGACGGAGCATTCGACGATGTGAGCAGGGGTGGCCCGACAGCAGCAATGGAGGCCGCGACCCTGCCAATAGCGCCGACAGCCCCGACGTCTCCAACGGCGCCGACGGCCCCGACATCACCAACAGCGACCGCGACCCCGCCAACGGCAGCATCGACACCACGCGGCCGCGCACCCGCGGCGCAGCAGCAGTGGGCAACCCTCGCGAGGAACACCGCGGCAGGACGACCGTGCCCAAAGTCCGCAAGTGACCTCAACTAACCTGTAACAGCTTTTTGTTTTCACGACCTCGCGCAGGGCCGCCACGGTGAGGCACGCCCCCGAACGAGCGCATGACACGACGACTGAGAGAGTTGCAGACTCCGACGACTCGGCCGCGCCTCCAAAGGAGTGCGCGCCCCGACCTCGACTCCGACCGACTCGGCCGCGCCTCCAAAGGAGTGCGCGCCCCGACCTCGACTCCGACCGACTCGGCCGCGCCTCCAAAGGAGTGCGCGCCCCGACCTCGACTCCGAACGACTCGGCCGCGCCTCCAAAGGAGTGCGCGCCCCGACCTCGACTCCGAACGACTCGGCCGCGCCTCCAAAGGAGTGCGCGCCCCGACCTCGACTCCGACCGACTCGGCCGCGCCTCCAAAGGAGTGCGCGCCCCGACCTCGACCCGACCGACTCGGCCGCGCCTCCAAAGGAGTGCGCGCCCCGACCTCGACCCCGACCGACTCGGCCGCGCCTCCAAAGGAGTGCGCGCGCCCCGACCTCGACTCCGACCGACTCGGCCGCGCCTCCAAAGGAGTGCGCGCCCCGACCTCGACTCCGAACGACTCGGCCGCGCCTCCAAAGGAGTGCGCGCCCCGACCTCGACTCCGAACGACTCGGCCGCGCCTCCAAAGGAGTGCGCGCGCCCCGACCTCGACCCCGACCGACTCGGCCGCGCCTCCAAAGGAGTGCGCGCGCCCCGACCTCGACTCCGAACGACTCGGCCGCGCCTCCAAAGGAGTGCGCGCGCCCGACCTCGACTCCGACCGACTCGGCCGCGCCTCCAAAGGAGTGCGCGCCGCCCGACCTCGACTCCGACCGACTCGGCCGCGCCTCCAAAGGAGTGCGCGCGCCCCGACCTCGACTCCGAACGACTCGGCCGCGCCTCCAAAGGAGTGCGCGCGCCCCGACCTCGACTCCGAACGACTCGGCCGCGCCTCCAAAGGAGTGCGCGCCCCGACCTCGACTCCGAACGACTCGGCCGCGCCTCCAAAGGAGTGCGCGCGCCCCGACCTCGACTCCGACCGACTCGGCCGCGCCTCCAAAGGAGTGCGCGCGCCCCGACCTCGACTCCGACCGACTCGGCCGCGCCTCCAAAGGAGTGCGCGCGCCCCGACCTCGACTCCGACCGACTCGGCCGCGCCTCCAAAGGAGTGCGCGCGCCCGACCTCGACTCCGAACGACTCGGCCGCGCCTCCAAAGGAGTGCGCGCGCCCCGACCTCGACTCCGAACGACTCGGCCGCGCCTCCAAAGGAGCGCGCGCCCCGACCTCGACTCCGAACGACTCGGCCGCGCCTCCAAAGGAGTGCGCGCGCCCCGACCTCGACCCCGAACGACTCGGCCGCGCCTCCAAAGGAGTGCGCGCGCCCCGACCTCGACTCCGACCGACTCGGCCGCGCCTCCAAAGGAGTGCGCGCGCCCCGACCTCGACTCCGACCGACTCGGCCGCGCCTCCAAAGGAGTGCGCGCGCCCCGACCTCGACTCCGAACGACTCGGCCGCGCCTCCAAAGGAGTGCGCGCCCCGACCTCGACTCCGACCGACTCGGCCGCGCCTCCAAAGGAGTGCGCGCCCCCGACCTCGACTCCGACCGACTCGGCCGCGCCTCCAAAGGAGTGCGCGCGCCCCGACCTCGACTCCGACCGACTCGGCCGCGCCTCCAAAGGAGTGCGCGCGCCCCGACCTCGACTCCGAACGACTCGGCCGCGCCTCCAAAGGAGTGCGCGCGCCCCGACCTCGACTCCGACCGACTCGGCCGCGCCTCCAAAGGAGTGCGCGCGCCCCGACCTCGGCTCTGACCGACGCGGCCACGCCGCCCGTGGAGTGTGCTGCCCCGGCTCGGATGGCCTGCCCGACTCAGCTTCAACGACGAAACGCTCGAACAGCTAAATTTTACTACGATCCTTCGTATTTCTATGCATTTCCCTTTTCAGTCCCGCATGCCTCTTTTGGGTGTCGCTAAAGTACTCGGGTAGCATTGGCCTCATCCGTGAAACCTCGTCCTGCGTGCCGCCTACACCTAAGCCTCCCCGCTGAGCAGTGCAGTCTGCGGTAAGCCGCCCTCTCCGCGAGCAGTGGTCAGCGGAACTTGGTGCTTAAAACGTGATAAGCCAACTACCCGAGGAAGTACGTAGCCCAGTAAAGGCCGGGCGTTCACGACTTTCATTAGTAACGAATAAATCCCGACTTCTCGCTTTACGCAAATGCTTTGCGTTATACTGTTTTTACAGCTCGGTAAACTTCCGGTGCGCTCGGTGCGGCTCATACGGCTGTGACTCATGGGGATCGGTCACCTCCGCTTCGCTCGACTCACGGGAGGACCAGACGACATCGTTCCTCCTGACCCCGGCCAATTGGGGTCGGACGCTCGGCTCGCGGGAAATCGAACAGGAACGCATAGCCCCGGCACCGGCGCCGACACCGACGGCGACGAGGACGACGATGGCCTCTACGGCCCACTCAGGCCCAGGAGTTCGAAGGCTGGCCCATCGTAGGGTTCGACAGCCGCTTCCGGGCAACCCGAGCGAGGGGCAGCAAGGGATGGGTCCCAGCGACCAATACCCAGGTGCACGAGCACCACGGGCATCCCGAGCTGCGTTCGAGTCTTGGTGGAAAGTAAGATCATGGTTTCTCCTCCGACGGAAAGGCAACGAGCCGCTGGGTCCGGTCGAACGGGCTCGGTAACTAGATGATCTCACCACCAAGAACCTGAAGTCGATCACCAGCTGATCCATCCGGAACCCAGCGAACGGGATGCCGGGGCTTCACTCGAACTGACCCGTTATCAGCTCACACGGACACCGCATTTTCGGCCAGCGAGGTAAAAATGCGGCACGGTCCGGCCCCTCCACCTTCGCGAAAAAGGTGCGTGAGGGGTAACGATGTAAGGACGAACCGACTCCTTCACTGGCACCCCGCACCAACTAGGGTCTCAGATCGCGGATACGAGGCGACAGTACGACAAAATTAGACTACGGGGGCGCAAGCGCCCGGGTGAAGGTCTCCGGACAAATCCACCTTTCTCCCATAAGCTCGGGGACTGCGCTGTTCCCGACGAAACATTAATCGAATCTAACCTCACTAACCCCACGAGCGAGTCTCCGACTCCCCCGCGGGCTCGGGGGCTACACCCGGCGGGTGCGCTCGCGCGCCCCCACCGAAAAAACCACGACTCACCTCTTCCCCGCGGTAACTGAGCCTGGGCGCGAGTTCCTAACTCCCACCCAGACTCGGGGGCTACTGTCGAGGGGCAGAATTAGGGGTGGCCAATTCACGCCCTAATAGGCCCCTCCCAAAAACAAAAACCGAAGCACGAAACGTACAGCAGCGCCCGAGCTAGTCTAGTGGAGCAGATATATGTGCGTAGATATGCGTGTGTACATATCAAATATGCACCTAAGCTTTCCTATACGCAGCGTGCGTGCACTCAAGTGTGTGCTGTTCATGCATTCGAGTACGTGCTGAGGTACCCGCAATGGTGGCAAACACCTTTCTCTCTCTCTCCACTGTTTTTTCTTCTCCCCGCATGCACGCACCTGCTCGCCCGAGAGGTTCCGTCTCGCCCGAGTGCCTGCTCGCCCGAGAGGTTCCGTCTCGCCCGAGTGCCTGCTCGCCCGAGGAAGTTCCGCCTCGCCCGACCAGCTGCGTCTTCGCCCGACCAGTCTCCATTCGCCCGACTAGATCTCCGTCTCCGACTGGTTCGTCCCTTCGCAACGAAGCAACCTCCGGGAAGACCTCACCACACGAAGTCAAGCCACTACACTATGCCAACCACCCCTTCTGACAGCTCAGGGTATGGCTACAGTAGCAAACAGTAACACCAGGACAGCGGGGCCCGCGACAGGGACAGGAGCTCTATCTTTTTTTTTACCATGTACTCTCTCCCCTTTTACTCCTCTTTTTTTACTGCCTCCCCTTGAGCTATAAAGGGGGGGTTTTGGCCTCCTGCGTGAGGCATGATTTTTTCTCCTGTCTCCTCTCTGGAGGAGCGCTCTTTCTCTTTGTTCTTCTTCCTCCAGCCAGACATCGGACATGGCTGGAATTCACTCCAGAGACTTGGGACTCGTCCCTCTCTCGCCCGTTTGTATACCCCTACTACAAACCAGCGCAAATAACACGAGCAGCACGAACTGGACGTAGGGTATTACTCCCCGGAGGCCCGAACCAGTATAAATCCTTGTGTCCCCCTTTTGCGCAACCATCCGAGGCCCGACGCGCAATCCACGAAGTTACTAGCCGGTGGGTTACGAAACATCGACAAAAGGCCACCTTAATGAAATCCTCTTCCACAACATGAAGCAACATGGTAGGAATGGTTTTGGTAAATTCTTCTTGAAAGAAAGGCCAAATCACCCAAGATCATTTCAACTTGATGGATGCTTCAATGAAGAAGAAGGGCCCTATTGCCAACTTTGCAAGCAAAAAGGCCATGATACAAGGGAGTGCCCTTCACCTACTAAACCCCTCCCTATCTTACCACCTAACTATAGTTGCACTTATAATAAACATCATTTTTGGTTGGGTGTTCATAAGAGA
This sequence comes from Alloteropsis semialata, assembly GCA_004135705.1. Classification (NCBI taxonomy): domain Eukaryota; kingdom Viridiplantae; phylum Streptophyta; class Magnoliopsida; order Poales; family Poaceae; genus Alloteropsis; species Alloteropsis semialata. The sequence continues at coordinate 48,351,849 of CM014278.1, forward strand.
GATGGGAAGGTGAAGGCCAAGTTCTTGACCCTTCCACCCAAGGGCACATATCCTAAGTAACTTTGGGTTACCAAGTCTCTTTGTTCTAAAATTCATGGACCCAAATATGCTTGGGTTCCCAAACCTCAAGCTTAATCTCCTATGTGTAGGTGAACTACAAAGCCGGCGGCAACCATTGGGTGCTAGATAGTGGATGTACACAACATATGACCGGCTATATAAAGATGTTCACCTCACTAGATGAAGATGTGGGAGATCATGAGCAAGTAACATTTGGTGACAACTCAAAAGGCAAAGTGGTAGGTTTGGGTAAGATTGCAATTTCTAATGATTTTTCTATTTCTAATGTCTTGCATGTAGAGTCTCTTAGTTATAATTTACTTTCAATAGCTCAACTTTGTGATCTTGGACTAACTTGCACATTTAGCGATACCGATGTTGTCGTGTCAAGCAAGAAACATAAAAATGTTATCTTCAAAGGCTTTCGACGTGGCAACATCTATCTTGTGTATTTCTCTTCTAATGATGCTAGGTTGTCAACATGCCTCTTCACCAAGAGTTCCAAGGGTTGGCTTTGGCATAGGCGCATTGCTCATATTGGAATGAGCCAACTCAAGAAAGCTTTCAAGAGAGGAATGGTGGTTGGTGTGGAGGATGTGAAGTTTGAGAAGAACAAGCCATGTAGTGCATGCCAAGCTGGCAAGCAATTTGCAACTTCACATCCCATGAAGGCGTACATGTCGACGACTCAACCTCTTGAGCTCCTTCACATGGACCTCTTCGGCCCAACTACCTACAAGAGCCTTGGTGGTAATCTTTATTGCCTTGTCATTGTTGATGATTATTCTAGATATACTTGGACATTCTTTCTAGATGACAAGAGCAAGACTGCCGGCATATTGAAGAACTTCACCAAGAGAGCACAAGTGGAATTCAAGTCTACTTTGGTCAAGGTCCGAAGCGACAACGGCTCCGAGTTCAAGAACACCCAAGTTGAAGAATTTTGCAATGAAGGCGGCATCAAGCATGAGTTCTCATCCACCTACACGCCGCAACAAAATGGTGTTGTTGAAAGGAAGAACAAGACCTTGATCACTCTAGCAAGGGCCATGTTGGATGACTATGGCATCCCGCAAAGGTTTTGGGCGGAAGCTATCAACACGGCGTGCCATGCTTCCAACCGCGTCTACCTTCACCGCTTCTTGGAGAAGACGCCCTATGAGCTTCTCATTGGGAGGAAGCCCAACATCTCCTACTTCCGGGTGTTTGGTTGTAAGTGCTACATTTTCAAAAAGAGAAAGCACCTAGGCAAGTTTCAAAGTAGATGTGATGTTGGTTTTCTTGTTGGTTATTCATCTAACTCCAAGGCATATCGAGTATTCAATAATGCAACTCGCACTATTGAAGAAACGTGTGACGTGGAGTTTGATGAGACTAAGGGCTCCCAAGGGGAGAGTTTCTCTTGTGATGATGTAGGTGATGAACCACTAAGAGATGCAATGAAGAAGATGACAATTGGGGAGATCAAGCCCAAGGAGGAGGATGAAGATGTACCTTCTACATCCACACAAAGCAAGCCTTCTTCAAGAGGACGAGTTGTACACACTACATGCTACCACCTCGACTCGTCCGATGATGAGAAGGAAGCTACACCAACTACTTCATCCAACTCCATGGCTCCCCAAGTTGATCAAGATCAAGAAACTCAAGAACAAGATGATCAAGCTCTAGATGATACCCAAGACCAAGAACAAGATGAGCAAGATCATGAAGATCAAGATCAACAAGAGCCACTTCCTTCCGACGACACTCTCATCACACAAGAGGAAGCTCAAGCTCAAGCACAAGACGTTGATCCACCACAAACATCAATTAAAGAACCACAAGTGAAGCGTACACGTACCTCCACCAACCATCCTATTGACTTAGTCATGGGAGACCCAAGTGGCGGTACACGGACTCGTCGTCGTCAATACGCTTCATTTTGTGAATATTACTCGTTTGTCTCTTGTATGGAACCCACTCATGTAGGTGAAGCTCTTGAGGACCCGGATTGGGTGATGGCTATGCAAGAAGAACTCAACAACTTCACCCGCAATCATGTTTGGGTCCTTGAAGAGCGTCTCCAAGGCAAGAACGTGATTGGCACCAAGTGGGTCTTCCGCAACAAGCAAGATGAACATGGTGTGGTGGTGCGCAACAAGGCAAGACTTGTCGCCAAGGGCTTCTCACAAGTAGAAGGTTTGGACTACGGTGAAACCTTTGCTCCCGTGGCAAGACTTGAAGCCATCCGTATCCTCCTTGCATATGCTTCACATCATAATATCAAGTTATATCAAATGGATGTGAAGAGCGCTTTCTTAAATGGTTATATCAATGAATTGGTTTATGTTGAACAACCTCCCGGTTTTGAGGACCCTAGATATCCTAACCATGTTTATAGGTTGCACAAGGCGCTCTATGGGCTCAAGCGAGCGCCAAGGGCTTGGTATGAACGCCTACGTGACTTCCTCATCAACCGGGGATTCAAGATAGGGAGGGTGGACACCACCACCTTGTTCACAAGGATCATCAACAATGAGCTCTTCATTTGTCAAATTTATGTTGATGATATTATCTTTGGTCCAACTAACCAAGAATTTTGCAAGGAATTTGGTGACATGATGTCTAAGGAGTTCGAGATGTCCATGATCGGCGAGCTCAACTTCTTCCTCGGATTTCAAATCAAGCAATTGAAGGAAGGGACGTTCATCCATCAAGAAAAGTACACGAAGGACATCCTCAAGAAGTTCAAGATGGATGAATGCAAGCCGATCAAGACTCCAATGCCAACCAATGGACATCTCGACTTGGACGAATCCGGTAAATCGGTTGACCAAAAGCTTTATCGCTCTATGATTGGGTCACTTCTTTACCTTACCGCATCTAGGCCGGATATCATGTTTAGTGTATGCTTATGTGCTCGTTTCCAAGCTAATCCTAAGGAATCCCATCTAAGTGCCTTAAAAAGAATCTTTAGATACCTTAACTTTACACCTAGCATAGGTTTGTGGTACCCCAAAGGTGCTTCTTTCACTCTCTTGGGTTACTCGGATTCGGATTTTGCCGGATGCCGTGTTGACCGTAAGAGTACCTCGGGGGGTTGCCATTTGCTAGGGCGTTCCTTAGTTTCATGGTCATCTAAGAAGCAAAATTCCGTGGCCTTATCCACCGTGGAGGCGGAATACATTGCCGCCGGGGCTTGTTGTGCTCAAATCCTTTATATGAAGCAAAGCCTTTTGGATTATGGTGTGGTACTAGATAGGGTTCCCCTCCTTTGTGATAACGAGAGTGCCGTAAAACTTGCTAATAACCCGGTTCAACACTCTCGCACAAAGCACATAGATATTCGCCATCACTTCCTTCGTGATCATGTAGCCCGTAACGACATATCACTTTGTGGTGTTCGTTCGGAAGATCAATTGGCCGATATCTTCAGAAAACCTCTTGATGATGCAACTTTTTCGAGGTTACGAAGTGAACTTAATGTTTTAGATGCTTCTAACGTCATGTAGGTTTGCCTTGTCATATAGAATGCATTTCATATGTAAATATGCTAGGGGCTTGTCTAACCTTGTCAAGATAGTGATGAGCATGGGTCTTGCTTGAGCCGGTGGTTCCCTTTTCGCTCAAGGCATGTAGGTTGGCTCATCATGAACAAGCTTGAGAAGGGTTCAAACTTGACAAGATAGATTTAAATTCCGTTATTGCATCTTTCTTGTCATGTAAGGCTTGCATTCATGTTTAAATTCATGCACTTGTCTTGCATTGCATCTTGCATGCATTAGATCACAAAGGAGAAATCATCTTGTGAGATAGTTACTTCACTTTCAATGTGACTTAACAACTCCATAAGAATGATGAAATCAATGTTGTGCTTTCTTGCCTATTGAGTCACGTCCTAACGAGCTTAAAGTCTCAATCTCTAAGTTCAAAGGCCATGACTCATACATTTCTTTTTGGAGTTCCTCCCCTTTGGTTCTTAATTCGATTTTGAAAAACTATTGTTATGTAAAGCTATTGAGCAAACTTAGGTATTTTCAAAAGAGTGTTTGAGGGGTGAGGATGTTACTCAAAACTAGCCCTAACTTGTGCTTGCGTTTGTTGTTTGTTCAAAAGTTGGGCTAGTTAAGAGATCCTAGTTCAGCCTGAAATTTCTCTGAACGCCGTATATTCCGCCGCCCTCGGCGTATCATACGGCGTGTGGTTTTTTGCCACAGATCTCTATCTCAGATCCATCCTCTGAACGGCGTATGCTTCATCCAGTACACGACGTACTTTTTCAGAAGCATACGACGTTCACTTCACTGGAGCTCCTGTTCAACTCGTACGGCGTATTATACGCCCTGTATTCACACAGTAATACCCGATCAAACGGCGCTTCTGTTTTTTGAAATCTTCATCCTTTGGCGTTTGATACGGCGGTGACGGCGTACAATACGGCGTTCGTTTTCCGGTTGGCCCGATTTACATCGGTACCGAGTAACATGTACGGCGTTTCTACGCCGTGGCCGGCGGATCATACGCCGTTTGGTTTTTTCGCGGGTCCCACCTGTCATATAAGGCTCGGCTGGTTGACCAAACTTCAATCTCTTTCGTTCGCGTTGATTGG
>CM014278.1:48356932-48375891 GCA_004135705.1 Alloteropsis semialata
TTCAATGGATGCCAAGCCTTTGCTTAGTGCATTGTCTAATTTACTTAGTAATTTCCTCATAGAGTCATCCTTTGCTCAATCATAATCGAGACGCATCTTTATCATATCCTTTAGACATCTTGTACAAGTTAGTGCTTTTCATGATCTTGCTTTAGGCTCAATCAAAATCCTTGCTTAGCTTAAGGTCTTTCTTCCATAATCTTGTCGCTCATTCTTTTATCATATCTCTCGGCAGATGGGAAAAGACAAGGGCAAAGGCAAGGAGTTCAGAAGCCGAAGCCAAGCAAGAAGAGAACTCGCGAGCAGCGCGAGTTAGAGAGAGTTCTGGCAGTCCCAGACACCCACCAGCAGCGACCTCTACAGATCAGGGAGTCAGGGGAGGCAGGGGGAGCACAGGCAGGGGGAGCAGGTTCCGGGACAGCACAGGCAGAGCAGACAGCGGAGCCCCAGCTACGCCGCTCTGGCCGTACTAGCGCTACACCGCGTACTGCTCCACGACAGGGTCCTAGGACTCGTGGTGGCGGTACCCAGCGCAGTCGCCGTGGTCAGGGCACACAGCTCGAGGAGCTTCAGGGGGAGCACGGGGAGCAGCCCCAGGAGGACGAGCAGTACCCGGAGGTAGACAGGTACCGTCTTGTGGACCTCACCACCGTCCGAGCCGGCCATATCAAGCGGCTCCAACTTTCAGATGATCGTGACTGGTTCGTTCTGGTGAGAGAGCCTGGGGTGGATCAGCGTTTCTGGACCTATATCCAGCACAGTTTCTACCTCTCGTACAGGAAGAGGGGCATCAAGCTGTTCGACCACAGACGGATTGACGTGGACAGGATCCGTGAGGCAGCTGGGGAGGACGTCAGACCGTACTTTGAGGCTCAGCCTGGTCTGATCGATCTTCTGAGGCACAACGGGTTTGTCGAGGAGTGGATCCGCGTCTTCTACTCCACCGTGTGGATCTCCCCGGACCGTGAGTACATGATCTTCATGTTTGAGGGGGAGAAGCACAGACTGACGGCACAGCAGCTCAGGGACTTCTACGGGTTGGAGCAGTCCGAGTACCGCATTCACGAGCAGGCTCACCCTGGTGCTACTCCTCCCTGCTGCAGCCAGCTTGGTGGGGTCTTTCCTACGGACGCGCAGGTCGCGATGCTTTTCGACCCCCCACTGCCGCCTGGTGCACCCCGAGTTCCAGATGCTATGACTCAGCTGGCCTATGCCCTTCTCAGAGCGACACGGGTTTCCATACTTCCGAGGGCGAGCTACGGAGAGGCAGTGTCGTCTGTTCAGTAGTGGTTACTGGCAGCTCTTCTGACTCACACCAGGTTCGACATAGCAGATTTTATGATTTGTGAGATTTATGACGTCATCACAGACGGTCTGCCAGCTGGACGCCGGATGCTCTACGGCCATATTCTCTCTCGGATCTTCTCGACTTACAGGCCACCCCGCTTCAGAGAGATCTACGACCAGATCCCCACTCGCTTCTCCACCTACGGTCCGGCCAAGCCAGATGACAGACGCCGAGGCCGTAGGGCCATGAGACAGGCAGCTGAGCATATTGCTCCAGAGCAGAGGGCAGAGGCAGCCGAGGAGGACACAGTGCTTGCACAGGCAGAGGCTCAGCTTCCCCAGTACTTCATGGTGTCTAGCGACAGCTCAGACGACAGTGACTTCGAGCCTCCGCCGCTTTCTCCACCTCCTCGTGCTCACGACACCGAGGCCGGACCTTCAGCTCCACCTCCACCACCGCCTCCGGTTGTCACAGCAGCCGCAGTGACCCAGCCTACAGAGTTGACCGCTATACTTCAGTCGCTTGCCGCTACACAGACCGCCCAGCTTGAGCAGTCCCGCAGACTTGAGGAGCAGCAGGCTGAGTTGAGGAGACAGCAGGCCCAGCAGCAGGAGTCGTTCCGGAGGGAGCAGCTAGCTCTCCAGAACGAGCTCGCTCGTCAGGTGTCCAGGCAGACGGATATGATGAACACCATAATCCAGCAGCAGCAGGCCACCACTCTTGCCCTTCAGCAGCAGCACACCTTGGCTCTCATGTTCACCTGACTGCACGGGACGATCGGCACCCAATACGACCACGCAGGACTTCCAGCTCCAGTGGTGCCCGATCTCAGGCCCCCGGCGATTGCTTCCACTCCTTTACCAGCTTCAGTTGGCGGGTATCAGTTTACTCCTATCTCCACCTTTCCGATCTCGCCGCTGATTCAGACCGGGCCGTTCCCTCGTCCAGTTCTTTCTCCTGTGCCCGAGCAGCAGCAGCCACAGCAGCAGGTTCCTCAGAGTCCGGGACAGTTCTCTCAGCCTCACCAGCACTACCCGCGTCCCACGGCTTCTCTGACAGCTCCAGTCTCTTCAGGACTTCTCTCTTCGAGCAGTCACCCCAGCCGACTCTCCCAGTTTTCACCGTTCCAGTTCCGCCAGTCACCGCCTCATTCTCTGAGACTCCAGACTCGACTCTTGAGTCGGTGACCGCCCAGATCGAGAGGGAGATGATGGCTGCTGAGGATCCCTTTGCTGCGACGACGTCTGGACTCCCGACGGCTTCTACTTCACTTCCAGCCGAGTCCGACACCGCCGGCACCGCTTCCGACTCCGACACCGATGAGGACATCGACACCGAGCAGTACACTACAGTGCCTCGTCGCCCGGAGACTCCTCCCGCCTCTTCGCCTCCAGCGCAGGACCCTTAAGGACCTCTTTTTGGTGCTTAGATGCCAAAGGAGGAGATAGATAGGAGGGTTAGAGATAGGGGGAGCTTGGGAGGGAGTGTGTTGCTTCTTCATGCGTTTTCTGTGTATGGACATGTTATTTGGCTCTTGAGCATGCTTGTGGTTTGACATGTCTATATACCTTGTGAGTGGTTTGCTTTAGTAATGCTTGTTTAATTATTGTTATTTTATTATCGCATTTACTTTATGCAATTCTTGTGGTTAGTGGCCTTGGTAAACCACTCGCCCATTCCCCGTCCCTTCTCGTTCTTACTTTTACGTGAGCGAGTGGATTTGGTAAACCATAAGCCCGTTACGCTTAATTCTATATCTCTATTGAGTGTGTTGTCATCTATCACCAAAAAGGGGGAGATTGAAGCATCTAGGCCATCTTAGATGGCGAATTTTGGTGATAAATGACAATACCATCTATGTGACTAACATGTGTTTTGAAGGAACAATTATAAACATGTTTAAGTCGCATGGAGTGTATGAAAGGAGGCCCCTCAATTGGAATCAAAATTGGATCTTTCATGAAGGCTTAGGACTTTTCTAGATCCAAGTGTCACAAGGAGATGAAGGACACTTGGTTTAGTTAGGTTTTCTAGTTTTCTAGATAGACCGTACTATTAAGGGGGTTTCTAAGTTAGTAGCTTGATCAAAGCTAGGCCTATGCTTGAGTTAGATGCACACATCCCAAAACCTAGCCCAAAACATCCCAAATATATCCTAGATCAAGTTTGAAGCCAAGACAAAACTCAAAGCACTTGAATTGGACGAGTTTTGCATTCTCAGTGAACGGCGTATGATACGCCGGAAACGGCGTACAATTAAAGAAGCCTACGGCGTGCGAAGGAATTCAAATGAAGGCCACGGCGTATGTTCCGGTGTTACTGTGCTGACACGGGGCGGAACATACGGCGTGCAGGGCATGGAGCTGTGTCAAGTTGGATCAACGCGCCGTATGATACGCCGGTCACGGCGGAGTAACGGCGCACATGTTACACAGTAAGCATGTCATGGAGGAGTTCGAGGAAAGGCTACGCCGTATGATACGCCGCCATCGGCGTATATGTTTTGGCCGAGTCAGCAGTTGAAAAGTGGTTTTGACCGTTGGGGTTTAAGTTCGCCGTATGATACGCCGATGGTACTTAGTGTACCGGCGGATTATGCGCCGCGTGGAAGTAGCCGTTAGAAAAGGTTTTCGATCGTTTGAAAAGCATGCGCCGTATGATATACCGTAGCTACTTTTGCCTACGGCGGATTATACGCCGTTCGTTGTTTCAGGGGAGTTGTTGAGTAACGGCTAGTTCTTTGTGTCTAGCCTATATATACCCCCTTGGTCGATTTCCTGGCTGCTCTTTGGACCTCTTACCACCTGAGACACCTCTTGAGAGTTGCAAGGAGCCACTTGAGTGAATAGTGAAGATCTTAAGTGTGTTTGAGCTAGTTCATCCATTTAGTGTGCATCTAGCTTGAGTTTGGGTTTAGTTCTTGTTCAAGTGAAGTCTTGGAGGCCTGTTACCCTTGGTGTTTGATGGCACCTAGCCGGTCTTGGTGATTGGAGGAGTTCTTGGTGAGCTCTTGGAGATTGTGGGAGCCCCAAGATACAAGGTTGTACACGGTTCTTGAAGCCCGCCGTTCCGGAGATGGAGAAAGGGTATTCTTAGTGGAGCTCTTGGTTCTTGGTGGATCAAGATGGAGCAATACTCTTAGTGAGTGCTCCAACATGGACTAGGGGGGAGCGTCAACTCCTCGATACCACGGGAAAAAATCCGGTTGTCTTCGTGCCCACTCTCTTTACTTTCCCGCATTTCATTTCAAGCATTTACTTTCTTGTTGTAACTAGTTCTTGCTTGTTTAGGTTTCTTGCTTAGTATAGGGTTGGCATTCCATTGAATTTTAGGTTTGGGCAACACTAGCATGATAGGCTAGGAAATTGTTTTTCATAGTTTTCAAAAAGTCCCAATTCATCCCCCCTCTTGGGCCATCGATCCTTTCACAAGGTCCAACCTTAGTGGCCAAAATATGAGTTTAACTTGCTCAAACTTAAAGCAAAGAAGAGTTACTTTACCCTTTTATATAGAATTGGCCCAATCGCTTGCACGGATTAGATTCCTCTTTTTTATTGTTTTGTTTCTGCTGTAAATAACTTTATTTATTTTTGATATATTATAAGCAGTAGGAGGCGTTTGTCTCTCCTGTTTTTATAAAAAGAAAAGATTCTAATGATTCTGGCCATTTTGGTTATAAAACTACACACGTAGGCGTTCATTTGCAAGCACACTCTCATCTCTATAATACTTTTACGCAACCTTATCCCTATAACATCTCCAAAAGAATGGTGGCACATTTTGAAATTGGCGAAGTCAAACACCTCGTTACCATCGGGCACATCTCTCTTACTACAAATATCTCCTTTCATTTATACAATAAATAAAGGAAAGTACAAGCTTCATTTTCTCGCTCGCCTTCATATTTACTCCCTTGTCCCAAAATAAATATACTTTTAAAATTTTTCAGACATATTAGTAGTCATGAGAAATGACCTAGGTGCCCCTAATTAAAGCATTTAATTATACATGCAACTTCATGAATCAAAACTTGGAAAGGAAAAAACAAGTAATGAAGTACAAATACACCTTGGGAATGAAAAAAATAAGCAATTTAAATGTGTATGCACATTGGGAAGTTAAAAAGTAAGTCGATTAAATATGCATGCAATAAAATCTAGCTGGTCCTAACAATATAAGGGTATTTTGTGGGACAAATTTTGAACTTAAAAAACACTTAGGGCATGTACAACGGTTAGACAACAGCTGTCTGTATGAGTCCACGTATGTAAAATGAGCTGACGTGGCCATCATAAAATGAGGAAAGAGTATGTTGTTGTCTACTATCTCATCTACTGCACTGGTTCGTGCTCCCATGTAAATCAACACTAACCAGCGTACATATTAAATATCACACAAACAGCAAAATAGATAATATATTGCAAAGTTATCTTTTTAACTTTTTGTGTGTGTCAAATAAACAACAGCTGTTTAAACTGTTATACATGCTCTTGTTTTGGTACAAAAGGAGTACATATGGATGGTGAAGACCGAACGGGCAGCTGGGCACCTTTCTTGGACCGATCGAATGGCGCTTGAGGATGCATGGATAGGGGCACGTGGTCCGAACGATCCGCTTGCATATATCTCGATGCTAAATAGCCAACCTATATAATAGTTGGCATAGAGGTAGGTTGTATCATTAATATTTGTTCCATCTCTCCTCTCTCATTCTCTCACCAATTTTATGGGACTCCGTGGTGCAACCGGCTGAGAGCGAACTGTAAGCTTACATCCTGCTTTCGTTCTCTCTTCTCCTCTCTCTCCTCCAACTCATCGTAAATCTGACGTGGCATTTCATTCAGCCCATCCATTTGCTCTAGCATTTAATAGGTCCTATGTCAGTACTAAATTTATTAAATGAGAGAAGATAAATGAATTCATTAGAGACGAGCCCTGCTAAGAAACTACAGGTTGAAGAATATAGTTTCAAAATGTGGTGTTATATTGTTGTGGCAGTATAGACACCATCGATTGGGACAAGCCGTGTTCGTTTGGGGATCAAAAAATTGATCCCTGCATTAAATGCCTCTTTGACCGTTAATTAAGGGTATTAAATAAAGTCAGTTTACAAAACTAACTCCACAACCCCTGTCAAATTCGCGAGACGAATCTAATGAGGCCTTTGACCGCACGATTAGAGGATGATTACTGTAGCATTACTATAGCAAATTGTGGATTAATTAGGCTCATTAGATTCGTCGCGCAAAGTTGCACTCATATGTGAAAAGGTTTTGTAAATAAACTTCATTTAGGGCTCCATGGATGCAAGATTTCAATTCATCCAAAAATTATCCTGGCTTATCTGAACACGGACGTCCTCAACGGGAGCCTCCGAGCTAGCTGACGTGCCTTGGTTCCTACGTGGAGGGGAGAGGACGACGAAAAAACTTGTCGCTGGCGACGAGTTCCTCGCTAGGCTCGCACACGCCCTCTAAAATCTCCATCTCTTTCTTTTTGGGCCCACGTCCCTCTATACCCGCGCAGCCGAGCGACTTTCATTTTTTTTTTACTAGTGAACTGGCCTGCTACGGACACCTTTAGCTGGCGGCCATTTCTTTACACGACTCACCATGGAAGTCAAGATGGGATAGTTGGGACCATTGGTTTTCTTTACGATGATTCCCCAGTGACCTTGCATTACAATTTTTTTTTTTGCTTGGTAGCTGGCACTGGCGGCCATTTCTTTACATACTGCGATGCGGCTCCATTTGTTTGCTCAGTTTCCCATATTGCGATGCGGCTCTATTTGTTTGCTCAGTTTCCCAGCATAATGGGCCGGAGCGTGATGTTGCCTGTGCTGCTTTGTTTTTTTTATTTGTACTAGCAAATGTGTCCGTGCATTACAACGGATCTAACTAAAAATTCTAAATATAATATTCATGTTCATAAACATAAAAGTAATTTTGACAATAAAATTGAACATTTTTTTTTGCGAAACACCGGTACAGACGTAAACGCGTCGCCTACAATTGAAAAAATAGTGACGGTTAAATTCTGAAATAAATCCAGAAAAATACGACATCCGTACTGAATCGGAGATTCGAATCTGGGTGAGCAGGTTTCACCACAAAGAACCTAATCAAATAAGCTACGCTAAGTTCGCCAATAAAATTGAGCATTAACATATCTCAAATGTAAGCAACACAGTTTGGCAAACAAAAAGTAGTTTTGCTTGCACAATTAACCTTTTTCCAACCTACAGTCAGTGTCAACCAAAGGTATAATTAGTGCCGAAGTAGAAACTTGTCCAATTGTGAAGTGGAACGAGCGTATACAGACTCAGCGCATACAGCAAGATCCTGAGGATTATTCAAGCAATAAACCATAGCAGAGGCCAACCATGTACTAAATCCCATGGCATATATGGTTGTGCAACCAAATTAAAAATAAATGTGCCTCCATCTGTAGATGCAAACATCAATCACATATATTTTTGTTATCTCATCGTCATGAGCGTTTGTAGTGATTTTGGCATACAAATGAACACATAACCTGAAGTTGATTAGTCATAAATTAGTAGCACTACTTGAAACAGACAACAGAAAATAGTCGACCCACCCAGAACTGAAGAAATGGCTGAAAACCACAAGGACTAGCTTTGTGCTAGCTGATGCAGAGTCAAGGCAACCAAATTCCCATTATATTTATATATTTATCTATTTATGCAGCACATGAAACACAGCACAGTGGCATTATTAATCGGGCATCGAAAACTAGATAGGCATGCCAAACATGTGTGGTGCCAGGGCATGCAGGAGACGCAACAGCTGGGCAGCAGGGTATTATCAAAGCTGTGCCTGCCACTCCTGGGTAGCTGTTCCGGCGGCCCTAGGCTGCAGGGTGAGGTGAGCACCGGACATGGCAGACCCTTTGACGTCCACGACAAGATCAGTGCCGAGGTTGACGATGGTCCCGTCGCTTCGGAACAGCCACCTCTGGAGAGAGGAATTAGGGTTGCAGCTGACAGTCTTGAGATCAGGCTCGTCGTCCTGATGGTGAGTATCTTGAGGGGGCTGCAAGGCAGAGCTGCCTCGCCTCATGAGGCCGTATGGAGCTGTCCGGGTAGAGAGCCCACCACGGCCCTTGTTTCATGTCGCATTCCCCTAGCACGACGTCGTCGTCGTCGTCTCCATCCGCATGGTGCAGGCAATAGAGCCCAGAGAGGCCAGCGATCTGTTGCACAGGCGGGTATGACGAGACGGCCACGATCCCAGCCGGGACAGGGAGCCATGACTGACCGGTGGTGTATGCGTTCTCCTGGGCCGAGAGCACCGTGCCACTCGCCGACGAACGTGCCGATAGCACGAGGCCGGATGGCGACGCGATGGTTCCGTTGGGCCATGAGTAGGCGAAAGCATCGACCCCAGGCCGGCAGTCGAACACCATGATGTCTCCAGGCGCGTTGGCGAAGGACGTCAGGCACTTGCCGTTGGAGCGGAGGGTTCCGCCGTCGTCGCTGCTGAATGTCCAGAGCTGGTTGGTCTGGTCGTCGCTCGAGCTGCAGGGCCACAGCTGCACCGAGTTGCCGTTGTCGTACTGCCCGTCCTTCACGTCCACGCAGAGGCCGTCTGCCCCCATGATTTGCCACGTGGACTCGACGTGGGCAGGGCAGATCATCATAGGGTCGTCGGCGGCGGCAGCAGCAGGGTGATGGAGCAGCTTCGAAGACGACGGTGTCTGGCAGTTGAAATGCAAGAGGCTTATGATGGGAAGCACAACTTGTACGGCGGACACCTGGAACGGAGCATAGTGACGCCTCTGGAGCTGCACTGAGCTTTGGAACACGCCGTCAGCGTAGGACAGCTGGATCTGTTCCGACAGTGAAGACCACGCGTTCTCAAGCGAGATGACGCTGGGATCCGGACCGGAATCCACGTTCCTCCGGATCCTCGACTTCATCTCGAACTCGATGTAGCGGAACCGTGCCGCCTCCGAGACCATCTGGATGAAGACGATGAGCCCGCGGGCCACAGAGTGAAGAACAGCAGGAGTCGGCCCATCGGCGTACAGGTTCATCGTCCTCACAGCGGCGTCCATGGCGCCCGCTCCCAGCGGTATCTCCGTCCTGTCCTCCACACTGGCGGCGCGCTGGAGGTCAGGGTAGTTCCCAGTGAAAGGGAGCGTGTGCCTCTCGGTCCCTTGGAAGAGACGAGCGGTTGCATCTCGCGTGTCGTCGGAGTCCGGCGATGTGAAGAAGGATTGGTTGCCCACACGGTAGCCGACGATGTAGACGTTGGTGACGTCGAGTGCCAAGGTAACGGTCTCCCCTGCATAGTTTGCTATGTCAACCAGAACGAACCGCTGCGACGACGACGATGGCACGCTGCCGGGGCTACGTAGCACTGGCAATGTCCACACCGTGGTGTGTTCTTCACTGCCACCTCCCAGCAGGATCTCGCGAAGCTGCGCTATGAATGCGCCGTATTTCGCGTCAGTGAGCTCTTCTTGAAGGTTCAGCTCAAGCGCCATTGCTCCCACCAGCAGGAACATCAGCACTGCTGCGCATGATGCTGCTCCTCCTCTCATCGCCACCTAGCTAGCTTACTTCAATAATATACATGGACTTGGCCAGCTGTCCCATGATATATAAATATATATAAATCATGACAAAACTTGTGATTCAAATGAACAATTTGTCGTCAAATTTACGCATTAATTGACACCATACTTTTTCTAGATTGAAAAAAACATAGCACTAAAAATCATTAATTTGTGTATTCACATGAAAGAAAAGGAACCGAGTAAAACAAATACTAGATGATGGGCCAATTACTCAACACAACCTTGTTATGCTAATCGGCCTATATATATATGACGCCTGCCGGGCGGGCGTCTAGAAATAAATTAAAGGAAAACTTGAACAGTCAAGAGAAGAACAAGCTGATCTAATCAAATATAATGTGATCAAATTAATCAGAGCATTTAATTTGGACTTGTGCGATTTCCTGTTCGGAATGCACAAACCGTACGTGAGTAAAATCATAGAGAGACTAGAGAGAGTAATAGTACCGCAAGACAAGCTCCAACGGAGCTGAGCATGCAGCGTGGAAGCGACGATGGGCGCCCGTTTTGCGTGTATAAGTTGTCTCCTTTTATAGGGGAATCGGAGCCATGTTCAGTGCTATCATTCTTCAATTTCAGCAACCACACAGCTCTTGATTGAACCTCGCACTAGGCTCTCATTTCCCTCCGATTCCATATTTTGGCCCTGTTTTGGACGTTGATATGGTTTGCAAAATATAGCCGTGACCATGGTTTAGAAGCTAATTAGTTATATACGTACGTACGGTTTGCGACACATATGTAGTGTGTTTGTGCTGCACCTGTCAGCCACTTTGTGTGAGCACGTAGTATATATCGTATTGGTCTTGTTCTTACCGATCGGTATTGCACCGAGACCTGACGACGACTCGGCACGATTCATTCAACTCGGCTGGGGACCTGGCAGGGCTAATATATGGGCATGCAGGCGCCACAATTTAATCACTGTGTACCATCTCTCAAGATTCTGAAATCGACTGGTTTAATTTCATTGCAATTTACCCCGGCCCGATGGCATGCACATGGTTAATTATGGCGCTGTTTAGTTCCGCAACTTTTTTTCATCGCTACAGTAAATTCAAATGTTCGGATACTGATTAGAAGTATTAAATATGGACAACTGACAAAACCCATTTCATAACCCCCGGTGAAATTGTGAGACAAATCTATTAAACCTAATTAGGCTATGATTAGACAATGTCGTGCTACAGTAAACAATCTCTAATAATGGATTAATTAGGCTTAATAGATTCATCTCGTGATTTCTCATCCATCCGTGTAATTAGTTTAATAATTAAATCATGTTTAGTCCTTTTAATCTTTGGTTTAAAATTAATACAGTAAATTTCGCAAAGTTTTTCACCGAATTTAAACAGGCGCACGACTGTGTGCATGGACGTTGACTTATTGACCACAAGTCCACCGTCTCAGAGCTTGCCTGGTGGATAAGCATACCAGCACGGGCAAGGCGCGCAATAGCCGCAAAGGTGAGTGCACCTGAGAGAGGTGTTTTGTTAATCATTAAAAAATCTAGCAGCAATGCCCGCGCGGCACCCGCGTGCTATATGTTGCTATTGTAGTAATTAAAATTATGATGTAATGGTTTTTATATACTCTAAAAAGATATATACAAACACGCACTAAGAATATTCTTTAATATTTTGAAGATATTATCTAAATTTGCCTCACTAAACAAGTTACCTTAGTTTGTAAAATGGCAAGCATAAATAAGCTATGATCTGTGTAGGTTTGAAAAGACAAACTTGGATAATTCCATGAACTTTTCAATTGATGCAAACAAAAAAATTCAATACAGGAAATGTGCAAGATTAGTGCGCGATTAGCATGTGATTGCTGAGAAAGGCAGAGAAATTGATGGAGGTGGGTCAGGGGTGGGGGTGGAGGTAGCGGTGAAAAAACGTGGTGCCAAAATCTAGAAAACAATTTACAACGCGCACGCATTTGAAAAAATTATCTAGTAAACAAGTATTTTATATTCACAAAAAAGATATATATGGTACAAGTGTGTACAATAAGAAAAATATTAACCAATATCATAGTATTTTATGAGTGCGTCGCGATGGCTCCTTTCCTTCCTAGGAAACAAAGGAAGGAGTAACGTGGACGGGGAGGTGACCGCCCAGTCCTTTTTTCCGCCCGTTTTGCGTGTATAAGTTGTCTCCTTTTATAGGGGAATCGGAGCCATGTTCAGTGCTATCATTCTTCAATTTCGGCAACCACACAGCTCTTGATTGAACCTCGCATCTAGCAGTGGCGGAGACAGGATTTTAGACTTGGGTATTCCCATCTTCTTACAAAAAAAAAGTCAAAATGAACAGTACAAAAGTACGATAAACTAATATATAAATTAAGTCATAAGTTGTTCAATTAATAGATATCCATAGAATAAAAGTAAAATACAGAATGTATAAAGAGAGAATTACAGAGCAGCTCTCTAACTCTCTGTTTCAGTTCCTTCACAATTGCTTGGAAGAGTGGCTTTAATTTTGCGTTCCTTCATGACTTGGAAGCGGTTGATGATATCACACTCTTTGACTCGCAAAAAGAACTCGCGCTCGATAAATGTCACCAAGCAATCATTCAAGTATTGATCCCCCAACTTATTTCTCAATTTGTTCTTCACGTAGTTCATGGCAGAAAAAATTCTCTCAACACTTGCAGTTGCAACAGGAAGCACCAACACCAATTTCAGAAGCTTGTAAACAACATCATGTCTCATGTGCATATTTGCTTTAACAAGCATAATGGAAAGCTCAGCAAGGGTTCTCACTTTTCTAAACCTTTGATCTCTACGCACATCAGTAAGAAAAAGTTTAAGTGTGGATGGAAGATGGCTCATCTCTGTGCTTGAGAAATCATTAGGATAAAACTAAGCAAGCTTGATCAACTTATCTTTATCCCAACTAGCAAAGTTATCTATAGGGCTGAATGCAGCCATGCAAAGGAGCAAATCTGTGTTTATCTCATCAAATCTTTCATTAAGCTCTTGTAGTTGTCTATCAATGACACTTAAGAACATATCAACCTTGAAGCGATGCATATTCTTGATTTTGACAAAGAACCTCCTATCTCTCCCAACCGGCCGATAGAAAGATTCCATATCAGGAACATTGATTTTATGCTTGTCACAAAAAGATTCCACTTCTTCAAGAAATTCAACCCACGCAGGATCCTCTCGCAATGTATGCAACTGAAACTTTGTCAATATAATAAGTTCAACTGCATTAACAATATCTTGATCCTTCTTCTGCAAAGCATGATTCAAATCAGCTGTGAACCCAAGTACTGTTTGCATCAAGTGTGCCATGAAAACAAACTCAAATGATTCAAATATTGACAACATTGTTTGTGCATTTGCACACTCAACACCTTGAGAGCGATCTTGGCCAACCTTTATGAGAACTTTCCGAATTGAAGGATACAAAGATAAAACATGCATAACAGTTTTATAGTGAGATCCCCAACGAGTGTCTGCTGGCCTGCCTAAACCCATTTCTTGGTTCAAACCCTTTCCAGATTCAATGTTACCCAACTCTAGTTCCTCTACAATTCTTTGAGCTTGTTCTACCCGAAGCATTTGTGTCTTCTTACATGATTTACCAAGAAGTTTCAACAAAAATCTAACTTGCTCAAAGAACCAAACACAATCTGGGTTTTCCTTAGCAACAGCCACAAGTGTTAATTGGAGTTGATGTGCAAAGCAATGAACATAATAGGCAGAAGGGCACTCATCCATAATTAGTTTTTTTAGCCCATTAGCATGACCCTTCATGTTACTTGCTCCATCATAGCCTTGTCCACGGACCTTTGACAAACTCAAAGAATGATCCATAAGTATTGACTCAATCGCAGATTTAAGTGTCAAGGAACTAGTATCATCAACATGCACAAGACCAAGAAACCTCTCCACTACCCTTCCCATTTTGTCAACATATCTCAAACAAATAGCCAATTGTTCATTTTGATAGACATCACTAGATTCATCAGCAAGTATTGCAAAATAATCACTACCAAGGTCTTCCATGATAAGCTTAGTAGTTTCTTTGGCACAACAATTAGCTATCTGTCTTTGAATTTCAGGAGCAGTCAACTGACAATTCTTAGGAGCATTACCCAAAACCACCTTACCAACTTCTTCAAAATTTTCTGCTAGCATACTTAACAGCTCACGAAAGTTTCCTTTATTAAGTGATTTTTCACTTTCATCATGTCCACGGGCAGCCAAACCTTGCCTTAAAAGAAACTTCAAGCACTTCACTGAATAGGTCAAACGAGACATATAAAGAGCCTTATCTTGTTCATTAGTGGCAGCAAAATTCTCAACAATGTTTGCTTTAGGTCTAATGAAGTGGTTGTATTTATCTTGTGCCACATTGTGAAAACTAGTCATACCACCAACATGTCTCTTAATCCTATTTTTCATGTGCCAATTCCTAAATCCCACATTCACAAATGCATCTCCACCGGAAGAATTTATTTTATGCTTGAATAAGTAGCAAATAAAACAGAACGCAGCATCTCGCTCCACACTATATTCAAGCCATTTAAATTCATCAAACCATCTAGCACTGAAGCGCCGAGGCTTACCTCCAATTTTCCTATAAGGAAATTTGTGGCTGCGTGGTCGGCATGCCCCCAATGCAATGTATCCCCTTATCACAGAATTCCTTTCATTGGCATCATATCTTTTGATTGGAATCCTCCTTCCAGGATCATGAACAAGCAAATCAATGTCATAAACAGCTTCCTCACTTGATGAATACTCTGCCTCTGAGTCATCACCATCTCTGATAGGAGACCAAGTGGAAGGTTCATGTTGCTCCTGCTCTGTCACTGCCGCTGCTGCTATGCTTGCAATCTCAGGTTCATTGCTAGCTACCTCTGGTTCAGGAGGAATTTGACTCTCAACTGTAACTGGCTGAACAGAAGGAGCTTCTGGTTCTGGAACAGATTGAACCTCTGGAACAGCTTCACTCTCAAAGGTAACTGGCTGAGGCGTTGATGTGGAGCCTGAGCCTACCTTCCTTGTCTTTGAAGCTCTTTTCCACAGAGTTCTCAAATCAATCAATTGCTTCTTCTTCATTTTCCAAATATGTAGATCTACAGAAAAAACATGCATACTGACTATGTCATTTTCTATTTCCATTTTCCAATCTATCTATCCTACATTCCTACCTCAAATTTCTACAGACACTGAAGCATAGAGATTCAAAGAGTGAGACAAGAGCACAACAGATACTCACCGCCTCACCGGATGACCGGAAGTCCGGAACTTGAGTCGTGAGTCGTCCTCGCGCCCTGCGCTGCTGCGCACACCCACGTGCCCGCGCGCCGACGCGCTTGCGAGCAGCCGCCGGCCGCCGGGGGCTAGGCGCGCAGCACTGACTGCAGCAGGTCGACGAGCAGGTCGATCTAGGGTTCTTGGATTTTGGGGGATTTCAATCTTGCAATTTGGGGAAGAAGGAAGAAACGACGTCGAGAGGAAGAAACGAGCGGCCGAGCGCCTGGCCGCCGAGCGCCTGGCCGCCGGGCGCCGTCCCGTCCGTGACTCCTTGCGCGTGAAAAGGATAGGGCAGGGAGGGATCGGTGGTTGTTGGGCTGGTCGTGGGCTCCAGGCTACTGGGCCGGCCGGGTGGACTAGAAAAGGAAGAATAAGGCCCACTGAAACATGTATATATGTATAAACTTGATGTATACTTGTTTTTTTGCAAAAAAAGTTGGATATTCCTGGGAATACAGGGGCATCACGTTGTCTCCGCCCCTGGCATCTAGGCTCTCATTTCCCTCTGATTCCATATTTTGGCCCTGTTTTGGACGTTGATATGGTTTGCAAAATATAGCCGACCATGGTTTAGAAGCTAAGTTATGTACGTACGGTTTGCAACACATCGACCTTCATGTAGAGTGTTTGTGCTGCACCTGTCAGCCACTTTGTGTGAGCACGTACTCCCTCCATACCACAATTAGAAGACGTTTAGGACAACGACACGGTCTCCAAAACGTAACTTTGACTTGTTATTTTTCTAAAAATATTTATTAAAATATATTATATTTATACTTTTATAAAAATACATTTTAAGACAAATCTATTCATATGGTTTTCACATTTCTAAACTCAACGAATTAAAAATTATTCATGATTTATATTTCCAATGTTTGATTAAAATCTTGTCCAAAACGTCTTCTAATTGTGATATGGAGGGAGTAGTATATATCGTATTGGTCTTGTTCTTACCGATTGGTATTGCGTACTCGTGGCACAAGTTTTTATTGATCAATTCGCACAATGCATGCCAAGGGTATAAATCAGCGGAGTCAGAGGCATTGATCACCGGGACCTGACGATGACTCGGCACGATTCAGGGCCTGTTTAGCTGGGTAAGTTTTAGAAAGTTTCAAAAAAAGTTATTATTGGAAAACATGTTCTGTGAGAAAGTGCACGGTTGCCAGTGTGAAAAAAGTTACAGTTCAATGGAAAATTTCTCAATTAAAAAGTGCCTCATTCAACTCGGCTGGGGACCTGGCAGGGTTAATATATGGGTGGCATGCAGGCGCCACAATTTAATCACTGTGTACCATCTCTCAAGATTCTGAAATCGACTGGTTTAATTTAATTTCATTGCAATTTACCCCGGCCCGGCCCCGATGGCATGCGCATGGTTAATTATGGCTCTGTTTAGTTCGCCAAATTTTTTCATCGTTACAGTAAATTCGAATGTTCGGATACTAATTAGGAGTATTAAATGCCACTACTACAAAAAAACATTTGTAAGAACCAGGGTTTTTTTAGGGACGGACTAAAAGGCGACGCGCCCCTACAAATGCGCACGCGCTACTGTAGCTAAGGGCCGCCCCTAGAAATGCATTTCTAGGGGCGGGTGATGGCATGACCCGCCGCTAGAAATGCATGTTTGTAATTTTTCAATTGAAATTTGAGATTTTTCAAAAGACCTCGGATGGAGAAACAGTAAAAATGAAAGTTGTAGATCATAATAAGTTATGAAACTTTGTAGTTGACAATTTTTTCATTTGAAATCATCTTGTCAACGAAAACTAAATTTTAATGTTCTCAAATTTGAAATTCAAATTCTGTAAACGACCTCGGATGGAGAAACTACCAAAATAAAACTTGTAGATTTCAAAAAGTTATGAAACTTTGTAGTTGAAAACTTTTTAATTTGAAATCGTTTAGGGCCTCAAACAAGCAATTTACACTCAGTTTAGTATAATATGGTAGGAACCAAAACAACATCTAGTCACAGGTGAGAGTGTGGTGCAGTGGTAAAGGAGGCTACGCGCGAGGGAGAGGTCGTGAGTTCGAATCCCACCAGCCGCGGAGCGCGCGAAAAATTGCGCGACTTAAAATAAATTGTTTTTGCTATTTTTTTATTTATTTCTGGTCGGTAAAAATGAGCTTCAGGGGCGGACCATGCCATGACCCGCCCCTAGAAACACCATCTTCAGGGGCGGACCATGCCATGACCCGCCCTAGAAACCATCTTCAGGGGCGGATCATGCCATTACCCGTCCCTGGAAACACGTTTGTTGGGGCGGGCTATTAACCCGCCCCTGCAAATGGCCATTTTTAGCAGTCAAAAGCAAGGGCGGATTTCGGCGCCGCCCCTACAAACGTGTTTTTACCCGCCCTTACAAACTTTTTTGTAGTAGTGTACGGATAACTGACAAAAACCCATTTGTCTCGTGATTTCCTGTCCATCCGTGTAATTAATTTTATATTTAGATCATATTTAGTCCTTCTAATCTTTGATTTAAAATTACTACAATAAATTTCACAAAATTTTTCACCGAATTTAAACAGGCAGTAAAGCACGACTGCGTGCATGGCCGTTGACGCATTGATCACAAGTCCACCGTCTTAGAGCTTGCCTGGTGGATAAGCATACCAGCACGGGCAAGGCGCGCAATAGCCGCAAAGGTGAGTGCACCTGAGAGAGGTGTTTTGTTAATCATTAAAAAAATTTGGTAACAGGAATGTGATTGGTAATCTGTTGGCTAAAATGTCAGTTTTTTTTGGTACTGGAAATTGGTATGAGCATATCCTATGCTCTTAGTTATGACTTATGATCTACCTATGCCTCTACAAATGTCAACAACCCTGCTTCTTCATCATATATTGCAAATATTAGCAGTAAATCAAAAGTTAATATCAATACCGATCCTAGACTTCATCTATAACCTAATACTCCCTCCGTCCCATAAAAAAATACAATTCTAGCATATTGTCATGTTTTAGTATCTTATGTTTCATTAATTATGGATAAGAATATATCAATATTTATGATATCAAATAAATATCATTAAATTAATTGTAAAATATACTTTTATAATAATTTTTATAGTCATAAATATAAATACAATTCATAAAAACTTAGTTAAATCTGAACCACTCTAACCGGCAGGTAACCATAGCTGCATTATTTCTAGGACGAGGAAATATTTGCCTTCTGCAAGGAGCAAGGCACACGATTCATTCAATAACCCAGCACACCAGCTGGGGTACGTGTACCCTAAAAATTAATTGCCACGGTTGAATGGTAATTATCACTGGTCGTACGATGTGAAGACTCTGAGTATGGCCGGTTTCATTGGTAGCTCAGCAATGGCAGTATGGCACATGGTGGATGTCCGGTCTGTACTGCACGAAGTTGACACGCGCTCACTGACTCCGCGCCATTGGTTAGTTTTTTAATGACGAAGGCCCATAATTTATTTGCGGCTTAGGAGAGCTTGCTATACTCCGTGTTTAGACCCTCTTTGACCACTAATCAGAGGTATTAAATAAAGTCAGTTTACAAAATTACCTCCATAACTCTCTAGTAAATTTGCGAGACGAATCTAATGAGACTTTTGACCGCATGATTTGAGGATGATTACTGTAGCTTTACTGTAGCAAATCATGGATTAATTAGGCTCATTAGATTCGTCTCGAAAAGTTACGCTCATCCGTGAGGAGGTTTTGCAACTAGACTTCATTTAGTACTCCATGCAAGAAAGATTCTTTTTTACAAAATTTTTTGAAGTCCCTACGAAACACGGTCAGTTTAGA
>CM014278.1:48376354-48395340 GCA_004135705.1 Alloteropsis semialata
TGGGCGATGGTGAGTGTGGGAACTGGATCTGAGTAATGGGCAGCGGAGGGCGCGATGATGGTGGCACAGAGGCGGTGGCAGTGGCGAGAGAGATGGGCGCGGCGGCTGCGGCGGCGGCGGCATCAGTCTCAGACACCGAAGCCCCCGCAGAGGCCGGAATGCAGTCGTATCCGGGCAGGCCGTATGGGAAGACCGGCGGTGGCTCCAGCGGCTGCTTCTCCAGTGCGTTGATGCGGGATGACAGGCCGGTCACCTGGGTGGCGAAGTCGGCCAGCACCCGCTTGAGGTCGCCCAGGGATGCGGTGAGCGCGTCCATGGCCTGCGCGTTCGCCGTGGAGGCTGCGCTGTCCGCACCGTCTTGGGTACCTGGCATCACTGATACCAGATTGATGGGATCCCCGGAGTGACTCCGAAGGCTATAGTGGTGGTGGACGACTGGCCGGGGTTTGAACCCCCCGGCGGCGCGGTGGCGGCGAACGCGGGAAAGGAGCGAGCGAGGGTGTTAACGAGCCGAGGGCACAGAACAACAACTTGTTGATCTCTGCTTAATGTTCTGATTACACATCTAATGATCTATATAAACCAAATCCTAACAAACCAAGTGTTCATCTCCTAATTCGACTCTAACTGGCTCATGCGGCTGCGGAGGCTGTTGCCAAGAATGCCGAGGCCTTGCCGCCCTGCGCGTCGCGTCGTGACACCGAGGGCGCGCGTTGCTTGGGCCGGCTCAGCCACGGTGCCGCTTCCTCCTCCGCTCGTAGCCCAGGCCCGTCGTAACACCGTGTTCATAATATTGGCAAAGAGCCCGAGACAACGACCATCAGCAGTCATCGGAGCACGCTTAGGAACGGGTCCCGTATTTTCAACCAGGACAACCAACTCGAGACTAATGTGCTTTCACATTTGTCCCAGCATCTATTGAGCAGGGACGAAAGATACTTTTTGCAAATAAAAAAATCAATCCTCACCCGTGAGCCCCGCGCCGCTGGCCCCGCTTGCCCGGGCCGGTCTTCCCTTCGCCGCTCGTGCTCGCCCCAGGGTGGATGCGCCAGCCGCCCGCTCCGGGCCGCAAGCCCAAGCTCGCTGGACATCCACTCCAGGCCACACGCAGAGGCTTGCCGGCCGCTCAGCCGCCTGCGATCGTGGCATCTCACCGGCGCCCGCGGAAGGAGGCCGGGGAGGGACGGAGCCGAGGGAGGAGGGAGGAGAGAGGAAGCTGAGGGAGGGAGGAGAGAGAGAGGAAGTTGAGGTTGAGGAGATAAAGGAGAGATAGTCGGAGATAGATGAGAAAATATCTAGTTTTCTTGTTGCCGTGGCCGAAAACATTTGCCCTGTTTAGTTCACGCACTAAGTATAACATTTTGCATGACACATGTTTTCCAATACACTTTTTCTCTCTATAAATACTATGCATAATGTAAAAATACTATGCATAACACTGCATCTAAACACCCCCTTAGTGTCTGATTGGTGGATCCAACCGTGACTAAAAAGGTCCTTTTAGTCTCGAATCGAGCCACCACCCGGGATTAATGGATGCCGCGCTTATTAGTCTGGGTCGATGGCTTCACCTGAGACTATAGAGAGGCTTTTAGTCCTAGGAACTAGCAATCTTACTATTACAAAAGCCTCCAGATAAAGCCACCTAGGATCCAAGGTGGACACCCTAGAAAAAAAAAGAAATTCTAGAAATTCTCACAAAAAATAAAACATCCGGCCATCAATTGGAACACTTAAATCATCATAGCCATTAGATCCATTATGTTTTCTAAAAAATTATCTACCTACGCCATTATGAAAATAGCTTAAAGTAACCCCTAAATCTATATCTAAATTACCCACCCTGCCACTATATAAAATAAGCCAAAGTGACCTCCTAATATTCATCAAAATTACCCACTTATACCATTATAAACAATATTTAAAATAACCTCCTAAATTTGCAACTAAATTACCCACTACGAATACTAGAAAATATATTAAAGTAACCCTTAACTTTATACCTATATTACCCACATATGTCAATACTAAAAGTAACATGAAGTAATCATACATTTGAATTCAAATCGCCTTAATTAAAAATATACACCAATATAATACACTTTTCGTATATGATATAGTGATTAAGGTATATACGCATGATGTGCGTTGTCATTTATAAAGATATAGGGGACGTGATGAAAATATATATTTCTATGTTAAAGTTACAGTTGAAACTTAGGGGTTATTAAATAAATTAAAGATTATAAATGTGATGCAGAGTGAAAACTTAAAGATTATAAATATGTATAAAAACATTATAGAGTAATTACTGGCTAAAATATATCACACTCGGTATAGGTATTGTGTTCAAATATTTAAAAATTGAGAGATAGCTCAAGGTAATAGTTTGGTAGCAACGTAGCCTCAATTTTTTAATTGGAGACTCCCCATTAGTTTTCACGAGTCACGCTAGAAAAAAGGATAAATTTTAGAAAACTCACAAAAATTAGAAACATCAATCATGTAAGCTCTAATAATCATAGTCATTGGTCTATTATATTTTTCAAAAGTTTACCCACCACTATCATTATAAAAATATTATAAAATAAACCTTGAAACTATATCTAAATTATCAAACTATGTCATTATTAATTTTTTTAAAATTAACCCCATAATCTAAAATAAACCATAAAACTATATCTAAATTATCGAGCTATGCTGTTTTAAATTAACACCATAATCTTTATCTAATTTATTCATGTATATCATTATAAAGGATAACTTAAAATGACATTCAAAACACGTATGACGTTATTAAAATAACATAAACTAAACACTAAGTCTTAATCTAATTATCTTCATGTGCATCCTACCGAAAAGTCTGAAAGTAAACTAATATATGATTCTAAATTACCTATTTATAATTGATAATATAAAAATAATAAGTTAAGCTATATACGCATGATGAGTGTCACCATGTAGATCATTTGTACATGTATATGTGAGAAAGTGATGAAAAATATTGATTTTATGCTAAATAAGCAGTATAGAGGTGCAATACAAAATGAAAGAAATGTGAATGTGGATGAAAAAATGTATAGAGTAATTACTAATTAAAAATCAATCACAAATAAAAAAAGATAAGTACACATCTATATGAGTATTATGTTTGAGTATTGAAAAAAAAGAGTAGTATGTCAATAGTTTTGATTATTAAAAGAGATTTAATCTCTCTAAATAGCTTTTAATACAATAGTTTTTAAAATACTAGCGAAGTGCCCGTGCGCTGCTACGGGTTACAAAATAGGTATATACTAAAATTGATTGGTTTAGTTAGGATTCTAACCGATGCGAAAACCAATGTCACAACTTGAAGTCGTGGTTAGAGTTCAATATGGATCAGGTGGGACCGATATGTCAAGATAGACCAAAAAAAAAAAGAAGCGACCCTCTTTTTAGAAATAGGTAGACATATAGCAAAATTGCACGTGCATTGCTACGGTGCAATATTAATTATATTATTAAAACTCATTTTTTTTAGTTTCTACCATTATACTTTTTTATCACACACTCAATAATCTCTACACATTTGCTAGGACACCAATAGAGATATGACTCAACATATTTACTTTACTCCATTACTCATTATATTTTAACCTTTCTTTATTTAAACAACAGAGCTGCTAGAGACGAAAATAGACGCAGCCATCTTATACCATACAACATGACTAAATTTCTAATTCTAATTCTAGAAGGGGATGCAACGTGTTGAGCCCTATTTGGATTAGTTTGGGGTTTGTACTTTGTAGTTTGCTCCACCATCGATCGCCCAACACCCCGTGTATGTCCTTGTCAAGCGGGGTTGGTGCCATAGCTCGTAGCCGCCATGGTAGTTGCTAGGAATGCACTACCACAGTAGTTACCATCGGAATGCACTGGCCTCTTTCCCCGCAGCGAGGTTTGACAGTGTGGCAAGAGGCTGCAAAGCACATGTAGCTTGCCGAGACCGACCTGTTATGTGTCTGCCGGCCATCGTATTGCCCTCGTGTTTATCTAGAGACCACATGCGGGATCTGCCTGTCTTGACAACAACTAAATCAAAAGTTACTTGCACAAAGTGTTTCATTAAAGAAGGGTAACCGATTTTTGTTCAATGGAACGACGAAGGTTTAGTCGGTGATGTGAGGCCAAGATGTGCAGATGCAGGGCGAGATACCGTGGGGGTTTACTTTAATCCATCCTCTTGTAAATACAATTGTTATGTATTTTAAAATCAAATGTGGACAATGTTACGTAGTGGTTGAAACGTTCCAAAACTAAATGTTTGGTTGTGAGTTCAAATCTCTATTTTTGGTATTTTTTTCATTTTTCTTCCTAAACACGCTCATGCAGTTTTCACCTACGTGGTGGGAGAGTCGATTTGTTTTTGCGCGCGGGCAAGGAGAGAATCTGTTCGCAACCAAAATTGGCAATTAGAGCAAGGATTAGGAAAATCCGGGCCCTGACCGGTCTGACCGGTCCGGGGAACCGGTCAGACCGGTGTGCCCCTGTAATTCGATTAGGACTCTTAGTTTTAGTTAATTACGAGTTGTAAAACCTATTCCTTGCGGGAAAAGTCCTACCCTTCCTATAAATATAAAGGGATTCGGCCGATTGAGTTAGATCCAATTGAATTTATCAAATCTACTATTTTTACCTCTACTTTTCTGTACCTTCCAAACCCTAGCTTTTCCAACCCCATTGCTGTTCTTCCTTCGTCTCGACGACGTCTGAAGGCGCCCTAGCTAGCCTGCTGAGTCTAGGGCAACCCAAGGTGCGCACGTCCTGACGGGGTCCCTCCCGGACGAGCGCTCGTTGGTTTCTCGCCGAGCTCCCAGCTGCCCGGCGAGCACCGGTCTGACCGGTCACCAGAACCGGTCTGACCGGTCAGATCAGAGAAGCTGCAAAGAGCTTCTCTGCTCGTGCTAGTATTTGACGCGGCACGTTTTCGCGTCAACATACTTTTTGGCGACTCCGCTGGGGAACAAGAAAAAAGGATCTACTATCATGTCGACTCTACCGAAGCCAGGTGAAGTTGATCCTGACAATATTCAAAGGCCGACTGCTAATGAGCTATCGGCTGAGGATCGTCATCTATTCGAGCAACTCCTGCTGCAAGAAAAGGAGGAGATGGAACGGGCCAAGAAGAAGCTTGAAGACAAGGCGCAATGGTTCCTCTCACACTTCTCCAAGGATCACAAGGGTGCTATCTCCAAGGACAAGGAGGTGGTCGTTCTTTCAGAAGGAGAAGAAGAAGAGGAAAAAGATGAGGTAATACCTACTGTGAGTACTGCACCAGAGCCTGTTACTCTTGATCAAATTAATAGATTGCTAGTTTCTGGTCAAGAAAAAGTTCTTTCTCTTGTTCAAGGCATGATTGATAAATCTATAGGAAAGCAACCTTCGGCCGTAACTAGTAATGCTATTAGATCTGATATGGCTGGTACTTCACAACAAATTATACCTCATAATTCATCGGCAGCAATACCACCCAAAGATCCACAATATGGGATGCCGTTGAATAATTCTGCAGGATTGAATCCAATGCAATTTGGCCTGGCCACACCGGTCAGACCGGTTCCAGTAACCGGTCCAACCGGTTATACGCAGCACGGCCAGATACCGGTCAGACCGGTTGCAGGTACCGGTCCGACCGATGTGGGTGATTCTGCTGTGTGTCATATGATGCATGAACCTATAACTAGTGCATCACAAGTTCAGGCTAATTCTGGCCGAATTAATGGTATTTCTGGTTATGCTACATGTGCTCCAATGACATATACTACCAATCCTATGTCTTCTCAAAGTTCAGGCTATTTACAGCAACCATTACATGGACAGCCGAACCATACGCCTCAATATGTGCCAAATGTTAATGATCAGCAAGGGCCAAAAGATCCTTACATTCAAAGTTTGCTTGAAGAGTATAAAAAGGATTTGGCTATGATGATTAAAGATACTTTTGGCGTAGAGGTTAAAGATAAAACTTTGGCATGTCAAAAACCTTATCCTACAAATTTTGATGCTATACCCTATCCTCAAGGTTTTAAAGTGCCAGAGTTTGTTAAATTTACCGGGGAAGACAATAGGACTACATGGGAGCATATTAGCCAGTTTAATGCACAATTGGGTATTCATGGTAGTATTGATCACTTAAAAATCAGATTATTCCCTTTGTCATTATCTGGTATTGCTTTCTCATGGTTTTCGGCATTATCTCCTAACTCTATTCATACATGGTCTCAATTAGAGCATAAGTTTCATGAGCACTTTTATAGTGGTGATAATGAATTGAGACTATCTCACTTAACATCAGTTAGGCAAAAGAATGATGAATCTGTTGCTGAATATATTAGAAGGTTTAGAGATACAAAAAACCGATGTTATAGTTTGAGTATTTCTGAAAAGGATCTTGCCGAATTATCTTTTAATGGTTTGAAGTCTCATATCAAAGAAAAATTGAAAAGTCATGAGTTTCTTACCATTAATCAAGTATTACAAAAAGCTCTGGCTCAGGAAAGCCGAGGTAAAGATGCTCGCTCAAAGTTCGATCGTCCCAACATGCATATGTTAAACAATGATTCATTGGACGATGAGAATGAAGAGATATATGCTGCTGAATTTACATGGCCGAGCAATTCTCAATCATATAGTTGCCCTTCTCTTAGGCCGATTCATAAAAATCGGCAAGAAGAAGTGAAATTTACTTTTGATGTTTCCAAGTGCGATAGAATATTTGATGAGTTGCATAAAATGGATACATCAAGACCACGTATACTATACCATCGCTTGATGAGTTGAAACGACGTGCGTATTGTAAATTTCACAATTCTTTTTCACATGCAACTAATGATTGTAATGTGTTCCGTAGGCGAATTCAATCGGCCCTTAATGAAGGCCATTTGACTTTGGTTGGAATGCAAGTTGATGCTGATCCTTTTCCTAAGAATTTCTCTGTCAATACCATTGAATTACAGAATCCTAAAGTATTGATCAGGCCGAGTCAAGCCGATACAACAAAAGGAAAAATGTAATCATTGGTGAAGCACGACCAGAACAGAAGAGGAACAAAAAGGTGTGGTTGAAAAAGGATCCTCAAGTTGCAAAAGGGAATTCGATGCTCGGGGGGCAAGCCAAAAGCAACAGTACTGATCCTAACAGGACCGGTCAGACCGGTTCTATCCACCGGTCAGACCGGTTGACGCCGAGAGTTTCTGGCAAAGGTGCTGGTCCTGACAGGACCGGTCAGACCGGTTCTGGCAACCGGTCAGACCGGTTGACCCCGGGGGTATCTGATAAATCAAAGAAAAAATTAAGGCCGACTTTTGAGGAACTTCTGGAGAAATACAAGAAGCTTGGTGCTACTCAGAAGCTTAGAAATCGGCCAGAAAAAATAAAAACCTCATCAAAACACCAGGAATCTTCCTCAACTCAAGGCAATAGTAGTTCTACATTATATCCATCTTTTAGACCGACTACATCATGGTCCTGGTCATATCCTTACTACTATTTGCATTGGGATTACAGTAGTATGAATATGCAGCCATATTTTGTTCTATATCCTGTTTCATACTACAATCATGAGTCATTACAAAGACCCATTGTTTCTAGTGACAATCTGGTTGAGGAAGTTGCATCCACTGATTTTGAGGCAAGAGAGAAGGACAACAAGCAAGACTCAATATACATGCAACCAAGGTGGTGTCCTCCAGGCTTGTCACGTACTCAAAAGAGAAAATTGCAGCGGATGCGCAAGAGATCAATGGAGCAGCAAGCTGAAGAGAAGCCAGTAGCAGCAATGAAGACAAAGATGGTGTGGAGACCGAAGAACGTTGCTTCAACTTCAACTTGAACAAGACATCAAGACATGGCCAATGTATAAACATTGTCCTTAGAGTAGTTTTGGTTGCTGAATGTTTTCTGATTCGCAAGCTTCACCAGAAAACTGGGGGCATATGTTCGCAACCAAAATTGGCAATTAGAGCAAGGATTAGGAAAATCCGGGCCCTGACCGGTCTGACCGGTCCGGGGAACCGGTCAGACCGGTGTGCCCCTGTAATTCGATTATGACTCTTAGTTTTAGTTAATTACGAGTTGTAAAACCTATTCCTTGCGGGAAAAGTCCTACCCTCCCTATAAATATAAAGGGATTCGACCGATTGAGTTAGATCGAATCGAATTTATCAAATCTACTATTTTTACCTTTACTTTTCTGTACCTTCCAAACCCTAGCTTTTCCAACCCCATTGCTGTTCTTCCTTCGTCTCGACGACGTCTGAAGGCGCCCTAGCTAGCCTGCTGAGTCTAGGGCAACCCAAGGTGCGCACGTCCTGACGGGGTCCCTCCCGGACGAGCGTTCGTTGGTTTCTCGCCGAGCTCCCAGCTGCCCGGCGAGCACCGGTCTGACCGGTCACCAGAACCGGTCTGACCGGTGAGCTCAGAGAAGTTGCAAAGAGCTTCTCTGCGCTTGCTAGTATTTGACGCGGCACGTTTTCGCGTCAACAGAATCCAGGTTGGTTTTCATGCGGGCAGGAGAGTCGGCTGGTTTTTGCGCGCGGGCAAGGAGAGAATCCGCTGGTTTTTGCGCAAATCCGTTGTTTCCACGTAAGCGCTAAAACGGATCGAATCCGAGCCCATCTCTTCCACGACGACGGACCAAAATTTGGGAAGAAGCAATCTTCTCTTTAGAAATACTAGCATAAATGCCCGTGCGTTGCTACGGATTTTACTCGTGCTCATGCTATTATCCCCTCGCCTCCCATTCCGTGGCGCGTGCAAGATTGTTGTTCCGACGGATAACTCTCTTATAAAGGTCATTAATATCCGAAGTCACTACTTTATCCCCAGACCTATAAACAATAGGTCTCAATTTGGGAGGAAGAACCGATAATAAGCACAAACTCATCCATTCCGGTACTACATTTGTTTGAATAAAATGTTTCGCCAATTGCATGCGTCTTTTTCTATCTTCCCATTCATCTCAACTATACCCTTCGTCTTCTAATTCCTTCCATTCAACCAAGGAATTCTCTATAATAATTCATGGGTTCGAATCATGAAAAATGTAACAAGTGCGAAAAATTGTGTCATTGAAGGTATGGTTCTTGGTTCATGGTGTGGCCCCCATGTGGTTATTTTTTCACCCATTTAACATTTTTATTTGATTTTTTATTTTTGGTTTTTGAAATTATTTTCATAGCCGGTTCTCCAAAACTGGTTGTGCGGTTCTTATCACGAACCAGCTGTGAAATTGATTTTCACAGGTGGTTAAAAGAAAGGCTATGAAAATCAGATTTTCACTGCCACTTGATCAACCGCCAGTAAAAATCATTATGTTGTAGTAGTGTAGGGTTTGTTTTCTGGCCTCTCAGAACCCTTCGTTGGTGTGCGGGGCAATTAGGATGCCCTTGAGCACCTACACTCCTACATGCACATTGGCTTGTCTCGTCAATGTCGGCCTCCTCCTCCTCCTCCTCCTCCTCCACGTGAGCACTTGAGTTGTAGCTAAGGGCCTCTTTGGCAGCGCTCCGCTCCGCTCCGCTCCCCGAGAATCAGGCGGAGCGCTGCCAAACTGCTCGACGCCGATCTGCTGCTCATCCGAATCGAGCAGAATCGCTCCCCTCGATTTGCCTACGGGTGGGGAGCGGAAAAAATCTGCTTCTCCTCGATTCTCTCCTGCTCCGCACCTTTGCGTACATCTCCGTCGCTCTTCCGTGCACCTCGGCCAATGCTCGTCCACGCCGGCCACCGGTCGTCCCCGCCCACGCCCGGCCACCGGACATCCTCGCCCGCGCCGGCCACCGGTCTTTACCGCTCGCGCCGGCCGCCGCTCTTCCCCGCCCGCACCGGCCGACGGTCGTCACCGCCCGCCCCGGCCGCCGCTCTTCCCCGCCCGCGCCGGCTATCGCTCTTCCCCTCCCGTGCCGGCCTCGATTTGGAGGCACAGGAGCTCGATTCCGAGGCGCGTGGGCTTGATTCATGGTCCTGCACCCCACCGATGCCGCTCCACCATCGTGGCCCGGAGTTGAAGCTCTACCAAACGTGATTTTTGAGGAGTTGGAGCAACAGGGAGCAGGAGCAGCGAGGAGCAGAGTGGCGCGGAGCCTGTTTGGAGCTCTACCAAAGAAGGCCAAATGCGAGGCACCACAGGTACTGTTAATCTCGGTTCACTGGTTTAGACGAACGAAGAAATATTATTGGACACTCTCATATCTCACAGACTTGGTTAATGCGAGGCGCAGCCTACAGGTAACGGTGGTTCACAAAACTTAGTTGAGTGCTTTAAAAATTAGCTTCGGACCTATAGCTTTTATTTGTGGCATCTGGTCAAGAGTGCTCTACAGTAATCTTGGCTTCTGGACGTAAACGCTTTTTTTGACTGCGAGTCTCCGAATCCACCAGCTGCGACTGCGAGAAGTTGGTTGTCGGGCTCCAGGATGCGCGTGTCTTCCTCGCCGTAGAATTTTCCTTGGACCGGACCGGTTACGTGTACGTAGTTACGTACGCATGCATGTGCCTACGGTTTCTCAAGCTAGCAACAGCGAACTCTCTGATCGTTTTTAGCTTATGCATGTAATATTAGTTGCTACATCATGCATGCGTGCTTATGCATTGACTCCCCTCTGGACTTGTATGTTGCCAAATTGTAAAAAGTTTGTTGTTAGAACATGCCCTTGATCTTGATGTTGAGAACGGACCCGGTCTGGGCATATGGAGACTTGGAGAGTAGCGAGGTTGCTAGGCACGTTGCTGGGCATGCAGGACGAACATCCAGTTCGGCCCCATCCTGCCGCTCTTCATCAGACGTTTCGCCTCTTCTTGTCGGCATTCCGTTTAATTTCCTCCTGCGATCGCTGAAGAGTGGGCGACAGAGGTTGACGATGAAAAACGTTGCAGGCTCGCGGCAGATGCGATTCGATCGGAAGAAAACACCACAATCCAAAAATTAGGATTTCCGGATGGGAATATACTCAGAAGCCGCCAAGCTGGTGACCGGGATAAATCGGCAACGACGCTGCAATATGGTCAGCAGCGGATAGGCTTTGTCTCGGCATATCTAATCCTAATATGTTTCGATTTCTTTCTTGTTTACTTCTCACGTTTCAATTTAGTTGTATCCTGCTTTAACTGGTCTCTATGACGGAAGATAATTAAAAATTGTCGGATTTAATTAGAACTCTAGCCCGATGCGAAGACCAATGTTGAGAGTTGGAATCGTGGTTAGAGTTCAACGGACCTGGTGGGACCCACATGTCAGGACGGACCAAAAAAAAGGAAGAATCAATCATCTCTTTAAAAATAGGTAAAGATAAAGATAAAGATTAGTCCGTGCGAAAACACGGGTTGAGTCCCTTATTGGTCACCAACGACCTGTATTATCGGCCGCGTGCATTTTGCGGAGTGCGGGATGGATACAGACGGAATAAGAAAACCATCCGTGCCGTGATAATTCTGAAATTTTCGTAGTTGTACACGTTCGTCTGTATCTAGTAGACCAGTACAGGAACAGAACCATGACGCACGTCCACCGAAAAAGTTAACTCACTTTCGGCTTGACGTAAACGCTGCGGCGTGTAGCCGACCGCGATCGCCTCGGCGATGAACTCCGCCGGCGTCGAGATGTCACTATGTCAGGTTCCTCCACCATGATCTGCTTCCTCGTCCACGGATGAATCGGTGTCTCGGAGCAGCCGTGCGCCTAGAACTTGGAAGCTATGGCCTCCGATCCACTCCATGAACCAGTTTGGGTGGGGCGGACTAAATGCAGCTGCCGCAAGGCCACTGCAGGCGAGAGAGCCTCTCTTCCCTGCCGGCATCTTCGGTCGACTCCAAACGGAGTCTTTTTGATGCAATAGATATTAGTATTGCCACCGCACTAGCACTGCAATTGGCAATGTTTACAATATAGGATCATGGCAATAAAACTGCAGCTGCCACCTTATTATTATTACTAGGAGAAAAGATAAATCCTAAAAATTCTTACAAAAATCATAAACATCTCACCTTCAATTCGTAAACTCAAACCATCATATCTGTTGGATTTATTATATTTTAAAAAAATAAATATCCACTTTTGCCATTATAAAATAATTTAAAATAACCCCTAAATCTATAGCTAAATTACTCACTTCTGTCATTTTAAAAATGAATTAAAGTAACCCCTAATATTCATCTGAATACCCACCTATATATGCCAAGGTAAAAACAATTATAGCAAAATATTATATCTGAAAAATTATAAATTAAGAGAGAGCTCTATTGAAATCACCTAGACTTGTCAAAAAAAAACTTGGAAATTGGCGGGGGTGAAGCAATTGCGTGCTCTCCTACGATCGATGATAGCTAGCTGGGTTTCTCGGGGTTGGCTTGTGGAGGCCTTCATTGATCTCTCAAGTTCTTGTACAGTTTGTTTTTTGTTTTGTTTTGTTACCGATCGATCCGCTGTCATCGTTTGCTTGTATCTTCTTCTATATAAATAGTGAAGGATCGAAATAGATGTACGGAGGGAATAGTTAGAACACCAATTTTCATATTAGTCGTATAGTTCAAATTTAGGATTCTATCGAACACATCTAGAAGTGCCATGTAAAGGGACAAAAAAGATATTTAATTAATAAGAGAGATACTGAGGTAAATAACACTTTATTATTTGATATTGGTCTAAATTTTTCATAAAATTTTAATACACATGTCTTCCAAATTATTAGTCAGTGCGGGAACACGGGTGCTGATAGACTAGTATACAGCAATGTTGATTCTCTTATTTATTTGAGAATTTTAGTCAAATCAGAAAAAAAATTGTTGGTATATATAACATACACAGTCCTGGGCCTCCTGGCCGTTTGTGGCTCGGCACATGCGGCGCGATGTCCGACCGCCGCCGGCGCGGCTGAGCACGAGCGGCGTGCGCGCGGCAGCTCAACGTAGTCAGCAGGTGGCCGGCCGGCGTCATGACAAAGTTTCGCAAAAGTTTCGCATTGAAAAACGTGCTCTCTCTTCCAGTGCCGTATAGTAGCAAGGGCAATATGGCCGACTGCACAAGGCCCCCAAAATTAGGGGGCCCCAAATCTTGGTTACCTAGAGTGTTAAATTTATTTTATTAGCAGCAAGATAGAGTAGTAAAGCCTAAAACATCAGAACTGAAGCCAAGAAAACTATGTACGATTGAAATTGGTTGTTAGATCACTCGAATGATTAGAAGTATGAAGACCAAAAATATAACAAAAGCTCGATTGACTAGTTACGAGTCACCTTGTCTATCTGCCTATCTTTACTCTTTACATAGCCACGTCGAATTAGCGACAAGGTGATCTAATTCCTTAAAATGATCAACACCTACCCTATCGATGAACAACTCAGAGAGGCCGCTGCTGTGCTACAGCACCCCGCTATCTAATCTTCATGCAAAATTTATTAGCTATTTAGTTTTGTATGCTATTTAACTAAGTGAAAGAATGCTTTGGTTACGCTATATTTCAAATTTATGGGCCTCATTATATATTTCGCACCGGGGCCTCCAATTCGTAGGTATGGCCCTGCCCTCTTCATAACATATTTCTCAATGCAGCTTTTTGCAACTTTCGCGAACTAAATAAGGCCTAAGGTTTGCTCAGCCTAGCTGATTTTTATCGGCAAATGGAGTATTTGTGCGCACCCACACTGGATCGGCCGGCGCTGTCGTCGCGAGAGACTGAGAGGACGACCTGAGCAATGTGTCGGCGTTTGAGACGACGGCTCGCCTCTGTCTCCTCATTTAATATGTAACCTCATATCGCTGGTGAAATCCAGCTGCATACGGAGCTTCGCGCACTGTAGATCAGGTTTCCCTCGCGCGCTGGGCCGTCGCCGAGGCGCTTCTGTGTTTGTCGGGTCTCTTAACTGGGCCCGAGCGCGTGTACGAAGGTGAAATCGGCCTGTTACCGTGGCCCATGTTGATTTCGTTGCGTACAAGGGGCGGTAGGGTTCCTGTCATCCTCGCACGAGTCCGACACTCCGCCGTCCGCCGCCGCTCTTCATCGTTGGTGTCGCCGCGTGGGCGTTCTTCATCGTTGGCGTCGCCCTACACAGGTGCTGCGTTTTTCCTCCTTTTGCTTCGATTGGTGCTGTGTGCCGGAGCCCTGCGTGCCGCGTTGGTTTCCTTGGATTGCTGCTCAGATCCGTTGTCTTCTTGGGGGGAATCGATTTTCATTAGCTAACCTAGGTTCTGCTTCCTTTGTCACGCCAGGGCCTCGTGGGGGGTCGTCCTGCTGTCCGCTCGCATTCTCCGGCGGTCGTGCAGGCTGCGGGGGCGGCGGCCGCCTTGCCTGCTGCGTCTTCCTCATCGTCTTTCTTCGCTACCCGCTCCTTCTCGGTGTTGCCGCAGTTGCCATGTATGTTCTTTCTTTCTGCCTGTTGGTCTGAAGCGATGAACTCGCACCCTTCTCTGCGCCTCTCCTTCCTGCTACCCTAATGTGTGTCTCTTGCATCTGTTCTTTCAGTGTCTTACTATTTTTCTATGGTGTTCTGCAAAGGCCAAGCTGATGTTTGTCTGGTTGCTTGCGCTTCCATGTCGCCCTGCAGGTTCGGTGCTCAGCGGTGGCGGACTTGGCCATCCCAGTCTGTCGTGGCTGTGCTTCGGTGGCTTCGTGGTTTTCACGTACGGTTCCTCCTCCTGTATTGTTGCTTATTTTTATGGTCTGACCACTTTGCTGGGAAATTGGTTCCATCTTTGCGGCTGTGTTGTTCATGTGTTTCAACATTTACCTGCTTTGCCCTGCAGTGCTTATACTGTCATTTGGTCGGTCAGTTTCCTTTAGTGGTTGTTCTTGACCTGCAGCCTTCAAGGTGAGCTACATTCTTGTACTTTACAGGTTGGATGATTTTGCTTGCATGAGACTAAAAAGACAGGTGATGTCTCTCCTTTGTACATGCCCTTCACTACGGGAAACCCCGTATTTGCCGAGTGTCTGAAACACTCGGCAAAGGGCAAAATACACTCGGCGAAGCTTTTGCCGAGTGTTACACTCGGCAAAGAGCACTCGGCACAGCTCCAGTCGGCAAAGGGGCTCTTTGCCGAGTGTATTATCTCGGGCACTCGGCAAAGGCTTTGCCGAGTGCCTGGGCCCACACTCGGCAAAAAATGCACGTAACGGCCCGGCGGACGGCGCGCAGCCGTTTGCTGACGTCACGCCGACGTGGCGGCGACGGCGGCGGACGGCTGACGGCGGGCCTTCGCCGAGTGCCACCTGGCAACACTCGGCAAAGAGCCAGGCTTTGCCGAGTGTTGCCACGTGGCACTCGGCAAATCCCCCACCTTTGCCGAGTGTCCAGGGTAACACACTCGGCAAAGGTTGACCGTAGGGTTGCATTTTGATGCACCTTTGCCGAGTGCCCGAAATAAAACACTCGGCAAAGGCTCGGCACTCGGCAAAGGTGCATCAGAATGTAACAGAAATAGCACCTTTGCCGAGTGCATGGTCAAAAACACTCGGCAAAGGGCCTCTTTGCCGAGTGTACACTCGGCAAAGGTGCCAAATTGCCCCTGTTTCATTTGTTTGCTCAGGTATAACGTGCCCCCACTGAAAATACATCACAGGCAGTTCATATAGATATATATACATATTATAGGCAGTTGATATAGATAAAATCCACAACCATAAATCCACAATAACCATAGCAAATAGTATCTCATCCACAACCATAAATCCACAATAAGTTCACAACTAACAAGTCGTTCACAAACACACTAAGTTCATAATCATCAAAGTTCATAAGCACAGCATCACTGAGTAGGCCCAGGCGGTGGGCCGAACAGACTGCGGCTGAGGCGTGTCGGCATGTCTTCTTCCGCCGCAGGAGCCTCGTTCGACGCCGCCGCCGATCCAGCAAAGTTCTGCACAAGTTTTAGGACAGAAACAAAGTAGAGCTAAGTTTTCTAAGCTACGGTTGTGAATCTAAGTTTTCTAAGGCTGTCATTGATCGAAATGAAATTATAAAGTTTCAGCGGTGACTCACAGGAGAATATGACGGAGGTGGCATCACTGGCGGGGCGAAAGTCATCGGAGGCGGAGGCGGAGATCGGCCCATGTCCCTCGCCATGCCGTTGAACCAGTTGTACCACTCGGTCATCTGCTGCATGCGGAGCCGCTCGGCCTCGTCCCGCTGCCTTTGCTCCTCGTCCCGCCGCCTTTGCTCTTGCTCCCGCCACTGCCGCTCTTCATCCAGCCGGGCCTCTAGCATGGTCGTTCTCCTCCTCTCCTCCTCTAGCTGGGCCTGCAATATTCCATCAAAGCGTTAGAATTCAACGGTAAGGAAAAATGAACTAAAGTGTAATAAAGCAGAAATAACCTGGATTAGTTGCATGTTGAAGTGGCTAGCGGTCTGCGGCTGGCGTATGTCGGGGTTAGCGCTACCGGCTTTGATCTGGGAGAGAGTGGGGGTACTGGCCGTGTCGATCGTGCTGTCGCCGACGGCGTACCTCCCATGCCTCTTGCCTCCTGCCATCCTCATGATGACTTCACCATCAAGCGGCGCGGCGGCCGGATCCCACTCAGGCCCATGCTTTTGGCGTCCCATCTCCGAGTAGGTGGTGAGGCGGGCGTGGACCATGGGATTGCTGTACGCCTCCGGCCCGGCTTCGTTGTAGCGGACTTCGGACGTGGCCCTGCCCATGTGGGACACGGCAATAGCCTGGAAGTCAGTCAGCTCCTCGCCTCCATGTGCCGCCGACTACAAAACACACAAAAAAAAACAATATGATTACAAATATTGCAGAATTGAGCGTTTCAATTATAAAATGAGATGT
The DNA here is from genome assembly GCA_004135705.1 of Alloteropsis semialata. Classification (NCBI taxonomy): domain Eukaryota; kingdom Viridiplantae; phylum Streptophyta; class Magnoliopsida; order Poales; family Poaceae; genus Alloteropsis; species Alloteropsis semialata. The sequence goes on from CM014278.1 coordinate 48,393,159, forward strand.
CATACCCATCTTTGTTTGTACTCGGGGAGGGTAAGGCTGCCCTGGTGGTGTGCTGGACCTGGCATCAGCAAACGGCGCTCCCGGGCAGCCAGGTGTGTCTCCATCCACTCAGGGGAGCACCAGTAGGTCACCCACTTCTCCCAAGCCTGGGGATGCGAGGCACACCACCAGGGAATCACCTACGCAGGATGATGTAGAAGAAGATTAGATTATACGTGCTTAATCATATAAGGAATCGTAATTAAAGTTTTATATTTACCGAGATGTATTGATCGTGGGTCAGGTAAATGGTTCTGGCTTGCTCTTTGGAGTACTTTGTGCCTCTGTCCTTCCAGTAGTCAATGACGGCCTGGATCCGCGCCTCGTAGTACATGTCCTTGACCAGTTTGTGAGCCGCCCTCTTTGCCTGCTCACCCGCCTCCACCTCGTGGCCCGGGGCGCATCTGTAAAAATCCTACATATATATGCGATATAGTGGTGACAAATGTAGAAAGCATGCATATATATATGTGTGTGTTGAAATATGTATTGCGGGAAACACTTACCCACAGCTCGGCAAGCACCCTCTCGGCCTTGTTGGGGAAGCTCCTGCCCTCCCGGTCCTCTTGGTCGTCCGTGGCGTCGTAGTAGTGGGCGAACGACTCCGCCGGCTCCTGGACTCCTTGGTGCGTAACTATGCCAGGGAAGTTTGCCCTGCACAGAAGACCCAGGATGCCGTTGACCTTCCGGCTGTGAGAAGCACCCCGCTCTACCACGTCCCAACCCCTGCAAAGTGATCAAGATAGATTGTTAGTTTCTATAGTGATATTCAACATATTAAATAAAAATAGAATGATAACATATAAAGTTTATTACCTTGCACCGCTAGGTCGGATCATCGGACGGTGTGCTGGGGGTATCGGCCGCCTCGGGAGTTGGGATGGACCGCGCGCCCATAATCGGGCGTTAGAAGCGGAACCATCCCCGGACCCCTCCCCCGCATCCCCCCTCTCCTCCTCCGACGACTCCACCTCGCCCTCCACCACCGCGGGAGGAACCTCCTCCTCAGACGAAGACGAGGACGAAGGTACAGGGGTCGGTACCGTGCCCTTCCGTCGACCCCTGCGTCCACCCCTCCCTCGCCCCCTGGGTCCACCGCTCCCAGACCCTGAAGGTGCCTCCTCCTCACGTGACCCCCTCCGGTAAAGGGACTTCACGTTCCTAACTCCGCCCACCATCTGCATTGAAAAAGGCAAAATAAACATAATTAGAAAGATATGCAAAATATAATGAGAAATAGAAGCAAACTGAGCAAAATATATAAAGTAATTAACATGCATGGTATTACAAATAAAAAATAGCTAGGATCATACATGTATTAGAAATAATCATCGTGATCGAGATTTTCTTCTTGGTTCTCATCATCACTATCACGCATTTCGAGATCCTCATGCCCGTGCTCCTCAGGTTCTTCCATCTCATCATCACTCTCAACGCCTAAAGCATGTTTTCAAGTAACTGCACGTCCTTCAAGTTAAGAACCACATCTCCATCGTCCACTTGTTCATTCATTTGTTCTACTTCCATTTCGTCCACTTCGGTTAAGTCTATCACAAAACTCCCTTCTAGCCCATCTTCTTGGAAGAACTCTCCGGCATACGTGTTTGGATCGAAGTTGTAATCGTCATTGTTTGGGACTGGTAGTTTTCCGTGTGGTGATACCTTGTACACAACATCCCAACCCTGAAGACGCTTGTCGGTTGTGCACGGATACGAGAGGTAATAAACCTGTGTGGCCTGTTGAGCCACAATATATACATCTTCTCCGGCATAGACGGATGATGGTTGAATTTCAACTAGCCCAACGTTAGGGGTCCGTCTCACAGCTGAGGGATCAAACCAATGGCATTTGAATATGACAGGATGAAGAGGTTTGCATCCACCAAAATTGAGTTCGTATATTTCTTCAATTATTCCATAATACTCAACCCCATCAAGGCTTGGCGTACAAACTCCGGTATTTGTGGTCCTTCGATTGGGCATCTTCTGCTCATGGCTCTTTGTGCGAAAACGATAACCATTCACATCATAACAGCCAAAGGACTTGACCCTATAGGCACAACCATCGGCAACTTGTCTCAACTCGGCACTCATAGACGCATCGGTTTGGGCCTGCAAGTTCGAGCATGATTGTCCGTTATGT
>CM014278.1:48396340-48426543 GCA_004135705.1 Alloteropsis semialata
CACCAAAATCGAGCAAACAAACTCCAAAATGCGTGAAACTTGCGCTAAGGTTGCGATAGAAGTAGTGAGTCTTTGCACAAAAGATCTCCCTAAGAAGATCAAGACGTCACCAAAATTCATGAATTTGGAGAAGAGAACAATAGGAGGGAGAGTTGGGGAAAACACAAATCCAAGGAACTTGGGTGAGAGATTTGGTAGGAGATCACCTAGATGTGTTCTCCAATGTCCCAACATCCTTTTGCCCCAACAAATCCGCACCAAAACACAGAAAATCGCGAGATCAAGAAATCATCTAAAAATAACCCCGAAAAAGACTAAAAAGAGAAACACAAATCCAGTAGGGAGAGAAAGAATCTGAGCATAAGATAGGCAAACAAAGTTCAATTACTTCACGAGTTTATCACCTATACAAGAAAAAAACTATAGTTTGATGTTCATCCTCTCATCTCTCCTCTCTCTTTCTCTTGCTTGTATCTCTTGCTTCCTCCAAGACATAGCCAAATGAAATTAGGGTACCATACTCGGAAGAGAATCACCTCTTCAGCCAGCCCTCTCCCTTTATATACAGAGTCTGACGAGTGATGAAATTACCCCTAATTATCACTATGATCATGCCCGCATAGGGGCAAAACCGTCCAACTTTTTGCAAACGCATCAGACGAACACGCTGTTTTCACGACTTTGCTTCCTCTCAATGCAAGATTCATGATGGCACCACATGCCCTCCATCCCACCATCCGGTCACACCAGACGCGCCCCAATTCTGAGGTCCGAACCAACAAACCTGCCTGCATGGTGGGTTTGAGGTCTAAACCACCCAATCCTTCCATCTCCACATGGCCACCATGTGACCTCCTCGATGTCGACGCATGTTCGGTCTCTGCCAAGCCTTTGATGCCTCCTAGTCTTTCGTTTCCGCTCCCAGACCGCCTACTCGACTTACCTCCATCCTGCTTTACTCGACCGACGCAGTCTCTATCCCATCAAGTACTCTTGGTCTTTCATGCATCATGCGGACCGCCCATGACTCTGCGAGACTCCTCGATCGAGTCACTCGGTCCAAGCCTAATCGTTCACCCTTCACCGCTCTTGGCCCATCGGCATGAACCTTTTGCACTTGACCTTCACCGCATGCCATCGACCGTCACGTCGCTTCCTACACCTGCACATCACAAGCAAAAGATATATCAAACCACATAATAATTGTCAATCACTTATCTACCAAGGAGAACCATTGGTTCTTAGATAGAAATGGCGCCAATCTCGTAGCCATTCGTTAGAAAAAAAAAAGGCTTTCTCCTGTCGTACCGTGCAGCAGTTCGCTAATGACTCGTTGCTGTAGAAGTCGTCGTCCCAATCGCTATCAACTGCAGCTGTCCCAGTTATTATAGTAAGGAGGCTGCGCTTATTAATAATGGCCATAACGCGTTATCACCCGATGATGTTACAAGTTGCGCCAATATATATTATGGGGTATTACAAGTCGTGGGCACATGTTACAAGTTGCACCAATATATCCTCATGTCTATAGATGATGTGCTTATGTTGTCCCTCATTTGCTTCGTCCTGAATCAGATATTTTGATAAGCATTGGTCTGCTTCATTCCACTTTCTAAAGAGCATCAAGAGCGCCCAAATAATATTGAGGTACGGTCCTTCCGTGTCCATTATCATTTCCTTTAGGATTGCTCCAAAATCTGAAAAGGGATTGGCATATATGTTTGCTTTCAGGCGCTTCAGTTGAATCTAGAGACAGGAGCACGACGAGGGAGGACAAGACAACCATGGCGGAAGTCGGGGGCATGCTCGCCTCTGCCATCCTCAAGGTGGTGGCCCAGCAGATCGGTTCTGCGATCGGAGGCCAGATCAAGCTGCAGTGGGACTTCAGCAAGGATCTGGAGAATATGAAGATGACGCTAGAGTCAGTTGCGGCGGTGCTCAAGGACGCCGAGCGAAGGTCCATCCAGGAGGCAGACGTACTGCTGTGGCTGATGCGCCTCAAGAATGCTATGTATGACATCTCCGACATGATTGATGAGTTTGAAGCCGACACCAAGCTGGATCGGCGACAGGTATGCATGAAACACTTCACTGGCCTAACCCGTTTATTTTGCTTTTACTTTTTTTTAGATAATGGGAGTGTTCCCAGCCTTGACCTCAAAAGAGGCTACAGCCACTTATTACAAACTTGCAGCTCCTCCGTCTGCTATAAGAAAAAACCAACTAAAATAAATAGAAGCGGAATAACGACACAGTTCCATGGAGAAAACTTAAGGACAAATCCTATTACTAAATCTCCATCCATAGTCGGCGAACATCCGCATCACGAGCACCTCTAATGTCCGGGCAGCTTCCTCCATCGCCTTCAAATCATCATCAAGCCGTTGTAGCCGTGCCCAAGTTCGGACCCAGTACGTACAACGGAACAGTACCTGTAAATATGTCGGAATTGGAGATTTGTCAAATACCACGTCGTTCCTACTTAGCCAGATAGCCCAGCATAATGCAGCTGCACCAATCAACAATTGTTTTTTGATTTTAATACCCACACCAGCAAGCCAATCACCATACATATGATCAACGCTACATGGCAATCAAAGAAAAGGTGTTGAATACTTTCATGATGAAAACAGAAACTACACAGCCTGCTCCCATTCCAATTCCTGCGTGCCAAATTATCTTTTGTAAGGACTACTCCTGTTTTAAGATACCACATAAAGATTTTGATTTTTAGCGGCATTCTTAACTTCCATAGATATTTAATGCGACGCGCTTGACTATTAGCCATAAGAGCATTATACATAGAATTAACTGAAAATAATCCAGACTGGTTAAGATTCCATCTAAAAGTATCAGAATGGTTATTTAGGCCTATATGACTGATTCTGGAGACCAGATTATACCATAAAGCCAAATTTTGCCCAACCAGTGCTCTCCTAAACGAGACGTTAAGAGGAATTCTATCAAAGACTGAGGCTATCGTCGCATGTTTCTTACGCACAATATGAAAAAGACTCGGATATTGCTCTTTCAAGGTGAAGTTTCCTAGCCACTTATCTTCCCAGAATCTAATTTGCTGCCCATCATTTAACTGGAAAGAACCAAAGCTAAGGAAATCACTCTTAACCTTCATTAGACCAGCCCGAAAATGAGAGTCTCCAGGTTTCTTTTCCACTTGAGCAATAGTCTGATTATTAATGTATTTTTTCCTTAATAACCTCTGCCATATACCATCTTCATTAATCAGCTTAAAAAGCCATTTGCTTAGCAAACATCTATTCTGGATCTCAAGATTCTTAATTTCCAGCCCTCCCATGTCCTTCGGTTGACAAAGAATGCTCCATTTGGCTAATCTATATTTCTTTTTATGTTCATCAGACTGCCAAAAGAACCGAGACCGATAATAATCTAATCTTTCTAGTATACCTTTTGGTACCTCAAAAAAAGAAAGCATGAACATAGCTAGGCTAGTCAGCACAGAATTAATAAGAATCAGACGTCCCCCGACCGACATATGTTTTCCTTTCCAACTGCTCAATTTCTTCTCAAATTTTCCTTCGATTACTTGCCAATCCGATTTATTAAGGCGTCTAAAATGCATTGGTATGCCAAGGTATCGAAATGGATATTTGCCAGACTGACAACCAAATAATGCAGCATACTGGTTTTCCATTTCCTTGGCCTGACCAAAGCAAAAGATCTCGCTTTTATGAAAATTTATTTTCAGACCAGACAATTGTTCAAACGCACATAACAACAACTTCATGTTCGTAGCTTTTTCAATGTCATGATCCATGAAAAGAATAGTGTCATCCGCATATTGTAAGATAGATAAACCATCATCTACTAAATGAGGAATGAGACCTTTAATCTGGTTTTCATTCTTTGCTCTATTAATAAGGACCACCAACATATCCGCTACAATATTAAATAATATTGGAGATAATAGGTCTCCTTGTCTAAGTCCTTTAAAGGTTTGAAAATTCTCAGTGACATGGTCATTAATCTTTAAACCCACATGTCCTTTTTGAATGAAAGCATCTATCCACGTACACCATTTTTGTGAGAAGCCTTTCATTCGCAGTGTTTGTTGTACAAAGCTCCACTTAACTTTATCATAAGCTTTTTCAAAATCAATTTTGAAAATCACTCCACTCTGTTTCTTTCTATGTAGTTCATGAATAGTCTCATGAAGGACAACCACTCCCTCCATGATATTCCTACCAGGTAGAAAAGCCGTTTGCGATGGGCTAACTACCTTTTGGGCAACGAGTGATATTCTATTAGTCGCTACTTTAGTGAAAATTTTGAAACTAACATTCAGTAGACATATTGGTCTGTACTGTTGTATCTTAAGCGCCTCTCTACATTTTGGTAACAAGATTATTGTACCAAAATTAAGACTGTATAAAGGCAGCTCTCCCTTGTGAAATTCTATAAACAAAGACATTAAATCATTCTTGATAGTGCTCCAGAAAGCCTGATAGAATTCCGCAGGGAAACCATCAGGACCTGGAGCTTTATTATGCTCCATCTGAAAAATGGCCTCTCTAACCTCATTTTCTGTGAATGGGGATGTTAAGATTTCGTTCTCTATATTTGTTACTTGAGGGATATCATCTGTCCGAAGCTCATCCAGAATAAAATTACTATTTTTTGGTGGGCCGAACAAACCTTTGTAAAAGGTTGTTATGTATTTTTTTAAGTCATTGTCCCCTTTAATTATTTTATCCCCATCTTGAAGCTGATAAATCCGAGTTTTTCTATGTTTACCATTTGCAACAAGGTGAAAGTATTTGGTATTAGAATCACCTTCTAACAATTCCTTTACCTTAGCTCGCTGGTACCATTTTATCTCTTCTTCTCGAAGCATTTCAGCTATTCTATTTTTGAGATAGTGTTTCAAATCTAGTTCTTGAGGGGATAAAATGGATTGTTCAGCCTTTTTGTCAAGACTATCCAATTTATCTAATATTCTCTTTTTCTCTCTCTTAAGGATCCCACTAGTATGAGTCGCCCAACCCCTAAGATATTGACGTACTCTCCTAATTTTATTTTGCCATGTCTCTAAAGGTGTTGCCCCTGGGCACGCACTTTCCCAAATTTCTTTGATCATATCATGAAAACCATCACGAAGTAGCCATCCCAATTCAAATTTGAATTGCCGCTGGTTAACATTCGAAGATGACTCTCCAGTATTAAGAAGTAATGGAGTATGATCAGATATGTCACGAGATAGAGCAATTACATTTGAGAGTGGGTATTTTTGCTCCCATTCCGTTGACATTAATACTCTATCTAATTTTTCGTATGTCGGGATTTGCAAAGAGTTTTCCCATGTGTATTGTCTACCTGATAATTCTAGCTCTCTCAAATCTAGACCATCAATTATAGCATTAAAAAGAAACGGCCAACGATGGTCATAATTATTATTGTTTTTCTCGGATGGACTTCTTAATATGTTAAAGTCGCCCCCAATTAAAATTGGAAATTGCACATGACTACACATGTGAACAAGTTCTGACAAGAACTGTTCCTTAAACTCTTGTTGTGCCGGGCCATAAACTACTACTAGAGCCCATTTGAAACTGTCACTTTTATTGCACAAATGAAACTTCACATAGTAGTCCCCTTCATCTATCGCGCCTATGTCAAAAACCTCTAGATCAATGCCAAGTAAAATACCACCTGACCTGCCTCTAGGTTCTTTAGTATGCCATAGAAAATTCCTTCCACCACATAGGTTTTTAAGGAAAGGATCAGTAAAATTTTTCCTTCCTGTTTCTGATATGGCGATAAAACTTAAGTTGTGCTCCTTTGCTAAATCGGATATAAATCTGTGTTTTTTTTGGGTCTCGAAACCCATCACTATTCCAGAAAATACCTTTCATTTATAAACCTTATTATTCTTACTCATCGTCCTTTGACTCCTAATTTCGGATAACGTCACAGTAAGATCGCCTAGAATCCATAACCTCATCCATAATATCACCATAAAGATGATTAAGAATGAAGTTATCTACTTCTTCCTCTATTTCTATATTTTTTGCCTCGGCGTCTAAGGTATCCATTTTGACATCAATAATCCTAGACTCCCTTAACCTTAATTCCTCTACAGATTTAAATTTTGAGATAGTTTCCTGGGCACCAGTACCATCCTTGCCTAAATTAATTCCTAAAGAAATTAAATTTGCATGAATATTATCAGATGGAAAAAACAAAAAGGAAAAACTGCAGTGTTCACCTATTTTTTTGTCATCCAAATCTTTACTTGCCTTGAGTTTCATGGCCTGCTGTTCAATCTGATCGTCGCACGTCGACGACTTCCTTTTGCTGCGGCGTAGACCGGAGTCCGCCACTTCAGGAATAGCAGCCAGCACCTCAACACTTCTTCCTGTCTTCGGAATCGCCTGTCCCCTCTGGTCAGCCTGAAGCGCCATTTGCGAAACCGGTACCAGTCCCTGCACAGCTCCAGACGCCACCACCTGCGCCGGTTCTGGCTGCCCCTATGCAGGAACCTTCGCCACCGTAGCCTCTGCGCCCGCACCAGCCGCTGGCGTGTCCGAGGCCATGACCGACCCGTCCTTCTGCTGCACCACAGGAGCCGGTACAGGAGTTCCACTCCCCACTGCCAGGACCGGACCAAGGTCCATTTGCTGATCAGCTACAGTCTCGAAATCAGGTACCCCAACAAAAGAATTAGGCACTCCTACAACAGTAGCTTTTTTAGAAGGAGGAGCAGGAGCAGATGCAGAGCCTTTGTAGATGCTCCTCGGCTCTTCTTTTTTCTTTCCAGTGTCCTTGGCCTCTGGTTCTTTGGGCTGCTCGCCACCCTCTTGTTGTCCCCCATTATCATCATAACCAAAATCAAGATCCATAGGCTCTGGATTGTTAGCATCCATATTTTCCTCAACTCTAAATTGAAGTTCATATAGATAGTCTCCAATTACTACATCCACAATTTGTGGAATAATACTTGGATCCATAACCAGTACCTGCAGGCGACTTCTTCCATATTTCCTAGTAAACTTCATATCCACCGCCTTGGAGACCCCAAGAATGGAACCAACGGCCCATATGACAGGAAACTCCCTCAATTCATCAGGTAAACCAGAAAACTGGACCCAAACCTTAGGCATCACATATTTAACTGCATCACCCCCAGCCCCTTCTTCTAGCCGCATAGTAATTCCATGCGACTTGGTATGAAGCAAACCCTACTCAACCATTCTCTTCAATTCTTCCTTAGATGGAAAAATTGTTCTGAAAGTATTAGCCCCCATGTCCTGCACATTCCATCTCCATCCACCTGGAACCAGCCTCTCCAATTCAGCCGCAACATTTTCTTTTGTAAGTACCCCGCCAGTGACTCTGATAATGGCAGCCTTCGATTCTACTTTGCTCTTCAGATTCTCCGGCGAATTAATATAATAAAATCCGAGGCCTTCCACTGCATAGCCACAAACCTTAGCAAAAGGTGCCGTCTTGGTCTTGTCTGGCTGCACAGAGCGGTAGATTGGACACCGCTCCATGGAATGATCCTTACAATCACAAATTTCGCAATAAAATTCCTGTGTGCACCCTTCCATCTTGTGTCCTTTTGTAAGACAACGATAGCAGTACGGCACTTTACCACCCCTAATTGCCCCTGTTGCCGAAGATTCAGGGTGATCAGTGCCTGTACCAACTTTCGCCGGACCTTCAAGACCAGCAGCTTTGCTGTCCACGCTGACGTCCGATGCCCTCATCATGTTGGCACTTCCCGCCATCGCCGCCAGTGCTTGCTGAAGCAGCGCAGCGGCCTGTGCCGCCTGGGCCGCCGTCGGCGTACTGGAGGTCGATCCCACGGGAACAGATGGCGCCCGGAACGACCCTCCACGAGCGCGACCGGCTGTGCGGCCACCATGGTTGCGAGGCCCTCCATTGTACCTTCCCCGCCCACGGCCAGAGTAATCGCCGCCATATCCAGGATGGAACACCGGCGGCTGCACGACACCGCGGCCGAACGCAGCTGGTTGGCCGGCAGCTCTGCCTCCACCCCTGTTCGGTGCACCCCCACGATGAGGCCCCTGGTTAGCGCCATTGTTCTCCATCGGTGCTGAAACTGCGGCGGCTACGTACGACGCACGCGCGCAGGAAAGAGCTGACCGGAGAATAGGTGCCCTAGGGTTTAGCCGTTTACGTCCGGTACGTGAGAACAAGCTGACGAGCCCGGCAGTAGGCCTGTACGGCACTGTCGGGCTGGGCCACATCTTAGACAGGTATTCCATCGGCCTTGGGCCCAATAGCCGAGAACCCGACGCCGATTTTTGAAAGTTCGCATCCTGACATACAGGACCGGAAATTTCGGATCGCTGATCAGGTCCGGAAATTCCGGATCGCCGATCCCCACCAGACGCCAACGGCGGCTGTTTCTTCGCCGATGAGCGACTGCTCCGGGCGTGGTGATCATTGACACGAATCTTGGCTTGAGCTAGCGCATCTCCAAGAGTCCATAGAGGTGAGACCCTCGGCGGAGGTAACGCACCTCGCCATGGCCGAGACGATGTCAGGCATCGAACCATTGCAGAAACGATTTCCTTCGCCATTTTCGGTGAGGCATCAGAAGGCTTTGCCCTGAGCTCATTTTCAGCATGTAGAAGTTGAGGGAACGTATACCCTACTTCACTTGCTTGTGTAATGAATTCGTCCGTATTCAGAGACGAAATCGATTCATCATCACTCATACTATCGTCCCTCTCGCGCAGTGCCCAGAATCTGGAGCCGAGAGGTTGAACAACGCCATGAACATGAGGAGTAGGTTTGGAAGATGTTACCTGCGCAATCTCCGTCGCCCGATCCAGACGTTCTTTGGCCACGAATTCCTCCAAGTCCTTCTCACCGGTGATCTCTTGAGGCCGGCAGTTCGGCGGATGCGCCACCGGTGCCAGCGTGAGCCGGCGGAGTCGCAGACGATTCCTCATCGCCCCTCATCCGCCCCACTTGGCCGGTTGGTCACTTGGTTGGACTCTTGCACGAAAATAATTAATTTGCTTTTACTATCATCCTATCATGTGTTTTGATCGCCAGAAATCTATTTCTTGGGTTCCAGGTAATTTATTGAGAGAAAATTGAAATACATAACATTTTTCCAATATGCTGACAAGAAAAGTAGAATTTCTTGTGTAGTTCGCTACTCCGTCCGATTCGAAATGTATAGTAAGTCATATTCAGTATTTCTGATGGTCAAAATTTTTATGAAACACCAGTACAAATGCAGACACGAATACATACACGCACACTTCCTCTTTGATTGCACACAAACCCTACCACTACGAGCATCTCTAAGAAACTAGCCCTGCTGATTCGGTTTTGAGATTGATGAAGTCATCATAGACGTTTCACTGATGATGGGACTGTAACACCCCGTATTCCAAAATCTACTTACGTACTAGCTCCTCACATTGAATGAGATCACATATGCATAACACCCCCACTTACACTTTCGTTCTAGATTCGTGTAAAAAAATAACCCGAAGGTGGGACTAAATCCACCAGAACAAGACACATGGACCAAATGGCCCGAAAGTGGAACAATAATGCCAGGTAATGCATTTCTCCTCCTTCAAGTTAATGCCCTCGGTAGCTTACCACATACACGATAGACAAACTCAAGATCTCCAATTTACACAAAGGATTATAAACTGATCTGAACCAATTTAGACAAGTTAGGTGGGACTAAATCCACCAGAACAAGACACATGGACCAAATGGCCCGAAAGTGGAACAATAATGCCAGGTAATGCATTTCTCCTCCTTCAAGTTAATGCCCTCGGTAGCTTACCACATACACGATAGACAAACTCAAGATCTCCCCTCGTGCCACGACCATGACATGCCCCTTCATGGGCCGACACACATGCACTCGTGCAGCAAAAGCGCTAGATCTGATACCATCTGTAACACGCTATGTCCAAAATATGCTTACGACCCAGCTCCTCATGTGGAATGAGCCTGCATATGCATAACACCTCACTTACAGTTTCGTCCACGTTTCGTGTAAGAGGGTTAACCGAAATGTATTATGTTTGGAACACAAAGTATTATAAATTGGCTCGAGACTATTTCGACAAGAAAGGTGGAAATAAATCCACGAGAATAAGACACATGGGCCAAACGGGTATTACAGGGACATCGCCTACCACTGAAAGCAACATTTGTTTTTTTTACGAAACACCAGTATAAAAGCAGACGCTCAAACAAACACATGTTTACCCCTATTATTACAAACACAAACAAACACTTCGCTATCGACGGGGACTGAAAGACTATTACCATTAATTTCTAGAATAAATCCATAAAAATTTGAGAACTCATGCAGAATCGAGGACTCGAATCCGGGTGGACATGTTCGACCACAAGAAATCTAACCAAGTAAGTTATGGTTGGTTTCTATTTTTGTTAGAACTTCGTGGATTTTCTACTTTTCCTTCTTAGTTTAAGTTTTTGGATTTAATTGGTTGGTGCATTCAGCTCAATAACCGACAGACGGAGAAAGCCAAAAACTCAATTTTAACTTTGTTGAGTGGGGTCGTCAGTACTATTTTAACATCGGTTCTCTCTATGAAAAACATATCACTCTATTATTCAAATGTCCCTCAATACATGTCATGCTAGCTTCATGATAACTTGTTGACTCATTAAAATTAAAATTTTATTGACATGCAGTTCCTCGTCTATCCACTCACACCCTCTCCCTCAGTTATCAAGGCTACGCGTTCAATTCTCTCCTCTAAATATGCCATAGATGAATTCTCTCTCTAAATATGCAACCCTCATCGAGCACACTAAACTCTCTTATATATGGTCAACTACATCAAATCACATTAGGATGTTCATAGAGAGTTTCATCACAACTTCAGAATTTCATCACAAAGTATTTCATCAACTTAATAAAGCAACTAATCAACTAAACAAACTATAGTTCATTCATCAACTTTAAGAAGTTCAAGTAACTTAAGATGCTCATAACATAACAAACAAGTTCATCAACATAACTAAACAAACTAGTTTATCAACTTACAAAACAATTTCATAAGTAAATCAAGAAGTTCATCAGCATAACTAAAGTAGATTAGCTAATTGGAGAATGACAAAATCCTAAAGGGTGAAAAGGACAATTTGTTCATAACAAATATCAGTGCTTACTCTGCTGAAGCTCGCGATGGAGCTTACACCACCACCATGGAGCAGATGGCCACACCTCCATCACCACCATGGTGATCGGCGAGGTTGTGGTCGAAGCAGAGGCAATGGCGGTGGTGAGTGAGGTCGTGCTCCACATCGGTGCAAGGCTGCACCTCACCGCCACCGAGGACATCGTGATTGTGGCGCCACGGACCATGATGACCTCCACAACTTGTGCTTCAATGGTCCTAGGGCCGCATCGGCGGCCGCCAAGCGAAGGACAGCTTTCTTGTCTGTAACGGGCACTATCGTGCAGGCTGCGACCCTGTTGAGTTCCTTGGTCGCAACTTCTATGGCCGCGGCTAAGGTGGCTGCCTCGTCCCCGGATCTAGCCAAGGAGGTGGAGGAGGAGGATCGGACCATCTCGAGAGGAGGAGCACGTGGAGGAGTACAAATAGGAGGCAATGGAAGAGAAAGAAGAGGTGATGGTAGAGAGGATGCGGTGGCGCGGCGAGCAAGGAGAGGAAGTAGCGGGATGAGGGTGAGAGGTAGGATTAGGGCTTGTGCCCCCACTATGCCCTATATATAGAGGAGGGATCAAACTAATCAGTATGTTTACCAAAATGATCCGGCACAATTTCTCACTGCTACATTTACTACTCATTTTAAGAGGTGCTTCTACTACAAGATGCTAGTTGGTAGATGCACCGGTGCAAATACAATTAACGCATTGATGCGCTTTCCGGTCAACATGAATTAGCCGGTAGAAATGATGCTCTCTCTTGTAGTGTTTGTATTTATTTTTGCTACCGATCATTCTACCAGAAGAACCTCAACCTATAGTACTCAATTTTGTTGAGGACTCCCCTTGGGATCTCAAAAAGGAGAGCGTGAACATAGCTAGACTAGAGAGAACTAAGTTTATCCAACGGATAAGAGTTTTTCTTTCCAAGTGCTTAATATTTTCTCTATTCTTCCCTCGATGGACTGCTATTCTTTGTTTTCTAGCTTTGTTTAATGAATTGGATCCCTGATGAGTGAAAATTGTGAGAACCTAATTTACATCCTAAAAGATGAATATTGAGACTGAGACTTTAACCTACCTGAAGCAAAAGATTTTTTTTTGAATGTTTATTTTAACACCTGATAAAATTTTTAAAAGCTCATAGAATGAGCCGTCATGTTCTTTACATGTTCATTACCATGGTCCATAAAAGCAATAACCATGTGATCTGCATATTGGACGATAGAAAAACCATCTTTGATGAAATGGGGAATTTCCCCTTTCACTTGACCATCCTCCTTGGCTCTAGCCGTGATGATTGCCAACATATCCCCTATGATTAAAAATTACTTGAGATAATGGATCACCTTGCTAAGGTCCCTCTTGGTTTGGAAGCATGATCCTAATGATCATTCAATTTTATCCCCATATTGCACCCTTGAACAAATGATTTAACCCACTCACACCATGTTGGTTCAAAACCCTTCATTCTAATAGTTCAATGTAGGAAATACCACTTAACTGTGTCATATGCCTTTTTGAAGTCTATCATTTTGTTTCTTTGATGATCTCATGAACTGTTGCGTCGATTATCAGTGCACCCTTAATATCTTTCCAGGTAAAGTAGCCATTTTATGTGGCTTAATAGTTCTTTAATTTTACAGTCATGTTAGTGGCTACTTTAGTGCTTTGAAGCTAACATTCAGCAAACAAAAGGGTCTATATTGTTGGATCTGCTTCGACTCACTCTAGTAGGATTATTGTTCTGAAGCTTAGATTGTCAAGAGGCAATGTGCCCCTAGAATTCTTTGAACAGAGCCATCAAGTTCCTCTTTTATCACACTCTAGAAACTTGACACCAATTCCCATTGGGGCCTAAGGGTAATGTTGTTTTCATTTTCGGAGAATGGCTTCTTACCTCAACATCAGAAAAGGGTTCAACTGGGAGTTTGTTTTCCTAAGATGAAACTTGAGGAATATCGCCACAGAGTGACATGTTCATACACAAAATTGTTAAATGGACCAAACAACCTTCTATAATAATGGGTAATATATTAATAAATTCAATATCACCACATGTTAAACCTTCCTCAGTCTTGTTCTAGCTGGAAGATAAGGATTTTCCTGTGCTTTCGATTAGCCACTAACTCAAAGAATATTTTTACTAGCATCTACTTCGAGAAAATTCCTAACTTTTGCTCGCTGGTGCCACTTTAATTCTTCCTCCTATGGAAGCTCGATGTGTTTAATATTTAGCTCATTGGTGTTTGAAGGTGAATTTTCTGCCCTTTTATCTAACGCATCCTGTTTATGCAAAAGCCCTTTTTTTTCTTTTCCATAACAACCACTAACATTTTTGGCCCACCCCATCAAGTATTGCTGCAAGCATATAATTTCTGCCTGGCACGACTCTAAGGGTGTATTTCCTTCTTGCACACCTTGCCACATACCTCTAACAGTTTAATAGTAAGGAAAAAGTCTAATTTTGGCCATACAACTGTCTCAATTTGGTTTTGACCACTAAACTCTAAAACCCAGAGATCTTTGACCACTTAACTATCAAAACCATTTATATTTGGCGATCGAGCGGTTTCGGTGAGTCGTTTTGTGCTGACATAGACGCCACGTGTGGTTTTGGTGAGTCGTTTTGTGCTGACATGGACGCCACGTGGTGGTGGGGCTCACATGTCAAGATTATTTCCTCTCTCATCTCTCCTCTCTCCTCTCTCTTCTCCCTGCCCTGCCCAGTGCCCACCAACTATAAACCAAGTATGAATGGTTTTATAGTTTAATGGCCAAAGATTCCTAATTTTGAAGTTTAGTGGTCAAGACCAAACTGAGAGAGGAATTAAACTGGATGGTTTAATTCTCGTAATAACAACCATCTCCCAGCTCAAACTTGAAGTAGTGTGATCAAAGATTTCTCTTGTCAGTGCTTGTATAGTGGTATGCAGGAAGCTTAGCTCCCATTCCGTGCAAGACAGAACTATGTCTAGGTTTTCAAAAGTTGGGAATTGTACGTTATTGACCCAACCCTGAAAGTTCCAATTCTCATAGGTCTTGTTCGATTACCTTGAATTTATTCCGGGCCAGGAATGGTAGATACAACAATAGACTTATGATAGGTACATCAAGAGACCAGGATTTATTCCAGTCCGGGAGCAAAATAGACTCATGATAGATACAACAAGAGACCGGGAGGAGGTCTAGATTGATTTGAGTGGATTGGGTTGTGCCTAAGTCCATAGAGCTCTTTACATTTGTATATTTATAGGTCAGGAGGAGGTCATGCACTGCTAGGAGTAGTAACTCATACAAAAGCAAGTTTAAAATTGAGTTACAGCTATACTCCAACTAGGATTTGAACTGCATATTCCAGTCTTTATCCGAAAGTTTTGAATTTTCTGGATATATACCTGAGCTTCTTGCTGAGCCGTGGTCCAATTCAGACATTCTGGGCCAAAAACCAGAAGTTCCGGATTCTATCAATTTTGACATTTTGTTACCAACGGTTTGGAACCATGGGACACAGGATGTGCAATGTGATTAGTTTTTACTAATCCATCAACCCGTGCTCCCGCACGGGCTAATTTTTTTAAAAGCTATTATACCTAAAATCAAAATTTTTTACATACTACTCTTTCATTTTTGTCAATACTTCAACATAATGCTCATAAAGATGTCTACTTATCATTTTCTATTTGAAATTGATTTTTAATTAGTAATTACTCTATACACTTTTTCATCCACATTCACAATTCTTACACTTTGTATCGTGTCTCCATACATTATATTTAACATAAAAAATAATTTTTTCATTACTTCCTCACATATCTTTACCTATTTCTAAAGAGAGGATTGCTTCTTCCTTTTTTTTGTCCATCTTGACAGGTGGGTCCCACCTATTGCGACGAATTGTAACCATGGTTCTAACTGTCAGCATCGGTTTTCTAACTGGATTAGAGTCCTAACTGAACCCTTCAATCTTTATCTCCTACCTGTTTATCTCTATCTATATATATTTTTACCTATTTATAAAGAAATGAACATTTCAGCGGTCTGTCATGTACGTCTCACGATCGGATTAGACATGCTTCATCTCGTTCTCTGATCGGATTAGGAGTAGTCCATTGTATACCCTAATTAGATTAGGAAAAGCAATGATGCGTATATACCTTAACTTATTATTTCTATGTTAACAATGATAAATTACCATAATTTAGAATCATATATCAGTTTACTGTTGGACTTTTCGATAGAATACACATGAAGATAATTAGATTAAGATTTAGGTGTTTAGTTTAGGTTATCTTTAACAACAAAATACATGGGTAACTTAGATACAAATTTTGAATGTCATTTTAAGTTATCCTTTATAATGATATGCATGAGTAAATTAGATAAAAATTATGAAGTTAATTTAAATTATTTTTTATAATGGCATAGCTCCATAATTTAGATACATTTTTAGGATTTATTTTAGAATACTTTTATAATGATAGTGGTGGGTAACTTTTTAAAAAATATAATAGACCAATGATATGGTTATTAGAGTTTACATGATTGACGTTTCTGATTTTTGTGGAAATTTCTAGGATTTATCTTTTTTTCTAGCGTGTCTCGTGATAACTAATGCGGAGTCTCCAAATATAAAATCAAGGCTACATTTCTACCAAGCTATTATGAGCTATCTCTCATTTATTTAAATATTCGAACACAATAAATATATAGATATATACTTATTATTTTCATTTGATTATGATAGATCTTTGTTAGTAATTACTCTATAATATTTTCATACACAATTATAATCTTTAAATTTTCACTTTGCATTACATGTATGCCTTGAATTTATTTAGTGAGCCCTAAGTTTGAACTATAATTTTAACGTAGAATTCTATATTGTCGTCACTTCCACTATATATTTATAAATGACAACACACATTATGCGTATATACCTTAATCACTATATAATATACTAATAGTGTATGAAATACATGATTTAGAATTTTATATTGGTGTATATTTTAATTAAGGTAATTTGGATTCCGATGTAGGATTACCTCATGTTATTTTTAATAGTGACATATGTGGGTAATATAGATGTAAAACAGTTAATTAAGTTACTTTTTAGGTATTTGTAGTGGGTAATTTAGTTGCAAATTTATAAGGTTACTTTAAATATTGTTTATAATGGTATAGTGGGTAATTTTGATGAAGATTAGGGGGTTACTTTGGTTTATTTTAAATAATGGCAGATGTGGGTAATTTTGATATAGATTTAGGGGGTTACTTTAAGCTATTTTCTTAATGGCATATGTGGGTAATTGTTTTAGAAAATATAATAGATCTAATGGCTATGATGATTTGAGTGTTCCAATTGATGGCCAGATGTTTTGCTTTTTTGTGAGAATTTCTAGAATTTCTCTTTTTTTTCTAGAGTGTCCACCTAGGATCCTAGGTGGCTTCATCTGGAGGCTTCAAAAGGAGCCTCCAATTAGTAATAGTAAGATATTGATGGTTGTCAGCATTTATAACATCCTTTTTTCTATTGTTCCCAACATTTTTCTGAAATTTTCCAACTACTGACAATCAAATTAAATGAAATTAAATCACTTGCAGTTTCCCTGTCTCACAATTTTGCCCAAGGTCACCCTGGCAAATAAGATGAAGAAAATGAGAGAGGAACTGAAGAACATTACAAATCAACGACAAGGCTTCAATTTCAATATAGGAAGTAGTTTCAATGTTCAACAAGTAACTGATAAACGGGAAACAGATTCCAAGGTGGAAGAAGTCGTAGGGAGGATTTATGAAAAGGAGAAAATATTGGCATTTTTATCTAACATCATGACACATGGGACCATCATCCTTCCATTTTATGGCATTGGAGGCATAGGAAAGACAACCTTGGCAAGATGGATTTTCAATAGTGCCGAATTTGAAGACTACTGTAAGGTGTGGGTGTATGTGTCCCAAGTGTTTGACTATAACAAAATCGGCAACTCCATAATTTCTCAAGTTTCAGAAGAGCAGAGCCAAATAAATGTCAAGCAAATGATACATAATCGCCTTAAGCAACTACTTGCTGATAAGAAGATTCTAATAATTCCAGATGACCTCTGGGAGAAGGATCAAGCTCAATTAGAAGAACTCAAAGGTTTACTGAAGGTCGGTCAGGGGAGCATGGTGGTTGTCATAGTAACCACACGTGATCAAGAGATTGCAGATAAAATCAGTACTGTTGAACCTTACAAACTAGAGCCCTTGTCGAATGATATGTGCTGGACTATAATGAAACAACAATGCGCTTTTCATGATAGACCCGACAGAGAATTTTTGGAGCTGACAGGAAGGGCGATTGCAGAGAAGTGCGGAGGTTTGGCTCTAGCAGCTAAGGCCGTTGGGTACATGTTGAAGTCTATGACGTTAGATGAATGGGAGTCCTTGAAAAAGAATGATATATGGAATGCATTTGCTTCAGCATCATCAGAGGCATCTTCACTACATCATGTACCTACGTCCTTGAAGTTAAGCTACAGCAGTATGCTACCACACTTGAAGCTGTGCTTTGCCTACTGTGCAATCTTTCCAAAAGGCAAAATTATAGATAAAGATGATCTGATTTACCAATGGATTTCTCTTGGTTTCATCGAGCCAGACAACATACGCTCCATTTGGCAGATTGGAGAGAAATATGTGTGTCATCTCTTGGGAATGTCCTTTCTTCAACATCGAAGGTCACCTCTGGTGAGTTGCATACATTTCTATAATTGACAGGTTTCATTACATCCTTCAACCTATCATACGTAATTAAGACAACTCGCATGTAGCATATTAATTATTTCTAAAGAATTCGGTGTAGTAGCTAGTTGCTAGCTGGATCGAAACCAAGAATCTCTATTCCATATTGGGCAGTTCTCCTGCGTGTTCAAAAAAAAAGATGTGAAATAAGTGCACAACGTAGAAATATGATTCTACAACTTGCTTAACATCCTTGGAGAGATACCAAGATGTACCACTCATTATAATTTGAGAGAGTTTTTTTTTTTTTTGCAACCGCATGAATGAACCTGTATAGTGGGTCACACAGGTCCCACCTGTCAGAGGGTCATGTGGGGCCCACCTAATCAGAGGCCCATGTGAGCCATTGTCATGGGGCCCACCTTTCAGTGGGTCCCATGAATATTTGATCGTGGACCCATGAATAGTACCAAGGCCCTTAGAATTGGTCTAAAACTTGGAGTTTCAGTACTCCCTTTGTCCCGAAAAGAATGCAATCCTAGTTGCATGCCGGCTAAAGTGGTTATGCACCGTTTATATCCTGGTTTGAAGATGAACTACATGGCACTATTGCATGCATAGTAAAACAATCCAACAAAAAGACTAACAAAAAATTGCAAATTATCCTAAAACATCCATTTGCATTGTCAACTATATATTGCACTAGATCTTTCAAAAAAAAATATTGCACTGAGATTTTCTACGCCTACATCATTCTCGACAACCTTAAATGCTGTTTTTTGTTGCAGATTCCAGGAGCATATAAAAAAGATGCAACATTATTCGAGATGCACGATTTAATACATGACTTAGCAAGATCTATCATTGTCGATGAACTTTTAGATGCTAGCAAAGAAGGCAACAAAACAGGGGCAAGCAGCTTCCGTTATGCATTGCTGCCTGATTGTAGCAAGCCACTAAAGTCATGGATTAATTCTCCCCAAAAGATAAGGGAAATACATTTTATGGACTGTTACAAAATTGAACTAAATGCTGCTGCCATTTCATCGGCTAAGCTCCTACGAGTCTTGGACTTAAGTGAGTGCTTCATAGAGAAGTTACCAGACTCTATTGGAAAACTGAAGCAGTTGAGCTATCTTAAAGCTCCAGGGATAAAAAATCCAGAAATTCCCATCAGCATCACCAAGCTCTCAAAATTAAAGTACCTTATTCTTAATGAATCTTCTGGAATTTTAGAACTGCCAAATTCAATTAGTGAAATGGAAGGACTGATGCATCTTGATTTATCAGGTTGTTCAGGAATAAAAAAAACTGCCAGGATCGTTCAGCAAGCTTAAAAGTTTGGTGCATCTGGATTTATCAAATTGCTGTAGTCTTACACAAGGTTTGGGTGCATTGGGTAGCCTTATCAAACTCAGATATTTGAGCTTAAGACGCCCCTCAAATGGTTTAATCAAGTTCCGGACACTAGAGGCCGTTGGGAATCTCGCTGAGCTTCGGTATTTAAATTTGTCAAGCTTCACTTCTGAATCATGGCACCTGGAACCTCTTAGTTTCCTCTGCAATCTAGAACATCTGGACCTGTCCCAAAATGTAGGGCTTAAAAATTTACCTGAATGTCTCGGTAGCCTCAGAAAGCTACATACATTGGACCTTTCAGGCTGCAGAAGCCTACGCAAGGTACCGGAATGCATATGTGAAATCAGTAGTCTGAAGATTCTCATTGTGAAGGATTGCCATGAGATGCGCTCTTCTTCAGGACTGCACTTTGAAGTTGAAGCAGGTTATGGTGAATTAAGTATCAGCCTCGTTCTCCTTAGAGATAGAGATCCTCCCAATGTGTTGAAGATAAATAGCCTTGAAAATGTTAGGTCTGAAGAAGAGGCGCAGACAATAAAACTAAAGGAAAAACGAACTGTTGTAGAATTGAGGTTTCAATGGACTAGAGGTGCCAAGAGGTTCGTAGAGGACATAAAAGTGTTGGAAGAGCTTGTACCACCAATGACATTAAATAACTTTGATCTACGAGGTTACGAAAGTGACAACTTTCCATCTTGGGTTAGGAGCATTGCAGTTTATCTCCCAACTCTGACCAAGATCACATTATTTGATTTACCTAAGTGCAATAGTCTGCCACCGCTAGGTCAATTACAAAAACTGAGAGAGCTGGTTATAAGAAGAATGGACAGCATTACAAAGATTGGCACGGAATTCTATGGTAGCGCAAGAGGATTCCCTGAACTGAATGAGTTCTGTTTAATAGAAATGAAAGGTCTGGAAGAATGGGAAACCACAATCTCCCATAGCCAGGATGGTGCAAACCAATCCATGTTCCCCACCCTTGAGGCATTGACATACGTGATTGCCCCAAGCTGAAGCTGAAACCATGCCCACCTAGAGCTAAGCACTGGAAAATAGAGAACAGTGACAAGGTAATGTCATCATGGGGAGAACGGGGACAAACCTGTGCTTCCTCCTCTGTTTCACAAACATTTTTGAGGGTGAAATTCAGCAAGCTGCCTCTGTATCAGTGGAGGTTGCTTCACCACCTCCCTGCCCTCACAAGATTAAGCATGGAGCACTGTAGTTATCTGGTCTCCAGCTCACCAGACATCATCCAAGATCTGTCAACCCTCCAATCACTTTCTCTACAATATATTGATCAGCCGGAATTGCCTAAATGGTTGGGTGAGCTCAGCTCCCTGAAGGAACTTGACATCAGATATTGCAGGGTTATCAAGAACCTGCCCGATGGAGTACTGGCACTCACCAAGCTTGAAGAACTATATATTTATGGTTGCCCAGAATTAAAGAGGTGGTGTGAATTAGAACAAACTAAAAGGAATCTCGCCCACATAAAGATAAGGTGTGTTCTCACTTCTCAGTCATCATGAATATGTGCCATGTTTCTATAAATAATTCTACGACAAAACAAATAGACGATTCTTCCACATTGAAGTTTCATATACATATATATTGTGTCATATTCATATGCTTTATTTTGAAACCACTACTTGTTATTCAAGACAAAAGAACAACAAGGATCTCGAGTCAGTGTCAAAATACCTCCGTGCAATTAACTGGAACATTGTGAAAATGCATAGTTCGAGTTCTTTTAATTTTATGCCTGTCATTAACTGAAAGCAGAACTTTATCTAATGAATGTTCCGACTTTCTTCGTTTTGCAGTACCGCTGATTATACTAACAAGCTATATCGCGTCTACCATTCAGAACAATGAGCCTTAATGAATTTCGAGATGATCTGTAATTCTGTATCATGGATGATTGACTTCAGTTGGGATGAAAGGATTATCAGAAACATATATTGAATTCAGCCTCTGGCAGAGACGCAGAGTACCATCTGTTAAGCATTTCCTGTTGAGTAAACTATGTGGACAGCCCACGCATTCAGGGCCGGTCCTAAGATTTCAGTGGCCCGGGGCGAAATTAAAATTGGGGCCCTTATAATATAAATACTCATATTAAAAAAATTGATGCACCGTCTCTTGATAATATGATGGTGCTATTTTTTTAGAAAAATAGTAATTGAAAACTAACACAAAGCTAAAGATACTATATATATCAGCTCAAGTAGAAAATTTTACTGATTGCCACATAGAACTCTGGTTGCTCAATGAATAGCTATCCCTAACCAATGTAAAATGAATCGATGATTCCGGCTACAATGAACATGCAGCATTATCGTACTGATCTAGGTTGTTCATCATTCCGAATCCTCGACGGATCAATATTTTATAATTTGTATGAGTCATTTCTATTCGTACCTGACCGGCCTCAATGGCTTGATCTCGGCAATCGCACGCAGCAGGCTACTGATGAACACCAATGATCTACGGCGTGCGTGCGTCCAGCGGCAACCGGACTGCAGCAGTGCGCAAACTCGAGCCGCGCCGCCGGGAGATATATGCCTCAGGGAATGGCCTTGTCACCGCGTCCACCGTCACTGTCTTAGTATATCCTCGCGCTCATGGCCTTAGGCCTTTGGTAACGCTGCCGATGGGGACGACGGAGCTAAAGAGACGGCCCGATAAGATGAGGGAAGAGATAGGCACGACCACGCGAGGGGTGAGGTCGGGGAACGAGGCACGATCTCTGCCCACGATCTAGCAACATTTCGCTTGGCTGATTAGTAGATGTAAACGTGATTGTATACGTGTATATACTAAGCCTAGTATATGTGTACAGTGGGGTGGGGCCCCTTGGATTCCGGGGCCCTGGGCGGCTGCAATTGTGCGTGCGGCTACACTTCAATGTATAGTCATGCTCATTATATGATTATGATTTGTATAATCTCTACCTAATATTAAAACGAGAAGCGTTTGATCCGTCGACCCGCGTTTCGTCCTTCTCGGCCTTTGTTTCGGATAAGGAACAGCTAGAAAACCAGACTCAACCAGCTGTGGTCGGTGCACAACCCGAGAAAAAACAGGGGGGCGTGACACCGCTGGAAAACATGAAAATAACGTGATTGGTGGGTTCGAACCCCAAGCATTTTGAAAAGCGTGCTAATTTTTTTTCGTATGAGCTCATGATGACCTCATCGTGACATCAACATGTCACTTAGAATTTTCTCTTGGGTCTCTTATAAATGCTTCTCTTGTGTCTCTTGTAAATGCTTGGTAATTTTTTTCATTCAAATTGTGTATCGTGCAAACAATGTATCTTTTTTGCACATAGTTACCATGACTACAGATTAGATAACTGTGTCAAACGAGTGTCATGAGGATAGTATAATTTGGCACAGTCCATCCATTTTTCCAATTAATAAGGTATAGTATGATTTGGCACAGTCTTCCAAATTATACTTTGACCATTTATTTATCTTATCTTAGGTCAATCTCAGTGCATTGTTTCAGTGCACAATTTCATGACTACAAACTAGACAATTGTGTTAGATGGGTGTCATGAGGATGAAACTCCTCTGTCATCCTATGAAACTCCCACCTTCTCTCTCTTTGCCAAGTCATCAAAAATACTGATGTAGCATTTAATTTGTTGCTCATGAAACTCTCCATGAAACTCCTTGAGAATGGTCTTATATTGTTTATGGTTATAAACTTATGACCATCATAGAGTATATCTGATTGCAAATCCAAACATTTAAAGTCTATATTAAAAACAAAAAATATTAGCTAAATTATTAGTCAAATATTATGAAATTAGAATTATAGTATGTGATTATACCTTAGTGCATCTTCAAGAGCCTTTCTAAAAATGAATAGATAAAATTCTAATTTAGCTATTATGTAAAACGAAATGGCTAGCAAAAAAAGTGATGAAATCCAATAGCTTGTCCAAACAGCCTCTCCAAACCAAGGGCGAGGGTGTGGGAACGAGGGGCACGGACGCGGGCGAGTGAGCGCGCATCGCTCGGCAAAAATGCCAAGGGGAGGGAGAAGGATAGCGAGCCTAGAAAGATGGCAATCCTGTTGCCGATTCTGTTGGATGAGACTTTTCCTCCTTTTTTCTTTTTTTACTAGCTCAAAGTAGATAAAAGAACTTCTTGAAGACGCTCTTGCAAAGAAAAATAGAGGGAATATCTATTTTAGTCATGCGAATCCAGCCGGGGGGTGGGGTGGGGGGAGGTATGGTGAAGAGGAAGAAGGAGAGAAGAAGAGAATAGAAAGAGAAGAGAAAGAGGGAAGAATGGAAAAATGAGCCCCCTCTCTCTTGATTCTGGATTCGCCACTGCATGAGCCGTAACGATGGTCGAGCAGGTACCTATGCAGCGTCAAGTCAATGTTTGGATCACGTCCCAGAGGAGACTGTTTCATTCATTGTTTTGGTGGGAGGTGATGGTTCAAAACTGGGTTTAACTTGCACGGCGCCTGGACGCTCTATTTTGTGTGGTTTTTTAGGCTTTAGACTAAATAAAAAGCATGCCCTGTAAACCATGATTCATTCCACCGTCCCATCTGCCTTCTTTGCATGTGTGAGAGAGATACGGTCACATGGAGATCGAAATGATTTTGTGGGGGTGCCACACCTGACCACATGTGAGAGGTATGTCTAGACATGACTCCATCAAGGGTCCTTACTGCAGGGTACACACGCACATGCAGTTTGCAAAGCTTGTCAATGACGGTGATGATAGAAATAGCAGCGTATGGGCTTACTCTGGTACGCGCAATAGACCTCGGTGCGGTGGTGCAAGGTTACGTTATGTGGTTGGTGTCGGCTCTTGTAATGTAACATATGGTGACAACGACGGTGTGCTAAATCTATACTATAAAGAGAGAGAGATTTGATGTCAATTCCTACACAATGCTAAGCCCACCCTCATCTCACTAAATCTTGGATTGGGCCCACCCACCAGGTGGTACGAAGACGAAAACGAGGGGGGGAGAACGATTTTGGTGATGTTTCCCCGTGGAAACCCCCGGATGCACCTGTTTTTTTTTCACCGAAAATCTTACCCGTACCCACCGGGCCCACTAGGCTCCTTGCTCGGCAAGGTAAAAACTGGATCGGCGCCGTGCATCTCGCCGGAAATTCCGCGTACGTGATTCGTGCCCTTTATTCAGCCTGACAGTGGAGCTGCCTTACAAAATTCCCCACGCTCGCTTTGTTTATCTTGGCATTACAAAATTTCATTCTCTTTCACCGGCGGCGGCTCGAGGGCACAGCCCGACGTTGGCACAACTTGCAGCTCGCCATCGCCGGCGGTACAGCTTGCAGATCCCCCTCGCCGGAGGCACGTTGGTGGTGGCGCGACACCTTGTTCAGGTGGCGGCATGGCTCGATGGCGGCGTGGCGTACTCGTAGGTCTCCTCCGCCGGCGTGGCTGCACCGGCGTAGGACACCTCCCCATGGCGACCTCCCTCCCATATTCCCTCGCGCATGGAAACGGCGTGGGCGAGCTCGAATGTGGTGGCTGCTGCGCATCCACTGCAGGCGGAGCACGTGGGCTCAGCGGCCGCGACTCCTCCCCTCGCCGGCGTGGAGTATGAGGGCCTAGCGACCACTGCCCCTACTCTCCTCGACGCCTACCTCCCCGCGACTGGGGCGAGCCGCGGCGGCGGAGACCTAGGCTACGAGCGGCGGCCCACCAATGGCAAAGTAATCCCTCAATCCCCGTCGCTCTTCCTGTCATCATTCCCTTTTGCTTTCTTATTTTTCTCCAACACCAACACCCACCCCCCACCCCCCCCAAAAAAAATCTTCCAATCCGGTGATGGATTCACAAATTAAACCATGGAGAAGAGCAGATCCGGTACATCCGTGATGGATCCAAGAAAATATGTGTCCTGAGCAACGGGAGGCGAGCAGGAGAGCGAGAAGAGCACGAGCAGGAGGACGAGGAGATCGAGCGTCTCCAACGACGGCGTGTGCCTGCACACCCCTCTTGCTCTGAACGGGTGGGTGCTGCCCACAGGACTGGATCAAGCTATCATCGTCGTTCCGCCAGAAAGGGGACAGACGCGGAGTCCCCTGTCCACACAGTGTCTAAATCAAGGTAATAAGGGGCGTGTTGCTGAGGATCTTCCTTCCACGTAAGGCTTGGCAGCAGGTGTTGCTAAGGTCAGGAGAGTTTGCTCCTTCAAGTTCATCTGACTTATTTGTTCCTGAAGCGTCTCTCTTCTTTCTATAATGATTCTAAATCTGGGAGAAGATGACATTTGGATTCACGGGGTCTTTTCTAATCATATAACATATAATTCGGCATGAAATTAGATGAAGATGCTGGCCTAAACTATTCACTACTACAGAAACCATTTTTCAAGTCACTATTTTCACAGCCGGTTTTTTGAAAGTGGCGCAGAAAATATTATCACAGTCGGTTTTTCTAGTGCTGCGGCTGGGAAAGGAAAAACCGGCTGTGATAGGTGGTTTTCACAGCCGGTTTTTGAGCCGAACCGGCTGTGAAAAGGGCTAGGTTTTCACAGCCGGTTCGGCTCAAAAACCGGCTGTGAAAACCACCTATCACAGCCGGTTTTTCATCTGACAAAACCTGACATTTGCAGGCTATTATCACAGGCGGTTTTTAAGAAAAACCGGCTGTGATAATGCATTTTCACAGCCGGTTTTATTTAGCCGGCTGTGAAAATGCATTATCACAGCCGGTTTTTATTAAAAACCGGCTGTGAAAATGGCGCACCCATATATGTGCTGCCTCCCCTCCCCTCCTTCTTCCCCAACCCGACACAAACACTATTTTCACCATTGTTACGGCCGCTTTTTCGAATTCTTCTCCAAAAGACTCCATTTTTGAAGGATATACCTCACCAACTTACCAAAAGGTTGGTCTCTAGCTATACCTCATTTCCACCAATGCATTTGTGGGTTGATTTTCAATTTTTGGATGAATTTTATGGAGAGGGTGTTCATCAATTTAGAGGCCATTTCTCACCAATTTTTTCGTGTAGGAGGCCGAATTTGGATGGTTTCACACCTCCACCATGGTTAAAGGTTGGTATGTGCACATAATTGTTTTAGGTTGTTATTGTGAAGCGGTGACAAGCTCTGGTGCAACGCTTGAGACAGATGGTTGGGATGAGCGTGCCGTGAGGTACCTGCTTGCTCGTGGTGCTTATTACAACCCTGATGGCTCCCTTAGTTACCGCACACAAGAATCCAGGGAAATAGCTAGTAAAATAAAGCAAGCCCAAAGTGAAGTTGAGGGCGGACTCTTTATTCCGAATAGAGAGAATGACGTGCTTACACGTGCTCTAGGAAACAAAGAGCACCCTGGACGCACAAGAGGCACCGGAGTTGTTCCCTGGGGCCTTGCCTTCGTAGACGATGCAAGCACATACAGAAGCCATAAAAGGAGCAAGGCAGCACGAGAGTCCCAATGGAATTCTATGATACAAGCCGTTCGCCAGCAAGTTGCCGAACAAGTGACCGAACAAGTCCGCCAGCAAGTAACCGAACAAGTAACTCAACAAGTAACCCAGAAGCTTCGGAAGGAATTCAGCGAGCAGGCTCGGCACCAAGGTTCGCTTCCGGAACAAGGCGGTGATATTCACACTAGCCCTGTCGTGCACCGTAGTAGTTGCGGAAGTGTCGGGCTTCCTGCGGAAGATGCAGGCCTGTCTTTCCCAGTGGATGCGATCACAGAACCAAGACAATGCAAGCTATATGTCCAGGACAAATTCTGGAAGACCAAGGTTGCGGTTGGGCAGGCATGGCCTACGGGCGAAGGGGTTCAATTGCATTGCCGTCCATTGCCGGATGGATACGCCAAAGTCACCATTGATGCCATTGTTAAGAAAAGGTTCCGTAGAGTGGAGCTAGATATCCCCGGGCAGGATGATAAGAAGAAAATTGGGGACAACATTGGTTGCTTTGTGGCTTGGCGTAAGCGCTATATCTCATTTGACGACGAGTCTGAAGAATCAGACTGTGAGTCGGATGAACGTCCATTGTCACCTATTCTTGACAATGATGCACTCCCACAGCCAGAAGGATCTGAAAGTCGATCAGCAAGCCCCAAGCCCAAAAAACGTGTTTCTCAGGGCCGATGTTCAAGGGTGAGCACGCCACCGAGCACAAGGGAAAAGAGCATGCAGTCTGCTATGTTATGTTCTAAGAATCCAGTGTATGCTAATACACCATGTGGGCAAGAGGAAGAGCAAGAGCAAAGGCCAACCAAATCTAACCAAGACACTAGGAAAAAGCAAGTGAATGCGAGTATAACATCGCTAATGCCAGAAAAGGACCAAGCGCCACCACCCATTGAGGCGGTACTTCACTTCTACAAATTAGCAATGGTTCCACAGACAGGGAATAACTGGAAGCCTCCATCAGACTTCGGGCGCACTATATGTAAACAATCCAACCGAAAATTAAGCGATCAAAACTTCCTGGAAAATAAGAAGGCAAGGGAAGAGTTTTTAGAAGCAAACAACCTCACACAGGAAGACCTTATACAGTTGGAAGAGGATGGTAAGCTTACACCTCCGCCGCCTATATGGCCATTCCAACCGGGCGGAGATCTTGTGGAACCCTGGCAAATACCTCAATTACCCACGTGAATGCGGAATTTGCATCAATGGTACAAAGGTCAGAGTGGTGAGGCGTTTGGGGCGAGATACAAGGAAGAACATTTTCATAAGCCACCGTCCAAGTCAAAAGAGGCAATAGTCTGGGTTTATTTCGAGTCGCTATATGAGTTGTACCAGCAGAATGCCTTAGATTGTTCAATCATGAGTTTATTTTCTCTGTAAGTGTCTAAACTATCTTTTTCCTACAACTTATAGAATGAATAAACCTTGTCTAATAAGTTTCTCATTTTGTAGCATGGTGGCACACAAGTTGAAGGAAGAAGGCACAACAGACGTAGGATTCTTAGACCCTCAAGCTATTAATGAGGAAGAGATTAAAAAGCCTCACTGCTTAAACTACTTGGTGCATGCTATGCTCAAGATGCAGGACAAGAAGCGCATACTCCTTTCATACAATTGCAAGTAAGTGTCTTCAAATCACTACTTTCTTTGGTCAATTTTAGAAATGATTTATTTGGTTTTATCCTAAATGCAGATTTCACCATGTTCTCATCGACATATGCCTTGATCAGAGCACTATTAAGGTTTATGACTCGAAACGGAGGAAGCTTGAGTACATCCAACCTCTCATCAACCTCCTCAACACGTAAGTCAGGACAACCATTTTCTTCTTTTCAATGTGTATATGTATTTTAGATAATCTACCATCTAATGTTACCAATTCTTCGTAATGTATGCAGTGCTTTTGCCAAGTACAGGAAGAAAGGGGGCATTATATTTAGGCCTTTTACAAAAAAATTTGATATCATTCAAAAAAAATGGATTCTTAGGCAGCCGGCTGGAAACAATCTATGCGGCTTCTATGTGATGCATTATATGCTATGCGCAACTAAAGATGAGTTCGGAGAACAAGCAGATCAGGTACGCAACGATTGTTTTACTTTTCATATTCATTGTTTTACTTTTCATATTCGGAGAACAAGCATATCGAGGGGTGTTTCAGTTCAGCTAAAAACTATTCTTGCTGTGTGTTAGCTTTCTAGTAGATGTACTTAGAAAAAAGTTTACAGCCGGTCTGTTCAGTGCAACGGTAAATAATGTGAGGTTTCCAGTGTCGGTATATCATGAGATAACACAAATTGTAATATTAGAGTGTGCCAATTTTTGGTTTCTATATTAAATATTTGTAAGATGCATGCATGCAATACTTCTGCCTATATTAAATATTCATTGATATTTTGTCAGTAACTACATTGCTATTATGGTGTTGTGTGCAGAATTGTAGTCTCCATACTTCTGAGTTGCTTCTTAGTGAGATTTGGGCACTTCAGGAACAACTATGTGGATTTATTTTAGACCAAGTTGTGACACCAGGTGGTGAGTTCTGTGTGATTTAGGACTAGGTGTATGGACTTTGATATGTATGGTTTCATGTATGGACTTTGATATATGTATGGTTTATGTAAGGACTCTATATGTATGGACTCGATATGTTTGGACTCAAATGTGAGACTGTAATATTATTATTCGGAGTTGATGTATTGTTGTTTGTTTTNATGTATGGACTTTGATATATGTATGGAGGACTCTATATGTATGGACTCGATATGTTTGGACTCAAATGTGAGACTGTAATATTATTATTCGGAGTTGATGTATTGTTGTTTGTTTTTGCTGGATTGATATATATTGCAATATTGTGCTTGCCAGATTATGCGTAATTATTATTTTTTTTACTAAAAAGAGTTATTACAGCCGGTTTAAACCGGCCGTGAAAATAACAAAAAGCGGCTGTGAAAAAGGGCATCACAGCCGGTTTTTTGAGCAAAAACCGGCTGTGAAAAATCCCTGTCACAGCCGGTTTTTTGCCCAAAAAACCGGCTGTGAAAAATCCCTGTCACAGCCGGTTTTTTGCCCAGAAAACCGGCTGTGAAAACTGATTTTCACAGCCGGTTTTTGTTGGACGAAAACCGGCTGTGAAAATGCCCTTTCACAGCCGGTTTTGTTTAGAAGAAAACCGGCTGTGAAAATACACTTTCACAGCCGGTTTTTTGGATGAAAACCGGCTGTGGTAGCGCCTGACGAAGCGGGTTTTGAAGGTCTAAAACCGGCTGTGAAACTATTTTCACAGCCGGTTCAAGAGAAAAACCGGCTGTGAAAATCAGTTTTCACAGCCGGTTAAAAACCGACTGTGAAAATGCGATTATCAGCGCCACTTAACCAGCGCCACTTTTGAAAACCGCCTGTGATGTGGGCAACCGAACCGCCTGTGATGCTCCTGCTGTAGTAGTGGATCATAGATTTGGCAACAAAGGGGTTT
>CM014278.1:48433773-48453107 GCA_004135705.1 Alloteropsis semialata
AGCCATATCCGGTTACAAGCCACTCACAAGTATTACAAAACTTGGATGGCAAAAAGCTCAAGAACAAGAGCCTCTCCTCTCTTCTCTCCTCTCACCCAAAGGCACCCACAAACAAATGAGCAACCCCCACCTAACTAGCCCAAAGAGATGGCTGAAATTTCAGCCTCTCCCATATATATAGGCATTTGGCCAGAAGACCAAAATGCCCGTACATGAAGCACACAACTCAAATACCCCTCAGGGGTAAAACCGTCCATTTTTTTCTTGCAAGCATCGGACGGACCCGGCTACTTCACGATTTTGCTTCGCCTCGACGCAAGCTTCGCGATGGTGCCACTCGTCCTCCGACTTGTCACCCCCTGGTTATGAGGCCCAAATCTGCAAACCTGCCAACGTCCGGTTTTGAGGCCCAAACCGGTAAACCTGCTACTGGCCGGTTTTGAGGACCAAACCGCCAAACCCTCTTGCACACCCCACAGGCGTGACTCACCCCCAGTTTTGAGGCCAAACTGGTCAAACCCTTCATGCACGGCGCCGCACGGCGTGACTCACCGATGTCGACGCGTGTCCAGCCTCCGCCAAGCCTCCGACGCCTCCAAGTCTTTCGCTCCCGCTTCCGGGCCGTCTACTCGACTCGCCTCCGTCCCACTTGACTCGATCGACGCCGTCTTCATCCCAACATGTACTCTTGCTCTTTCGTGCACCATGTTGATCACCCGTGACTCCGCCCGGAGTCCTCGGGTCCCTCAGTCCAAGCCTACTCATTCACCCTTCATCGCCCTCGGTCCATCGGCATGAACCTTTCGCGCTTGACCTTCACCGCATGCCGTCGACCGCCATGTCGTATCCTACACCTGCACATCACAAGCCAAGAGATATATCAAACTACACAACGGTTGTCAATCACTCATCATCTAAGGGTGACCACCATTGGTCCACACCCAGGTATGCGATGGATCAACATGCTGTAACATGTTGCACGGTCTGACACGCACGTAGAGTTGAGTTGCAATGGGATGCAATGCATAATTGGAAAGGATGGCCCGGTAAAGGTCTAAAGGATGGTGCACTTGGCCACTTGCACGACTATTCATCATGACTCATGAATCGAATTCATACTAGTTGGAAACTAGCTGTATGTCTACAAATAATCTAAACCCAAGTGTTGACATATGTTCTGGCCAACACACTGAAATTGTGCTAAATCATGTGGATCCGCAATGAATCGATCACTTGCAGTAACTCCTGCGCGCAAACCGGTCAGACCGGTTTGGGATCCGGTCAGACCATATTCCTAGGTTTGTTGCGTCGACCTACGAGCGTTGGCCCGGGAGGGACCCGTCAGGGCCGGCGCTTAGGGTTTTTTTGAGATTAACAGGAGACTCAAAGAGCCATTAATCGCTGTTGAGACAAAGAACGAACAACAAAGAGGTTGGAATAGGTAGTGTTTGAAAGAGACAAAAAAGTAGATATATTTTTGTATTTGATCGATTGGATAAAATCTCAATCAACTGTGGCCCTTTATATCTATAGGGTGGGGAGGTCTTGTCCCGCAATTCAATGGTCTCATAGATCATCTCATACGTAGAGTGATATATAGGTTGTTTTTTTTTCACAAAGTAACAACCCCATAATTTAAATTTTAAGACTATGACATCACTTCAGTGCAATCGTACGAGTTGTCATTGCCATACAATTTAATTATAATATTTTTTCACGCTGACCGATTACGATGAATTTTTACAAAACATTTAGGCTGCAATATTTCTTATGAAAGAACAGCTTGCGCACAAATGTTGTAGGCATTCATATACATCTAGTGGCGGAGCCAAAGGGAGGGCTGAGCCCCCTACGTTGATGCATCAATGGAAAAAACAAAGAGAGAAAGAGGGAGTAGAAGAAGGAAAGGATTAAAAAAATTGGAGATTAGAAGGAAGAAAGAAGCTCAGCCCCCCTAATGTCTATTCCTAAATTCGCCACTGACATCAAAGGCATCGTATAGCTTTGGTCCTATATATAAATGCAAGTTCTGAAATTGTTACACTGTTTTTACCTCCTGTGCATTGCAGCACTGATCGGAACTCTATTTGGAAGGGATGAGGTTTCTTTGTGGGTCTGCTGGAGCAAATCGTCTTAGAGAGATTATTCCGGGAGCCACTCCATAAGTTTAGGACCCCCTTCTCTCTTTATTGGTACCTTTTTGTTCATGTATAATTTTATTTACAAACTCTTCTTTATTCATACATATCAGGCAGTAATGCCGGCCGTTTTTAAAAAAAAACTATTATAAGCAGATGCCCAGTATTATGATCTTTGCAACAGTCATGCTCAACTGAAACCGACAGGAGGATACAGAAGTGCAAAACCTGTGGAGTCAACTAGCCGCGCATACAATACAGTAAGCTAGATATTCTGGATTTGCCACCGTCCTATCACTTTACCTATATATATTCGTAATGAGATCTCAAGCTGTCGCCGTGCCTGAAACTCTCGACCTGCCGGAATGGCTCCTTCTTCCACCATTGCCGCCTGCGGCGCTCTTCTTCTCTGCGTTAGTTTCTTGGCCGAGCTGGTCCATGGGGAACTGGTCCCGGCGCTGTACGTGCTCGGCGACTCGCAGGCGGACACCGGCAACAACAACCACCTGGAGCTGTCGCCGCTCAGGGCCAACTTCCCGCACAACGGCATCGACTACCCCGGGCAGCTGGCCACCGGCAGGTTCAGCAATGGCCTCAACTTCGTCGACTTCCTCGGTGCGTACACACAAGCTAGCTAGACATTTAAAACGAGTTCATATATGCATTACATTGTTAGTCCATTTTGTTGATGGTGTCATTAGTCAGATTGCTGAAGAATCAGGTGATGGGGAGAACCACCTCTTGCGCGTGTGCATGTGCCGCAGAATTTGTAGGGTGCTGCTGGAGTTTTTATTTTTACTAATTATTAGGTTCCAGAATGAGCTCTTTTACTGTGCCGTATACTAGTCTATACTAGTACTCGAAAAAGGCTAGTATAAAAACATCCAATGACTGAGAATAATTGTACACTAGTAGACACGCTGATCTTGGGAAGTAATAAGCCCGAATGTTTGTTTCTTAACATCCATGACCTTTTCTCTTCGTGGATCTTTATTTGTTCCTTGTCATCTAAGAGAGGTGTGTGAACTAGTTTTACTTTTTTTTTTGCGAAAGACCACGCAAACGCTCACACACGCACGCACACTCACCTCTATGAATACACAAACCCTACACAATGATAATCTTTGGCTCCAAAAGTTGCATGACATTTGTGCTCAACGACTGATCCAGATTTATCCTTGCAATATCTCTTTGGAAGCACTATATCAAAACAAAATAAACTTTACCTCTTGGTTCTTTGGCGGTCATATTTGTAGTTAAAACTTGAGATATATACTATGCATCTCTTCTTTTCTGTCTAATAAAAATTGGGCCAAACTTTTGTCGTCCGTTCAAAAAAAAACTATGCATCTCTGATCTACGACACGTCTACACACGATCCGACCTAGCTTACCATTATTTTCTTAAACAACTGAAAAGAAAATAACTTCTGCATCGTCCATTTCAGCTGGCAGTCTCGGGCTGGCCAGCCCTCCTCCATACCACTCCATCAGCAACACCACATCAGCAGGACGCTACTCCACGTTTCTGAAGGGCGTCAATTTCGCTTCAGGAGGTGCAGGAGTACTGGACCTCACAAACAAGGTCAAACCTGAAAATTCATGCGACCAAAACCTCGCCAATGTTTCTACGATATATGCTGCATCTAGAATGACAGAAAATAGCATGGTGTATGATGGATCTTCAGGGTCAGTGTTTCAGCTTCGACCACCAAATCGAGCACGACTTCAACAAAGTTCATTCAGAGCTGGTGCAGCAACTCGGCCCGGCTCGGGCAACGGCCCATCTCGCCGAATCGATGTTCGCCGTGGCCATCGGCGGCAACGACATAATCCTCCGCGCCATTCCCCCCACCGTCGACCTGCCGGAGGCAGAGTTGCCGGCACTCTCCTCTGCACAGTTCATCGACCTGCTGGCGCAGACCTTGAAACTTCAGCTGCAGGTGTGTACAATAAACCTGCACATGACAGGCCAGTCAGATCTCAGAAACCAATCGTCGATCGGTGCCGCTCCATGACTCTGAACTCGTGTGGATTCCAGAGGCTGTACGAGCTCGGGATGCGCCGGCTGTTCCTCGTCGGCGCGGCCCCGATCGGGTGCGTGCCACTGATGCGGGAGCTGAGCCTGAACCTCCTCACCAAGGACTGCCACTCGGGTGCAAACGGCATGTCAGCCCAGTACAACAGAGCCGTGGCCTCACTCCTCCACGACATGAGCGATCGGCACCCGGATCTCCGGTACTCCTTCTTCGACACCCACGCTGCGCTGATGCACTTCATCGACGAACCCCAAGCAAACGGTACGCAGGCCAGTCGATGATCGATGCCAATAATGTGCTTCAAAATGTTCAGTCGATTTTGTGAGCACTTGGGTAACTCTGTGTGTTGTTTCTGGGTGTTTTGTTCCTGTTGTTCTTGCGTGGCAGGCTATGCTGAAGTGAAGGCGGCGTGCTGCGGTCTCGGGGATAACAGAGCCATGTATCGCTGCGACCGGGTGAGCTGTGTGTGCCCGGACAGGACGGACCACGTCTTCTGGGACCTTGTCCACCCGACGGAGGCAACCTCGAGGAAGCTCACGGCCGTCGCCTTCGCCGGATCCGAGCCGTTGGTTTCGCCTATAAACGTGAGGCAGCTCTGCACCTACAAAACATAGTGTAATCCTTGAGAGGGAGCGTCCATATTCACTAAGTTAAACAATCTATATATAAATTTATAATGACCACTATACATAGTATAAATGCCGATATATAGCCAACGTTTCTGTAAAATGTAATGATTCCAACACTATCAGTATGGGAAGGGCATAATGTAATGATTAGATATTTGGCTAAATATTCAGTGCGAAACACCTCTCTAGTGGAAATGTGAAAACCCCTCTAAAAACTATACTTAGAAGTTTTCAAAGTATTTAAAATGATACAGATCCACGGTGCATCTTTAGGTGTACCTTGTTTCAAAAATTGAGATGCAAACTTAATTTAGAAAATTCATATAAAAACAACAAATTTCAAGTACATGTGCGCTAGAAGGCGAAGTTAGTAGAATCTGTCTTCTAGTATAATATGCACCTGAAGTTTTTTTTAAAAAAAAATGAGTTTGCATGTCTTACTTTTTTATGCCATTTGTTAGGAACGAATTTTACTCTTGGATGTGCAAATATATGTACGTGGTTTAAACATTATGCCAATATTAATTAAATGCCCGTACTCATACCATCCACGATCCTCACAGAAAAATCCATTTTCGACGACCTCACGTTTTTCACAAGCATCCCTATTCCCTAGTGCAAAGTCTTTGGCTCTAAACTATAAAGTCAACTGTACACAGTAACAAGGAAGAAACGCGTGAATCAAAGAACCTAGATTTTCTACTGATGCTGGCAGCAAGGTCAACATGCATCTTGGCAGCCTGTAAAATTTGTGGATGTGTACACATCTGAATATTTCAGAAGTTGGGGCAGAAATTCGTGGGCTCATCCCAATTTGAATACGGTATAAAACTTCTATTTTGGCCGTACACTCACGGTCTTGTTTTCATTATGCATAGTACAACAATGCTCCAAAGTTGACTTATATTTTATTGAATTTAAATAGCTGGTCCATCAACCATTGCTTGTACACAGGGCTATATCAACCTTACATTCTGTATCTATATGTTTTTTTAGTTCTCCAAAAATCCATTTAAATAAGCATATGCAAATTAGACATAGAAGGGGTTTAGAATGCTTATTTATTCATATATGGAGCAATAAGGTTCCATAAAAGCTCTTGAATAATAACACTTTTATGAATTAATTCCACAGACCCAAGATCAAGCCACCAGCGAGTTTTAACCTGGTGATCAAATGGCTTCCAATGGTGATATTACAATCATGTGGAGTTTGAAGTGACTAAGTAGTGCGCAGCAGTCGAGTAGTGGTTTTGAGTTTGAGTGGTGCGGCACTTGTTTTCCTGAGTTGCTTGTTGTTTATTAGATTGTTGAGTTTTTTCATGTTGGGAAGTTCTTGCTTTCCAATTTGTTGTACTGCTTAATCCGAGTTTTATCTTCTTTTTAATATATAATCTGCCTGGTTCGATTACAAACAGTTGACTCAACTTTTTTAGCACAAGATTTCTACGTAAATATACGCACTGTGTTAATTACTACACACAACCTAATTCATCCACATCGAATAAATCAAAATAGTTTGGCTTTCTGGGAAAAAAAGTATACACTAAAATCTCTCATGGCCTAGACATTCATCGCTACGTTCCTCTCATCTTGAATATAATTCCTCCTCCAATTTCACAATCTGTTGAAAAATGTACCTTTTTCGGAACACAGCTCTTCTTCCTCTGTGGAATAATATGCGCAAGTAAATCATTTCCAAAACCTAGTTCATACGTGAAGATATTTCTAGAGACAAGGACTTCCAATCAGTACATTTATTATGCAAAAATTACTCAATTCGGCCTCTAGGGATTGTTCGATAAAATTCAACAGGGGATGTACCTAGTATTTATTTATGTATGGATTATTGCTCGACAAACACTCTTCAAGAATTACATATTTTAAGATTAGGAGCCACATGTTTCAATATGAATTTCCTACATGGTTAAACTGATATTTGAACTGTATAGTACATACCAACTATCTTCCAAATGGAAAAAAAATCAAAATTTATTGATTTTCTGGGAATAAAAGAAGGCATTAAGGCAAACGCTTTAATCTCTCATGACATAGATCATTAAGCATGATAATAGACTTTATTTTCTTTGATTAGTCGTCATTTTTATTCGGATTGTTGACCTTTTCCAGCTGATTAGCTGAAGAACTTCACAATAATAATAATAATCGGGCTGTGTCACTTGTATGCTTAGGTAGAGGGCCAGAAAGATCTCATTTTTCTACAAGAAATCAATAAGTACAAAAGAAAAAAAATGTGAAGTCAGCAACTAACCGCACCGACGTCTGACGTCCTCTCCCCTCCTCTATATATACCGATACACATGCATCAGGTCTCTGAATAAGCCAACACTAAGCTCTGTGCGTGCGTCCCATTGCCTGAAAAATTCTGAATGAAATTAAAATGGGTCCTTCCAAGAGCACCACGATCACCACCGCTGGCCTTCTTCTCTGCTTAGCTTTCTTGGCCGAGGTGATGCAGGGCGGCGGCGCCGTCCCGGAGGCACTGTACG
Organism: Alloteropsis semialata; assembly: GCA_004135705.1. Classification (NCBI taxonomy): domain Eukaryota; kingdom Viridiplantae; phylum Streptophyta; class Magnoliopsida; order Poales; family Poaceae; genus Alloteropsis; species Alloteropsis semialata. The sequence goes on from CM014278.1 coordinate 48,441,088, forward strand.
TGCTCGGCGACTCGCAGTGGGACGTCGGCAACAACAACCACCTGCTGGTGACGCCGTATAGGGCCAACTTCCCGCACAACGGCGTCGACTACCCGGGGCACCTCGCCACCGGCAGGTTCAGCAATGGCCGTATCATAGCCGACCTCATCGGTAGAAAGCTTGAGCTGAATAATGATGGTTAGAATTTTCTTGATGCCACATGATGTTTTCTGAATCCTTGTGCTTCCACACCATCTCCCAGCCGGCAGACTCGGTCTTGCCACCCCTCCGGCGTACCGCTCCATCGGCAACAGCAAAGGAAACTACTCTGTATTTCTGAACGGGGTTAACTTTGCTTCCGGGGGTGCTGGAGTCTTAGGCGTCACAAACAAGGTTAGGGTGCAAAGTTCGTTGTGACAAGAATTCATCAATCTAACTAGTCCATCAACCTGTGCTCCCGCACGGGCTAATATTTTTAAAAGCTATTATATTTAAAAATTATTTATAAATTAAATTTCTACATAATAATCAAAATTATTTACATACTGCTCTTTCTTTTTTTTCAATACTTAAAATAATACTCATATAGATGTGTACTTATCTTTTTCCATTTATGATTAATTTTTAATTAATGATTACTCCATACACTTTTTCATCCACATTACCACTTCTTTCATTTTGTATATGGCATCTCAATACATTACATTTAGCATAAAAATCAATATTTTTCATCACCTCCTCACATATATATGTATAAATGGTCTATACGGTGACACTCATCATGCGTATATGTCTTAACTTATTATTTCTATATTAACAAAGATAAATAGGTAATCTAGAATCATATATTACTTTACTTTTGGACTTTTCGGTAGGTGCACATGAAGATAATTAGATTAAGATTTAGGTGTTTAGTTTAGGTTATCTTTAATAACGACATATGTGGTTAACTTAGATACAAATTTTAAACATTATTTTAAGTTATCCTCTATAAAGATATGCATGAGAACATTAGATGAAGATTATGTGGTTAATATAATATATTTTTTATAATGACATAGCTTGATAATTTAGATATAATTTTAGGGTTTATTCTAGAATATTTTTATAATGATAGTTGTGGCCTGGTGGGTAACTTTTCTAAAAACATATAATAGACCAATGACTATGGTTATTAGAGTTTACATGATTGATGTTTCTGATTTTGTGAGAATTTCTAGAATTTGTCTTTTTTTTTCTAGCATGTCTCGTGAGAACTAATGCGAAGTCTCCAATTAAAAATGAAGCCTATATTGCTACCAAACTATTACCTTGAGCTATCTCTGATTTGTTAAATATACTTATTATTTTCATCCGACTGTGATAGATTTTAGTTAATAATTACTCTATAACATTTTTATATTCATTTATAATCTTTAAATTTTTACTTTGCATCACAGGTACGTGCTTGAATTTATTTAATAAACCCTAAGTTTGAAGTATAATTTTAATGTAGAAATCTATATTCTCGACACTTCCCCTATATCTTTATAAATGAAAACGCACATATGCATTTATACCTTAGTCACTATATCATACACCAATAGTGTATGAAATACACGATTTAGAATCTTATATTGGTGTATATTTTCAATTAAGGCAATTTGGATTCAAATGTCGGAGTACCTAATGTTAATTTTAATAATAATATATGTGGGTAATCTAGATGTAAAGTTAAGAGGTTACTTTAAGTTATTTTTTAATTATTCATAGTGGGTAATTTAGTTGCAAGTTTAGGAGGTATTTTTAAATATTTTTTTATAGTGGCATAAGTGGATAATTTTGATGAAGATTAGGGGGTACTTTGATTTATTTTATATAATTGCAGAGGTGGATAATTTAGATATAGATATAGGGGTTACTTTAAGCTATTTTCATAATGGCATAGGTGGGTAATTTTTTAGAAAAACATAATATATCTAATGACTATGATGATTTGAGTGTTTAAATTTATGGCTAGATGTTTTGCTTTTTTATGAGAATTTCTAGAATTTCTTTTTTTGTAGAGTGTCCATCTAAGATCCTAGGTGGCTTTACCTGGAGGTTTCAAAAGGAGTCTTCAATTAGTAATAGTAAGATTGTTACCAATTGGAGCATTGTTTTATAGCCTTCATGTTAATTCTCCTGATAGAAGTTATAGAAAACAAGAAAATTTGTAAAAAAGAAAAACCAAAACACCCAACCACCTATCCTGGACAGTCAAATACTGTTGGCAACAATAGCCAAATATGTTGCCTAATGCCAAAAGTACCATTGCGTTTAATTCCCAATTACCCACTTAACGAACAAGATTTTTCTTTAGAAAAACTATACATTTTCTTACTAAAGTAACAAATCCGACCATAAACTCAAATTTTTGGTAGCAGTGGTAAAACGACCTTCAATATATGATTCTAAACTACCCATTTAATGTGCCACATAAAAGGAGGAATACTACACATTCCCACGTAAAGCAAAATATTGGACCTTTGATTTGGTAGACTCAAATCATCATTGGGAACATTAGTCATTAGATATTTAGATCTAATTTGTTTCTAGGCTGTCCACTTAATGAAAAGTAAATTGGCATCTATATCTATACTATAAAGAACGAAAACAATTGAAAACGTTTTTCACTCAGTTTAGGCCCACCGTAATCCACACGTTGGTCCTACCTGTCAAGGCCAAGGGAGGTGAAAAAAGACTGAGACCCATAAAAACCGCGAGTTAGAAAATGATTCTGCCCAAAACCGATTTTTTTTTCTCACCGTATGCTATCCTACACACCTGCGTGGTCCTTTTTTCATGAGAAAAAAAATAAACACATGGCAATTCTGGGAGGAAACCTGCTCCCTTACGCCTCTAGGTACCCACCTGATCACGTCTGCTACGGCAAGCCCTATAGGTACGGATTAAAGCAATTTTTATTTCCATTATTTCTTCCCGAGTCCTGCATACAACTCGCATGATTAATTGTATATATGATATTTAAGGTCACCCTTCATATATATGGAAGCTTCATGTGGGGTATTTCTTTATTTTCCCTCTCCGGAACTAGCAAATGTGATATCCAGTGTTCTTACATTCCAGATCAAATGTGATGTCATTGTGAAAGTAGCCCGGCGAGAGTGTGTGTTTGATGCAATTATTGTTACTGCTATATCCCAGAATGTACAAAACAAATCTACAGACCGGGAGACAGAGGGGGACACTGATATTAGGCATTGAGGTGATGCGATAAAAAGGATATTCCATATCACAATTTTATGTCATTTCAATTTTATTCAAATAAAGTAAGAAAGTAGATCAAATGACCATGTTACCTTTTGTACACTAAAAAGATAAATAATGTTTTCACAAAAAATCAGAATGGATGAACCTATTTTCCTCGCGAAATGCTAACCTATTAGATCATAGACATCGGTGTGCAATCTCTCCTTTTTTTTGTTTGTCTCTAAACGACAATCTTAGCTGAATCCTCAATGGACATACAAGAGTCGTACTTAAAATATGTTTGATAATAAAACAAGTTATAACGAAATAAATGGTACTAATGTAAATTTTTTGAATAAGATGAATGGTCAAATGTATATTAGAAAAGTCAACATTGAACTATAATTTAGAATAGAGAAAGTATATAAGACAAGTTCATAATCTGATGCATGACCTGCTTCGTGCTTCCTGATCTCAATGTTGGGAGATGTATGTATCTGAATATGTTGTTATTATTGCCAATAATCAAATGGTGTACACTGGTTCTCCCACAGTCACACCGTATCCTATATTGCTCTGAGCTCGTCGTTCTCGGCTACCCATGGCACATAGGCCTGTGCAATTGATCGTTGGTGGCAGGCGGGACGTCGACGACATACATCATACATGGTCGATCCGGTGGAATGATAGGGGATTGGCTTATTTAATGAATTTAGAAATAAAAAATAGGTATTGATAGACATAGGCTATTTGTCTATGAATTCACGATGAAAATTATTACAATGCTAATAATGTAGACTTTCAAGTGTGACCGCGCATTTGCGCGGCCACCTTGCTAGTTATATATACCTTTCATTAAGAAAGACGTCCACTTAATAAATAGTACTAGTCATGTATGTCCAAACATGCCCTCATTCCATGTTAAAATGTACTACTATTGCACGACAAGAAAATACATAATTTTCTATTTTACATAAATTTATTTTATAATACCTTTTATACAATAACTAAATTGGATACTTTGATTTTGTATGCACTCGTATTTTTGCAGCACTTATAGTACTTTGATAGAGTAAATTTTACTTTCGAGTGTGGCGGCGCTTGTTAAATGATTATATTCGTGTTGTTTTAGTAACCGAGAATTTAGGTTTTCCATAAAATCCAAAGAGAGTATATAGAGTAAGAGGTACTCCCTTCGTTCAGAAATGATAGCTATATTTCCATCAGTGAAAAGTCAAGTTATACAAAGTTTGACCAACAATTAGTCAAATTATATGCAAGTTTAGGACATAAAACTTGTATCAATAGATTTATGATGGTAGGCTCTTTAGGATGGCATTGGTTTTCTAAAAATTGAAGACAAATTCTAATAAAAAATATTGATTAAACTTTGTATAACTTGACTTTTCACTAATAAAAATATATTTATCATTTCTGAACGGAGGGATTAAATAAGAATTTTTACTTAATATGCAAAAGAAACAATAATTCACACAAACTGATCTAGAAAAAATAAATATTAGAAGTGAGAAGCCAAAATTTAGATTCATGAAAGCCGGCGTTGCATATTACTTGTAACAAGGGGATATACCTCAAGTTGTGATTTCAAACTAAACACACGTCAAATGCGCTATGAATGAGGATGTAAAACATAAAGATTAAGAGTTTAGACATTGAATATGTGTTAAAGAAGATGTAAACAAATGAAAGTGAACAAAGGTAAGCAATTTTGTTTACTGTAGGTGTATGTTCTAAACTTATCCATAAGTTTTAATATTTATGTCTCTTAGATTACTGCATGCATGAGTTGATAGACTATACTTGTACTTGCTAGAATGATGTGACAAAATGAGTGGTAGTATACTGGAACATCATACAGGGCCTGGCCATCACCTTCGACGAGCAAATCGAGGTCGATTACTCCAGGGTTTACACAGGACTGGTGCAGCAGCTCGGCCAGGCGCAGGCCTCAACCCACCTCGCGAGCTCCGTCTTCGCCCTCGGCATCGGCGGCAACGACATAGCCGCTCGCGTCTTGTCGGACCCCGCCAATCTGCAGCTCACAACCTCCGATCAGCAGTTCGTCGACTCGCTGGCGCAGTCCTTGAAGCGCCAGCTGCTGGTGTGCATGCTACACCTGACAGTAACCTGCAGAGCTTCTCATGCCATTCCATATCGGAAATCGATCGATGCCGTCTCTCACTCGAGAAAAACCTGCATGAATTTCAGAGGCTGTACGACCTGGGGATGCGCAGGCTGTTCTTAGCCGGCACCGGGCGTCCGGGCCGCTCGGGTGCTACCGGCTGCTCCGGGATCTGAGCCTCACCAGGCAGTGCAACGCCGAGGCGAACTCTCTGTCAGTTCAGTACAGCGCCGCCGTGGTCTCCATCCTGCGCGACATGAGCGCCCGGCACCCGGACTTCCAGTACTCTTTGTTGGACCAATACACTGCGGTGCTGCGGTTCATTCAGGAACCCGAAGCAAATGGTAATTTCAGGCACTGATGATGCTTCACACTATATATCTGGTCGATTCGCAATGACTTGGTGTTGGCTGATTTGGTGATTGGTGTCGCCTTTTTGGTGACAGGTTTTGCTGAAGTGAGAGCAGCGTGCTGCGGTCTCGGGGTCGACAACGCCATGTTTCTCTGCACACCGGTGAGCGCGCTCTGCGCCAACAGGACGGACCACGTCTTTTGGGACGTGGCCCATCTCACAGAGGCCACCACGCAGAAGCTCACGGCGGCCGCCTTCGACGGATCGGCGCCGTTGGTTGCGCCGCTGAATTTGAGGCAGCTCAGCGCTCTGTAGGATCAAAAACTCAAAATAAAATGGTACCATGTCCATGTGTGCGGTGTGCCTAATACGTATTCAAGAGTAATCGTGTGAATAATGTGGCACCTATGTAACTAGTAGATCGGAAATCTACCCGTCCGTGCCTACTATGTACGTATTCAAAACTAACTAGTAAATATAATAACAATGTTGTCTAATACCATTTTTACTATATATGAGCTGCTATATATACATATATAGTATACTGCACATAGTTGTTATCGGCCAATGAATCGAGTGTACTAAAGTTCCCAATACGGCAATACTGGTCAACGACCACACTTATCGAAAAATCACTACCGAAAACCGGCTGTTTGCCGAGTATCTGGTGCTTTGCCGAGTGCCTGATAGAAGGCACTCGGCAAACTTGGTCTTTGTTGAGTGTCTTGTGCAAAACACTCGGCGAACTAAATACACTCGGCAAACAGCGGGTTTGCCGAGTGCCAAAATCAAAACACTCGGCAAATAGAAACATGACACTTGGCAAATATAAAATACTCGGTAAAACTGGTCACGTGACCCCCACGTGCAACGGCCATGCGACGGCCGTTTGTAAACAGCGCCGGCCATTAGGTCTTTGCCGAGTGTCCGTCAGCGACACTCGGCAAAGACCATTGTTTGCCAAATGCCGGGGGGAAACACTCAGCAAACAAGGTCTTTGCCAAATGTTCTCCCAGGCACTCGGGAAATGTATATTTTTTTTCACTTCTGCCCCAAACTTTTTCTGCTCTTCATATACAATACGTGGTGCTCCATGCTAAAATTTGGTATATTTCTCGGTCTGTTTGCAATATTTAATTAGTTTATTTTATTTAAAGAAATTTTTTGGTATAAGTCAAATTTGAACTGCAAGTGATTCAAATAATGGAATAGAGTGAGTGGAAAATGCTATTCATGTTACTGAGTCTAGTGTGAGGTCTTATCCAGGAAAATGGAAGGAAATTTCAAACATCTTGCTCACGAAACATGACCATGAACGTGTGCCCGAATCGATTTTAAATTTCATAAAAAGCAAATAAAGTCTGAAAATCATGAGGTTTGTCAAGATGTCATGATATCATACGTAGAGGTTGTGGTAAAATAGAGAATGTTTTGCACAATTTGTCGCGTACGATACTCACAAACTGAAGCGTCTCCGAAGAAGAATCGTAGATTTGAGAAGGATTCGGTAAGATTTGGAGTCAAAGTGACGGTCCAATTGGGGTTTCACTTCAAAACTTTTTCTACAGACAATAGACAACATAGGTTGTTTTATGTTAATTTTTGATAATTTTTTGGATCCGTTTGATAATTTTAATTTATTAACTACAATTATAAAATTTTAATTGATATAAATTACTCCCTCCATATTGTAAAGGAAGTCGTTTAGGACATTGTCGGGGGTAGACCCCCAGGGGTACCCAGAAGGCGGATTGGCCCAACCAGCAAGGGGCGGCCCAATCCGAGTACATCTGGATCGGTTTGTCGGACTGGCTGGCCCACCAGTCGGAAGGCCCACCAATCGGGCGAACCGGGTGGGCGCGACGGCGCGCGCGGCAAGGAAGAAGACGGCGTATCCCGCAAGAAGCTCGGAGATCAAGATAAGCTAGCCGGAATTATAGGGAAAGATATCTGTAATCGTTATAGGATCGAATCCTTGTATTTCGGGTAGGTTACGATCTCTAGCCGACTTGTAACTCAAGGCAGCCGGACTATATAAGGCGCCTTGAGACCCCCCTCCAAAGCACGAACATCTACGCTACAACCCACGATCATACAACCCTAGGACAGAACCCAACTACGGAGATCCTTCCAGGAACTTCATACACAGCAATACAAACACCGCCAACACAGGACGTAGGGTGTTACGTCATCTCGACGGCCCGAACCTGTTCAATCCTTGCGTCTTGTGTTACCATCGACTTCTGATCCTCGATCTGTCCCTCGACAAATCAACCACGTAGGCTACCCTGTGTGGACTGCCGGGTCCAAACATCCGACAGTTGGCGCGCCAGGTAGGGGTTGATCGACGAGATCAATCTGAAAGCTCGATGGCATTCACTTCCGCCGTCATCACGCCGGCGACCATGAAGGTTTCCATCACCGAGGGGGCTATGTTCTTCTTCGGATCCATGGTCTTCACCGCCGGACCCGAGGGAGAGCTCTCCTTCACCCGTGACGCCACCCCGGAGGAGACGGCGCCACGACTTGACGCTACACCAGATGGGATCGTCACCATCACCGCTCCGTCGCCAGCCATCGCCAACAACTCGGCGACTGCGACAGTCAGCATCGTTCTCCCGCTATCCGAGGGGAACGCATCTCCTCTTGCACCGCCGACTGCTTCGTCCACTCCGCCTCCGCCACGCAGGGCGCAGGAGACGCCCGAGGAGCGAAGGCTCCGATGGGCTGCACGCCAACGCCAGTTCGAGGCGGACATGGATCACGCCATCGCCTCCATCGGTGAATGCATTGAGCTCACCGAGTCAGCTCGTCGGAGCATCGCCTCGCCGACACGATTCCCGCTGGGGCTCAGGAACAGCGGGGTCGCCTACCAGCAAGCACTCGGCGAACGCATGGACGCCGACTACTCTCCAGACGCGATCGGGGCGGTCGACCCCATCGCGGCCGCCCAGATCGGATCTACTCCGGACGTTGCGCCGACTCCGCCTGAATCCGAACCAACTCCGGCTTTCCCGCGGGTGACACGTATCCTCCCTCCAAATAAGAGGATCACGCCTGCCAAGCGGGAGACGTTCGTCTCCGACATATCCGCCGACGAACCAACGATCCAGGGTGAGGATCAAGCACGCCGTGACGCCAGGATCGGGCGTAACGGTGAAAGGCAACGACGCCGTGACGCGCGGCGAGAACGCCGAAACCCCAGGATCACGCGTAATCTCCAAGACGACTTCGTCCAAGAGATCGGCGGCGTAGGTGTCTACGCCACTCCATCGGCCAACCTTGCCGCCGCGCACCAAGAGCTTGAAGGGATCCCAGAAACCCCTGAACTCAACCGGATCAAGGTCAGGTTGACCGCAGCCGCGGGCATGATCAACGCCCAGAGGGCTCCTGCTTCCTCATCTCGCCACTCCAGGTCGGCCAGTCGCCGAGAAGCCGATCGCGGCGTGGTCGAGCAGCCCGATCTCCGCGAACAACTCCGCAACCGCGATCTCCGAAGGAACCTTGACGACCGTCATCGGCGGAGGGACGAGGAAGAACTCCGACGGCGCGCCGAGTACAACCGCGAACACGGCCCTCCGGGGTTGGATCGCGAAGCACGCCAACGCCGAGAGCTCGAGGCCGCTGAGACCGCACGCCGGCGAGAATTCGACCGCAAGTACGGGGCTCCACTCGGACAGGACAGGCCACCCCGGGCTAACACCCCGGAAGACTACTCCGCCGACTCGGGACACCTAGACACCGGGAACCTTAACGACTGCGACGGCTTCCCGGCATTCACCGCCCGAGTAAGATCCATCAGCATGCCTGCTAACTTCAAACCTACAGGCATAGAGAAATATGACGGGAAGGCGGACCCGACGCTGTGGCTCCGGACGTACAGCATCGCCATCCGCGCAGTGAACGGCGACCACGACGCCATGTGCGCCTACTTCCCCGTCGCCATGACTAAGGTAGGGCTAACCTGGCTTCACAGCCTTGAGCCCGACTCCATCGACAGCTGGGGGACCCTCTGCGACAAGTTCAAAAGCTACTTCCAGGGGAGCTCCATCCGACCAGGCACCGCCTGGGACCTGGGCAAGGTCAAGCAGAACCGGGGGGAAAGCCTCCGCGACTACACCGACCGGTACATGGAGAACCGAAACTTAGTTCCCGGCTGCTCCGAGTCCGAGATCATCAGCTACTTCCTCGACGGCCTCGCCGACTCCGCCGTCTTCGAGCGCCTCTGTGAAGACCTGCCAAAGACCTCCGGCGAGTTCTTTGGCCGGGTGAACAAGATGGCCAACGCCAAGGAGGCTGTCCGTCTTCACTACGGCAAGAAAAGCTCTCGGGACGACGATCGTCCCCCTCGCCGGGAAGACCGCCCGAAGAAGGAGGACACGCGCCGTTCCCGACCTGAGCCAAGCAGGAGGGATGACCGAAAGCGCTCAAGAGACTTCACCGTCGCCGCCATGGACCGTAGTGGCCCTCGCCCGCGGTCCAACTTCAGCGCCGACTTCGAGAAGATGCTCCAAGGACCCTGCCCCATCCACAAGCAGTCCAAGCATCGTATGATCGACTGCATGGGGCTCGCCGACGCCTACAAGAAGAAGGAAGGGAAGCTTCAACCGCAAGACGACGACAAAGGCGACAAGGGAAAAGGGGCTGCCGCGAACCCTGCTTTCCCGAACGTCGACAGACAGGTGAACTTCATCCTCGGAGGACCGCCGCCTGTAGAGGACAAGCGCCGGGAGAAAGTACGTGACCGGGAGATATTCTCCTGCTACACATCGCCGATCCAACCACTCCGCTGGTCCGAGCAGCCGATCACCTTCTCCAGGGAGGACCAGTGTTTCCAGGTCTCCGACGTGGGCGAGTACCCGCTGGTACTCAGCCCGATCGTGCACAACGCCCGCCTCACCAAAGTACTCATCGACGGTGGGAGCGGGCTCAACATCATCTTCGCCCAGACGCTGAGGGACATGGGCATCGGCCTCGACGCCCTGACTCCTTCTCTCCACCCGTTCTACGGGCTCATCCCGGGCAAAGGCTCCAAACCACTCGGACAGATTGCTCTGCCCGTCACCTTCGGCGATCAAGACAACTTCAGGACTGAGTACCTGAACTTTCAGGTCGCCGACTTCACCACCGCCTACCACGCCATATTGGGGAGACCAGCGCTCGCCAAGTTCATGGCGATCCCCAACTACACGTACCTGCTGATGAAGATGCCAGCACCAAACGGCGTCCTCTCCATCCGCAGCGACGTACACCTCTCCAAGGGCTGCGACAAAGAAGGGCTCCACCTCTGCACCGGCATCGAACGCAGCGTGCTGCAGATGGAGGTGGTCCACGAAGCAAGAACCTTCCAAGGGGACCCGGGCTCCGTCCCCGAGTCCTCCAAGCGAAGGGCCACGCCGACTACAATGCAGCCGGCTGAAGAAGTGCGCGCCATCTCCCTCGGGCTCTCCGACTCCTCCAAGACGGCCCTGATCGGATTAGGGCTCGACCCCAAATAGGAAAGCGCGCTCGTCACCTTCCTCCGGGACAACGCCGACATATTCGCATGGACTCCATCAGATATGCCAGGTGTTCCGAGGGAGGTGGTCGAGCACTCCTTGACGGTTGACGCGAACGCCAAGCCAGTTCGCCAAAAGCTCCGACGCTTCGCGCAGGACCGCAAGGAGGCCATTAGGGCAGAGATTACAAGGCTGCTAGCCGCCGGGTTCATTAGAGAAGTCTTTTACCCCGACTGGCTTGCTAACCCAGTCCTTGTAAGAAAAAAGAATAATGAATGGAGAATGTGTGTTGATTACACGGATCTCAACAGGCACTGCCCTAAGGACCCCTTCGTCCTACCCCGCATCGACCAAGTCGTTGACTCCACCGCCGGATGCGTACTCCTATGTTTCCTTGATTGTTACTCCGGCTACCACCAGATCGCCCTGAAAGAAGAAGACCAGGAGAAGACTTCCTTCATAACTCCGATCGGCGCCTACTGTTACACCAAGATGACGTTCGGCCTCCGCAACGCCGGAGCCACCTACCAGAGGGCCATTAACTTGACCCTGGGCACTCAGATCGGCCGCAACGCCGAGGCCTACGTCGACGACATAGTCATCAAGACAAAGATCGAAGCCGAGTTCATCGCCGACCTCTCCGAAACATTTAACAATCTTCGCAGGCACAACTGGAGGCTAAACCCGACTAAGTGCGTCTTCGGCGTACCCAAAGGGAAACTACTCGGCTTCATCGTCAGTAACAGAGGAATTCAAGCCAACCCTGAGAAGATAGACACCATCCGGAGGATGAAACCGCCGACTGGGAAGAAAGAGA
>CM014278.1:48473219-48486352 GCA_004135705.1 Alloteropsis semialata
GGCAACCTTTTTTTTTAGCAAAACATGACATAGAGCTGATCGTTTGGGCCTGTTGACCGTTGTCTAGCTGTTGAAAAACTGGGTCGTCTTCTTGGGCCACACCACCTAATGTCTAATGGGCTATTATCCACTATCTACCTGTTGGCCTGTACCTGTTCATCTTCTCCAATCGACCAGAAGACACTCCGTCCAGAGTTCAGACGCTGTCTCAAACTTCGATTCCGGCCACCAGACTGCACCAGGGAGGGAGGGGGAGGGGATCTTCTTTGTGTCATGGGGAAGCTGGGTCAGCTGCTCTACCCTGCTGTATGGAGAGATCCGTCTCTGTACCATACCATCTTCCTCTTTACCTTTACCAGAGCATAAAAGCATGGATAGAGTCTTCCTATCTCCCCAACTCTATCTATCAGTCCCTCGTATCAAAATATTTGTCATTGTTAATTTTTTTTAAAATGTTTGACCTTTCATCTTATTCAAAATGTTTATGCAAATATGAAAAAAAAATATAAGTCACACACTTAATACATATAATGATAAAACAAATTACAAATAAAATAAATGAACACAATATTTTGAATAATGCAAATGGTAAAAATTGTGATCAAAGTCAATAGCATCAAATATTTCAATACAGAGGGAGTACATAGCAAGGGTTCCAAAAAATGCTAACCTAGGACTCATAAATGTTAAGGGAATGGTATGTTTGAGATATCTTGTTCCCTTGTGAAATTGTTGTCAGTTTCTCAAAAAAAAAACTAAAGTATGTTTGATAATTTGGTACTCTATTTCAAAAATTTTGTTTTTTTAGAGGGATTTCAAAAATTTTGTTCCCATTGGTTCGTCATGGAATGTGGAACTGGGCTAAAATTCCAATCAACACAAATAAACAACCAGGAAGAGGTCAGAGGACTAGATTTGGTAAACGGCTGCCCTTATTTAAGGCGCCCATAAAAACAAGCCCAACTTAAATGGGCCCATTAAGGCATTAACCATTGTGTTTTTGGGCTATAGGCCACCCTGGCCCGCTATGATAGCTGGGCTTTTGCCAGGCCTGTCTAGCTCAAATAGGGAATTTTTTTTAATTTTTTACGATTTTACAAAAACAATGCTTGGGTGACAAATTTTCGAAATCTGTCACCCAACTGCCATTTCATACAGCGAAAACGGCGGCAAGAGAATAAACCGCCATTTGAAACGGCGGTTAGACTTAGCTGCCTCATAAACCGGCGGTTAAATCTAACCACCGGTTCATTTGACGGTTTAATAAAACTGCCATTTTAACCGACGGTTCAGGATCCGCCGGCCTACCGCCTGCCTGCATTTGGCGGTTTTTGGAACCGCCAAATCAAATGGCGGTTCCTAAAACCACCAAATCAAATGGCGGTATGAAACGGCGGTTTTTGTATTTTTAATTTTTAATATTATTTTTACATTGAAAAAGTGGTGTAATTTATATTTTGAACCGTTCATTTTTTTAATGAGTGTGAATGAAGGGAAATTATAACATCGAACGGCAAAATATCACAAAAAACAAACAAGTAAACGTGAAGAGTATAATACAACATCCAGTACGATACATAATGACTCGAGCGTAGAAAGTAAAAAACTAAATGCGGCCTCGCTTGGCCACCTTAGCCCTGCCCCTCCTGGCCGCCTGCTGCGCGGCCCTCGTGTAGTGCGCAGAGTACATAAGGGGGTCAGGTGGCGGCGCCTGGCGACTCGGGTGCCCTACATCCGCCGGAGGCGGTGTCGCGAACGGTGGCTGCGAGAACTGTGTAGCAAGTACGGGGACGCCAGCTAAATGCGAACCACCAATCTCGTCCTGCGACCCCTGTCCCTGTCGATACCACCGGTCAATCTCGGAGGGACCGTCCACTGGGTCAGTGCTGGGTGCTGCTCCTCGACTATGTCGTCGGGTGTCCCGCCTGAAGCATACGCTGCATTATACACAATCACGTTAGTATGTGTGTAAAAGTATGTAATCATATGATTTGGTCAATTACGGACGTACCTAAGCCGTGGACGGCGTGCCTGTCGACGTGGACCTGCCGCCTGTGGTCATCGCCGGTTGCCCTGTCACATAAAATGTTAGTCGAGAATGTAATTACACAATGGTAGGATGTTACGAACAAAACATGGATACTATGGTGTACCTGTGCTGTAGACAACTGCTGGCCTCGGCGTGTACGTGGGTATCCCCGAGGGAGCGCTCTGAACCGGGAGAGGAGTGCTCAGCAGGGGTACCGTCGACGGACCTGCTCCCATAGGAGGGAAGGGTGGCCGCGAGGAGCTGGACGGTGCGTGGTACGAATGTCCAGTAGACGTCGAGCTTGAGAACGAGGCGGGGTGGCGTGGAATCGCTGGAGCGTCGTCGTGCCGACACGAAACCGCCTGCCTGAACCTCGTGAGGAGGTTAAGAATCCGGTCGTACGTCGCCACGTGCTCGGCGGGGTCATGAAATCCGCCCTCGCTCGGCTCCGCGCAGCTGTAGCGTCGATCTCCGTGAGCACGTCGTACTGTACAATTCTGTTAATTAAATTGTGTATCGTACGAATGTGTGATAGTAGTAAGAAAGAAGTACTTACCCCAATCGCGTAGTTCTGATCGCGTTGTACTGGGTACGTACTCGTCACCTCCGCGGGGGGAAAGTAGGCTGGGGCGGAACGCGGAGGACCCGAACGCGGGTCCGAGGCCAGTACCACTGCAGAATGAGATTTCCAACTGATTTTGGGCTTATATAGGCGGGAGGGACCTAACCGCCGTATGAAACGGCGGTAGGGGGCTGCCGCTGTTTGATCCGACGGCGGGTAGCCTTCCCGCCGGATCAAACGGTGCGGGAAGGCCCTGCCTCCCCCTACCGCCAAATGATATGGCGGTTATGTGGGTCGGGCCCAGGTGCCGACACCTACCGCCGTATCATTTGGCGGTTAGGTTGGGTATACAACGCAAAAATATATTTTTTAATTAAACAACTGATTCAAACGGCGGCCTTTGTAACCGTCATATGGTTTGGCGGTTACCTGACCTTGCCGCCGTTTCATACGGCGACAGCCGTATGAAACGGCGGTTGGGTGTCACCCAAGCATTGTTTTGTAAAATCGTAAAAAAAAATTAAAAAAAACTCCCAAATAGGCCGAAGGGCCCGGATTTCGGACGTCACCGTAGCCCGTGGGCGAACCTGGACTTCTATACCGAGAGAGTACCGGGGCGGGCTTCTACAGGCCCGAGCCGCTCTGGGCCACCGTTTGGCCATCTATACGTGAGATGACGTGTGCGTCCAAATAACTGGCGTGTTGGCCTATTTATTGGAGGTGCCCTTGTGGCGGATGACGACAGCATGTTTAATGGATATGCGATTTGTTTCCAGTTCCGTCAGATCCCTATCCACATCGTTGCTTCGACTCCGACGTCGAGACACCTTCGTGCGCAGAGCTCCAAGCGTCGAGCCATCAAGGTCGCCACTTCGTCGTGGATAGCCGCCTTGTTAACTCGGCCGCCGCAAACGACGCCATAGTTACCCAGAGCCCAGACAACGTCGAGGAAGCTCTTCCATTTGTCTCTCGCGCGGCGCCCGGTGTCCTGCACGGCGGAATAAAGACGCGGCTGACTCGTTCGCCTCGGACGCCGGCCGGCCTCGCTCATCTCGGCCGCTAGCGGCTAGCGGCCGGCCGTCGCTAGGCCAAATGGCCAACGCCCACGGCGAATCATCGTACTATAGCCTCTCCGACGCATACCACACGCGTGAGCGCACGCCTGCTGGTGTTCCCGATCCAGCCACTGATCTCGCGCGGCCATGGCCGTGTCGTCGTCGAAGCGGTGGACGTCCGCGTCCGGCACGGAGCTCCCGGGGCGGTCGCCTCTCCCCGCCGCCGCCGCGCTCTCGCCAGGCCGCCAGAGCGCCCGGCGCTCTGTCATCTCCCGATCGGACACCGCCCCAGCCTCCGGCGCGGCCTCCATCGCCCGAACGCTCTGGCCTTCCTCCTCCTCCAGCGGCGGCGGCAAGAGCGGAAAGAGCAAGCCCCCGCCGCGCGCGCCGTCTCCCTTGTCCTCCGCGTCGCCGTCGCCGTCCGTGGCCACCCTCGCGGACCACCTCGCCAAAGACGACGCGCCGCAGGCGCTCTCCCGGCAGCGCAGCTGCACCGAGCTCCCGCGCTTCGCCGACGCGGACGCGGAGGCCCGTAAGATCGGGAAGTCCTCCGGTAGCAAGGGCGGCGGCCACGCGTTCGGCCGGTCCATGCGGTTCCTCCCGTCCACGAAGCCCGCGGGCGTGACGCTCACGCCGGGCCGCGTCGCGCCGTCCGACCTCCGCAGGCTCGCCAACCTCGGCCCGTCCCTGGACGCCGCCGCCGACGCCGCCAGCTCCGGGTCGGAGTGCAGCGACGCCTCCAGGGGCTCGGCCACGCCGCGGACGGCCCCGAAGCCGCACTCGCCGCTGCTCCCCCGCACGAGCTCGGTCCGCCTGCTCGGCTCGAGCACCACGCAGTGGGCGCTCTCGCCGGGGCGGCGCAGCGGGTCGCCGCTCAGGACGGCGACGGCGACGCTGCCCACGGTGCCGGAGACCAAGGGCAAGAAGAGCCTGATCAGCCTTGGGTGGGGCCACATCTTCCACCGGAGGAAGTACGCGGCCGAGGACTCGTCCATTGCCGCGGCCACGGCCACCTTGCTGTCCTCGCCGGTTTCGTCGTCGCGGAGCAGCAGTGGAAGCGGCGGTGCGGAGGTCTGGCACGAGATGAGGATGGCGCATTGCCGCCTCCTGCAGTGGCGCTTCGCGAACGCCAAGGCCGAAGCCGCGCGCAAGAGGAAGCAGGCCGGCGCCGAGCTGGACTTGATGGGCACATGGGCGAGCGTGTCGGAGATGAGAGGGAAGGTTGGGAGGAAGCGAGTGCAGCTGGAGAAGGAGAAGCAGAAGATCAAGCTAAATACCGTGCTCTCTTCCCAGGTTCAGAATTCACATACAAATTTAAATTTGAGATTAATTTATATGACTCTTCCTCAATCTCGATGAAACACTTTTCTGATGAGATGGTGAATAACCCTGCAGATGAAAGATTTGGAGAGCTGGGGGCAGGTCGAAACTGAACACGCCACTGCCTTGGCCTCAACAGTAGGCTGTGCCCGGGCAGCCGTTTGCAGGCTTCCTCTGACCAATGGTGCCAAGGTACACACGGATTTGAGTTTTGACCAATGCCTGCGATTTCTGTCGCAAATGGAGACGCATTTCAACAATGAATTTCTTTTTGCCTTTGGTTTACAGGTATCTCTGTCGCCATTGGCAACCATTCTGCAGCAAGGGCTTGAGCTCACGCTGACAAGCAAGGCGATGACGAGATCGTTCAGTCCCATGGTAACTGAATAAACACGTGAAAATAAGCTCGGTCGATGTTGCGCCTGTGCTGAATCTTACATAGATCGTGGTGATCAATGGAGCTTTGCGTTTTCTGTCCCTAGGCTCAGGACACGGCGCTGGTGATCTCGGAGCTGGTGCGTGTTGCGAGCGAAGAGAAAGCTTTGCTGCAGGAGTGCCTCGAGCTTCTTGGCCAGGTCTCTGCACTGCAGGTAATACCAAGGTTTTTGTTTGTTGATGCATTGTGCTTATTTTGGCGGTACAGATTCTTAGTTTCTTACCAATGTTTTCATTGCTGCTCGAAACCTGCAGGTCGAGGAACAGAGCTTGCGCTGCCATCTAGTGCAGTCGTCGTCACTTGGTGCTGTGACAGTTGAATGAACGCACGCAATTTGATTTGTAGGACCAAATGATGTGCTAGACTCTCACTAGTATATAAATGGCCTTCGGTCCAAGAACATTAGTTCCGACCGGTTTTGAGACCGGGACTAATGCTCGTATTAGTCTCGGGTCCAACGGCTTATAGTGTGGGGTGGGGTGGGTTGTCATTAGTCCATGATGGACTCATTCGAGACTATAGGCTATTTTTGTACTAGTGTCTTTTTTTCTAGTATAAAGAACAGAATAGGATCATAGCCAATTTATATGTTTTGGTGCGTAGAAGGTTTAGACTTAAGGGCTGAGGTCTTGTTTAATTGGTTGAATTTTCTGTAGAAAAAATGCATTGAAAAACATGTTGCGAGAGAGAGAGCACACTTTTCAATATGTTACTTTTGCGAAACTTTACAGAAACTTTATCAAACTAAACAAGGCCCGAATCAGAAAGATAAAGAAATGCCCTGTTTGGTTTTCTAGCAATGCTAGAATCTAGCATCTAGCACGGAGGGAATCTTTCTTGCATGGAGTACTAAATAAAGTCTATTTGCAAAACCTCTTCACGGATGAGCGTAACTTTTCGAGACGAATCTAATGAGCCTAATTAATCGATGATTAGCTACAGTGATGTTACAGTAACCACCCTCTAATCATCCTCTAATCATACGGTCAAAGGTCTCATTAGATTCTTCAGGGTTCCTAGTGCAGGAGTTCTGAAGTTAGTTTTGTAAAATACCTTTATTTAATACCTTTAATTAGTGGTCAAAGTTGGCTTTTCTAGCATTGCTAGAAAACCAAACGGGCCAATGTACCAACGAGTCAGAAACTAAAGGGCTACTGCTACTGTGTACTGTCCACGTTTTTTTTCGAAAAAAAAAAGTTTCCCGTTTCCGATTCCGAGTCGGTTTCGAGGCGTCACCGTTTCAGACCATAAAACCCCGCCCAGCGGCGGCGTCCGTAGCCCCGTGCCCGTTGTTCGGCCGCCTCCATTCACCGATCCGCCATGCCGGAGCCTCGCGCCGCCGCTGGCCTTCCTGCCTGGGTGTTCCTCAACACGACGGCGCGCATCGGCCGCCGCGCCAACGCGACCACGGCCCGAACCCTTACGAGCGCCGGCGCCGCCATAGAGGTGTCCTTCGAGGTCGCGCCGCGCCCCCGCCGGGGCTCTCCCACTACTTCGTCCACAGCCCCGACCTGATTGCGTCGGACCACCACCCGCGGTGCGTCAGCGTCACGGGAGCGGACGGCGCGTTCGTGCTCCTACGCGCGACCTTCGCCGCGCGCGGTGGCCAGAGGATGTTCACCGACGCCTTCGTCTACCGGGCCGGCCCCGGGGCGCCGTCGCTCCACCTGCTCCCGGGCCCCTGCCCGGTCGGCCTCTACTCCACCGCCGTCGGCGTCCTGTCCTGCGGCGGCGAGGGGCAGGGGCACTGCCTCGTCGTCGTCCCCGAGAGGCGGTTGGGGCGCACGGCCACCGGCTACGACCTCCACCTCTTCTCCACCAGGACCGGGTCGTGGAGCACCAGGGCCACTCGTGGCATTGGCTGCCTCCCTTGGCACGAGCACACCAAGGTGTTCTCCGTCGGCGGAGGCTCCCTGGCATGGGTCGACCTCCGGCACGGCGTCCTGCTGTGCAACGTGCTCGTCGGCGGCGAGGTACACGAACGCCCCGAGATGCGCCGGATCCACCTGCCCCCATTGCTGCCCTCCAACAAGCACTACTTCGGCGTGCGCTCCGATGGCGCCGAGCCTCCACTAGACCAGATTCGGGACGTGACCTGCAGAGGCGGCAGGCTCAGGTTCGTAGAGATGGAGTTCCCTGAGGTGTCGGACGACATCGACGACGACGACCTCACGCCGCTACGGTGGCGATGGACGGCCACCGTGTTCACGACTCCCATCTCTTCTCAGAACTGGGAGCTGTGCCACACCGTGGACTCCGCCGACCTCTCGCCTGCCGAGGCATGCGTGCCTGATCTGGTTCCGGAGATGTGGGACGCCAAGGAGAAGAAGCTAACCCTGGACAGGATGATAGCCCTGGCCCCCACACTGGACATGTACGACGACGACGATGCCTTGTACATGACAGCCAAGCTGGACGGTCGAGACCCAAACGGTTGGGTGCTTGCTGTTGACGCCCAAAACAAGAAGCTGGAGAAGGTGGCACCCTTTTCTGCTGAAGCATCTTTCAGTCGCACCTACATGCAATGTGCCTTCTCCAAGTACCTCAACAGTGCTCCAACCTCCATTAAAAAAGACACTGACAGATGGGTCCTATCCGTCATAACTGAAGTAGGGACTATTACTGGAGTGGACTGTAAAAGATAAGCCCAGAAAAGTTAGGAGAGCCACTATTCAAAAAAGTAAAGGCCTGAAGTATGGGCTACTGCTGGAGTTGATCTAGTGGTGGATTTGTGTGTGCTATATATGAAGTTCCATACTATATATACGTAAAGAGTTGGTATTTTGTAGTTTTGCCTGCGATTTTTTCATTCAGACATATGTTTCATCTCTAGGTGGATCCCGTCGATATGGCCTACTATTAGACAAATCGTGTCATCGGCGCGAAGTGTCCAACTTTACCAATTCAGTTGTCAATCATCGTAAGCTCAACTTTTATCCATTTCCCTTCTCTTGAACACAATGTGCATCACCTTTTTTTTTCGTTTAGACCATATACTCCTTGTACCTCCATACGGATCTTCCATGGCACCACATCTCCAATACTACATTTTTAGAAATCTATGGGGGGCGTTTGGTTTGCTTCTCAGCCCAGTCTGGCTCGTATCTGTGAGCCAGGCTCCTATGGGCCAGACTCATTGGATGCTGTAGTGGCTTGTTTGGTTGATTGGTTCTATAGAGCCAGGCTGCACGTGAAGTTGTTTGGTTGCTCGCATGAGTATTTGTGGCATCTGATAAAATATTAAAAATAAGTATCATTAAGATGTTAGATATATTTTAAAATATTTTAATTTACCTCGTTAAGTCTTAATCAACTTTGAAAAACACTAATATCAGTTAATATATACTAATTAGCTACTAATATTGTCATTAGTTAGAGCCCACCTCGCATCCGGCCAGCTAGGCCCGCGGGAAACGGAACTGAAATCCGTTTCCGCAGAGCCTGGCTCGCGGGGCTTCTTTGCATGCCGGTGGCCTGGCCGGGTGGCTGACCAGCCAACCAAACCGCTTCACGCTGCATGCCGTAAGCCAGACTGAGGTAAATGGAGCCATCCAAACGCGCCGACCAAATGTCCATCAAAATCACTTGTTAGAAATCTATGATTAAAGATCCACCAAAATGAGAATGACTCTGAGATACAGTATTTGTTAAAGAGGTTCAATCAACCTATCTTTCTGGGGCATGATGACTAATTGTTGCGCTCCTTCCTATTTGTATCTCCTGCTAAGCCACACCTCATGGTTACTACAGGGAGTTGCCCTTAAGGCCGTACACAGACTTTGACACAGAATCTGCCCTCACTCATTATAACTCAAGTCCACGAACTTGAAAAAAAAATCAATAGTAGTGGAGATCAATCAGCATAGCCACCTGAATTATATGTATATCAGGTAGTCCGTGTGATCAAATGGAAATATCAGTTATCAGATAACAAACTATGCCTTGGACAGGGTCGTTTGGATTTAGCCCTGTCTTGCCGCACCAATTCTGGGGTCGCCAATTTTTTTGCGAAGGAAATCGGCGCCCACGTATTGCCCACAATTGGTGACAAAAATGACTTGCGCTGGCTTCTGAAGGTTAGGCTCATCAATTGTTGGCGCTCAACCAAACGAAACAGACCCAACGCGGTCAACACCAAAAATTTGGAAGGGTGGGCAACGGAGGCAATCCAAACGTGCCCTAAAATAAAATACAGAGAAACAACAACCTTTTGACCTGATATCAAAGTGTATGAGGCCATCTCCAACCCGCGGTGTCCATGAGTAGTGTCTATACTGCCATATCAGCAAGACACCTTTTATAGAAACTACCTGCTCTAACCCATGATTTCTTGAATCTTGATGGTGGACCTTAATAAATTCTTACTTCTCTTTTCTCTCTCTCACCTCGCCTAGTCACCTTGTCTCTCCAACTCCGCCAGCGAGGTGCCCAAAGGCACGAGCTAGCAAGCAGCAGGTCCTCTTCTCCATCTCATTTTCTCCCAACCAGCTAGCTTTTCTCCCCTTCCTCTAATTTTTGCCTCCTTTCATTCCTTCTTCCTCTCGTGAATGGAATAACATCACGAGCACCTTCTCTCCCGTGGCCAAAAACGACACTGATTTATTCCTGAACCTATTACTCTGCATCCAGAAAACAAGCACCTGGGTGGCTTCAGATTTCTTACGGGAGAACATACAAGGTCAGCAGTTCAGACGGACAGGGAAGTTCGCACAAGTGCTCTTGCGTGCGAGATTGAGAGGTCTGCGTGGGCGGCGAAGGGCGGGAATCGTCGGTGTCAGCCTCGCCGCGGGCGCGCGGGAGCAGCCCGGAATCACCGTGAACGACGGCAGGGATCTCGCCTGCCTTGCTGCTGGGATCCCGTCTTCATTGCTGTGGGCGGCAACGCGAGAGAGGGCCATGTTCAGCCTCGTCGCGGATGGGGACCTGGCCGAGCGGCCGCAGGACGGCCGGGGCGGCGGCCAGGCATAGTAGGGAGGCCACGGGCAGCACTGGCCAGATGGAGGGTGCCGATGGGGACGACGCCGGGCGGCCACGCGCGGCGGAAGCACAGCAGAGCGGCCTGTCGCGGCGGGGCGTGGGGACGGCCATGGACGACCGCGGCGGAGCGACCGGGAGGCCGAACACGGCGCCGACGCGGTGGCCGACTGGCCGAGCATCTGGCCTTGGGGCGCGTGGGGAAGAAACGATGCTTGCTCCAGCGCGTGTCTAGCAGTGTCTTCACGAGTTGGAAATCACGCCGAAACGATGTCGTGCGTGAGACACGGTTTTTTCGATTTTTCTTCTCCCTTCTCATTAATTGATGTGTCACCTCACTATTTTGCTTACATTGGCAACTTATTTAATACCATAGAAATCAGCTGAGGTGGAGAGTTAGAGATGGCCTGATACCAGCTGGGGGTTAACGAGCAGAGAATCGACAGATTCCAGGTAACATAATAACAAGAGAGGAGCCAAAGGAGCAGCAAGGGAAGGAAAAGGATGGATACTGCACTCGGCTGACAGGCGCACGCAGTGAATGGAGAGCAAGTGGTAATGGGAAGAGACAGAGAACGCGCGAGCTGTTAGACCAATACCAATCTTGAAGCACTACCCGCAAAAAAAAAAAAAGCACATGTGGGCCGTCCAGATAGAACGTGCGGCCGCGTGTCGTTGTATTCCCTTTTATGAATAGTGAAGTTGGATGAATAGTGAAGTTTGTTGTAGGAACTAAACAAGGCCATTGTGTGTTGCTACTGTTTCTTTTCTTTTTTTTTTGCGAAAGTGTTGCTACTGTTTCTCATTGTACCAGACTCAAAAAAAGTTATGGAAGACGATGTCGTCGTGCAGGTCCGGTGCTCGATCGGCCTCGGTTGGCCGCCGTGGAGGAGGACGACGTAGTCGAGGGCAGCGTGCTGGACCAGCCAGGTGCACCGTGCACCCACCCACCACGCGTCGCCACGTTCAAGGTCAGGCGGGGAGCAGAGGTGCCTGTTCGGTTGGCTGGTGCTGATTTGTTGTGAGACTGAAGTACTGCTGGCTGGCTGGTGGCTGGTGGCTGGTGCTGATTTGTTGTGAGACTGAAGTACTGCTGGCTGGCTGGTGGCTGGTGGCTGGTGCTGATTTGTTGTGAGACTGAAGTACTGCTGGCTGGTGGCTGATAAGCCAAGTGAACAGGCTGAGCTAGCTGAGCAGGTGTTTGGTCGCGACGGCGGTTTCGTTTGGGCGGCCAGGCCGGAACGGGACATCAACATTTGAAGCCGAGGGAGGGCAAAATGGGTTGGGTTGCTGCCATGAGACTATCCGTACCGGGTAGGGGATCTGGTCCGCTATCCCTCCCTCCAGACGGGATAGCGGAAAAATCGCGTCCGCTATGCGGGACGCTACAGTAGCGAACCGGCTCCCGCACGCCAAAGCCAGCGGAGAGAGTGGACGTCCGCTATGGGCAGACGTGGCGCGGGACCGCGGGAAGATGCCGGCCTGCAGAGGAGGGGTCGTCATCGGCGGAAGAGCATGAAGGGTCGTCGTCGGCGAGGTGGAGCAGGTGACGACGACGAGCTGCAGCGACGACGACGAGCTGGACGCCACCGCTGGATCTTCGCCGTGGCCGACCGGACCCGCAGCTGCTTCCCTGCGCCGGCCACCTCAACGGGCACAGCCACCTCGATGGACGCCGCCGACGCCGCCACATGCTGCCCATCCCTGCACGCGCACGTGCGGCTCAACCCGCCTTGCACCCGTATGTCTTGAGCACCGGCCCTCGCCTGCTCCCGTGGCGGCGCTGCTGCCCCCGCCGCCCAAGCCGGAGCCGAGGAAGGAAGGGCGGTCGCCGAATCCCCGAGGCCCGCCGCACCGCCACTGTTGGAGGATGCTGAGATCCCGCGGCCGCCAGGAATCGGGTGCAGGGGAGGGGGCGGCGCGGCGGGAGGAAGGGCGTTGGCCAGCTCCATCGGTATTTTTCTGTGCTCCCATGAGGATGCAGGCGCAGGCGATGGCGGCGGCATCCAGGGCCCTGGACCGCTTCGACGTCCTCGATTACCGGAGCATCGCGGCTCACATCAAGAAGGTAGGCACCCATCGTCTCCCTCATCCCAACACATAGAGGGGGAGGCCAGCGGTGGGAGGAGAGAGCTCCGGGGAGGAGAAGCTGGACGATGGACGGGCCTGGCGGAGGGGAGGGAGAGGAATGGCCCCGGGTGGCCAGATCGAACGGGGTGGGAAGGGAAATAGGAAGAGAGAAGGGGGAAAAAATAAAAAAAATAAAAAACAGAGAAAAGAGAAAAATCATTTTTATTTAATTAAAAAATTGTATTACTAATTATTTTCATCCTTGATTTAGAATAACTATTCTAAATGATTGTGTTACGAAGAAATGTGTTTGTTGAGAGAAGATGTTAGTTGGAGATAGTTAAATAAAATATAGGGTAGTTGGTATATAGAGTATGAGATATAGATGATAATGAGTGCACGAGAGATGAGTATAGAGGAGAAAATTTCGATAACCAGATAGAATATTTTTTTAGAGGATAGAAATAGAGTATGACGAGGGCGGATACTCTAACACGCCGCTCGTGCAGGTCCTCCATCGCGTCTGGAGATGGACACGAACTCAAGCCGCAAGACGGAACAGGCCCGGATACGATACGATACGATACAAGGCAGCCAGCCAGAGAAATAGAACACGACCCGCATACTCGTACGTATGTAGCTGATGTTTTGTCAGCTATGTTACAAGCAGCAAGTGATGCATGAGAA
>CM014278.1:48503741-48519134 GCA_004135705.1 Alloteropsis semialata
TCAGCTGCAGTTCGGTAGCCTCTCTTTCTGTGTCGATTCTTTTTCCAGCTTGCCGCTTGTGTTTCTTTTCTTTCAGCCCATGCAGGTTCAGTAGAAGGCATTCAACATCAAGCATCTGCTAGCAGCGTAAGTGTTCAGGTGATTGTTTGGTGCAGAGAACTGTAGCAGTTTGATTCAGATCAGATTAGGCTGACAGCTTAATTTGCTTGATCTTTGAGATGTCACTTTCATGCATCAGGATCATTTATTAATCTTTGCATATTTCCTGTACCTTCTAGCATCTCAGCAAGTCTTATTTTTACCTGCTAGTTAAGGTCAAGTGTGGGTAGTTAATCTGTTTAGTTAAGGAGGCTTATCAGTGGTTTGGTTTTTCTTCTGTGTAAGTTTTTCGTTGTCTTGCTTTAGCTTCCGCATTGCTAGTCGTCTTTAGGGTGAGCTTGTCACGAGTTGACTTGTGTCATCTTGACGATTTGGAGTGAAGTGTGTTTGGGGTTGTAATCGGGACATAGGCCTTATTTCTCCGAGAGAATTTTTAAAGGCTTCCATTCACCTCCCCCTCTGGTCGCCCGTTTCGGTCCTTTAATTGGTATCAGAGCTTTGGTTAAGGATCACTCCACCTTAACCGGCTTTGTGATCCACGGGGCGACAAGGGAAATGGCGTTTTCGCTTCCAGATTTGGTTTTTGCGATTTGAGCTTGCTTTCGGCTAATCCTAACTGGTGCTTTGAGCTATGGCACCAAGTTCTTCTTCTTGTGTGTCTTTGTCCTCAGGTTTGGATGATAGTGAGAGGAGGAGCACGAAGCTTGACATGGATCAAGAAGTTGATGAGGTTCTGGATCTGCTCGAGCACTATGAGGATGGTGATCTCACAAAGAGCAAGTTCTTCCGCGAGCTAAAAGATATGAGTCAAGGTACGCTCGTCAAATGCATCTTATTTCTATGCAATCGGAATGATGATGATGCTTTGAGAAACAAAAAGCTTTGTGATGCTTTGCGTAGGAAGAATGATAAGTTGAAATGTTCTCTTTCTAGATTGAAATCTGGAATGTTTCATTGGAAGTCACGTGCTTTAATGCCTTGCAACTCTTGTGATAGATTACTTAGAAGGATTAATGTTTTGAGTGCTTCCCTTGAATGTTTGAGTCTTGAGAATGACATGTTGAAAGACAATTCTTGTCATAACTTGCTAAGTAAGAATGATGAGTTAAATTCTTCTCTTGCTTGCTTGAAATGTGAAAATGAATTGTTGAAATCCAATGCCTCTATGCCTTGTGATTCATGTGTTACTTTGCATAATGATCTTGATAAGGCTAGAGATGAAATTGCTTTGCTAAAATCAAATGCTTGTTTACCATGTGTTTCTTGTGAGTCTTTGCTTGCTGAAATTGATCAACTAAAATTGACTCACACCACATGTGTAGAACCACTTGAGCATGCTAGGGCTGAAATTTGTGAAATGAAGTCAATGCCTTGTAGCATGTGCTCTTTGATCCTTGAAGAAAATGCTTGCCTTACTTCTTGTGATGATAATAATGCTTTGCTTGATGCGGATGATGATGTTTGTTCTTGTGGTCTCATTTGCACGTCATGCATTGATTTGGAAAATGAAGTTTTGGCTTTGAAGCATTGCGCGATGATATGAGCGCCAAGTTGGTTGAGCACAATGAGATGAGTGCTAACCTTGAGAAAGAGATTGATCTCTTGCGTACCACATATGCAAAGTGCATTGAAAAAGAGATGGATAATTTGAGAAATGCTCCTTGTGGTACTTGTGATCGCCTCAAATATCAAAATGAGGTTTTGGTCATGAGATGCAAGAGTTTGAGTGCTAAGTCTTTAGATTCCTGCAATCCTTGTCACTCCGTTGTTGGTGTTTCCAAAGTTGCTTCTTCCCAACCGGAGTTGACTTCTTGTGTTGAACGTGAGTTTTTGGACGTTGGCACTTGTGCTAGTGCTTTGGATAGCTCTTCCATAGCTATTCCTAAGCTTGTTGATTCTTCGGGTGTTGCCCAAGGGATTTCTGATGGCAAGGGTGCTTCTCACTTCTTTGGAACTCAATCTCCCAAACCAACGTTCCATTGCACCTTTTGCAAGAAAGATGGGCATACCAATGAGTTCTGCTTTCGCCGTGTCAAACACGAGCGGCGTGTGCGTGCCAAAGTTTTTAGGAAGCCACGTAGCCTTTCCCATGGCACGTGTGATCCTAATTTGGGCACCAAGTTGGATATTGATGCTTCTTGCTCTAAGTCCCAAGGGACTTCTCACATGAACAAAAATGGTGATTCGTCCATTCGGACCATGCCTCCAGATAGGCCTTTGTACCATTGTTCCTTTTGTGAGAAAGATGGGCATCAAGAGAGCTTTTGCTATCGGCGTGCAAGGCGCATGCGGCGAGCTCGGGCTTCTAGGTCTTCGGTTGTTCATAGCCCTTCTCATGGTATGAGCACTTGTGAGCCTAATGTGAAGCCTCACTTTGTTGATGGGTTTTTCGACTCCTTCTCTAGTGGGTTAGGTCATGATCATGGACATGCTTCTAGTTCTTCTTGTGTTGGTCCACGACATGATTCTCATGGTGTTTGTGATGGTTCTTCTCTTAAGACCTTGGGAGATCGTTGCCTCTTTGCTAGTGGTAGCACTCGTTCTTCTTCTCGAGTTGCTCTTTCGAGGCATGCTTCTTCCAAGGGTGTTTCAAGATCTTTCCATTTGAACCGGCATTTGCATCATGCTAACCCATGTGATAAGTTGAGTGCACCTTTTACTCGTGTGACCAAGTCTTGGGTTCCCAAGTATATGCTTACTAACCCTTCGGGATCCAAGACTCGGCCTTTGTACTCTCATGAGTAGGTACGAAATGCAGGTGGAGAACATGGGCTTAATGAGGCTTGATCCTTTGGCTTGAGGTGATCAAGACTTGATGGTTCTCCACACCATTTGGATGGCCCTTGAGAGGCCTTTGTATACTTTGTATAGTGTGCTTTGCTTTTGTACACTCTTATGCTTACTTGTGTATTGTTTGCATGTTTTATACTTGTTTCATGCTTTTACTTACTGTCTAGCATGCTATTATCTTTGCTCATCATGTGGCATGCTAGCTTTGTAAATAACATGGTAGGATAGCCACCTTTTATGTCTAGCATATTGTATTGTTGCTTATCTTGTGATATGCTAGCTTTTCTAAATGACATGGTAGGCTAGCCACCTTTTCATGTTAGCATGGATGTTTCTTCATGAATATCTTGCCATGCTAGTTTTGTATATATCTTGGTGGATTAGTCTATTATGAGACTTTTGATGCAGGTTCTTCATTCTATGGCAAGGTAATTTGGATAAACTTGAGTCTCTCTCTACTGATGGTTATTTCTTGGTTACGCATCTTATAGTTGTGCTTATCATGTTCTTAACCTTGAAACTAACCAGATAGTAGAACATGTGAGATTACATTCTATGAAACTATGTCTTGCACAACACCTGTCTTTTGAGATTGCAGGTGAACATGGAATGAAGCAAAGTCTCTCTGAGAAAGAGAAAGAGCTTGTAGATGGTGGTGATGGAGATGAAGCTGTGATCGATCGTCCACCAGCAGCTGCACCTGTACCTTCTACTTCGACTACATCAGTTGATGGGCCAGACTCTACTTCCACTGCACCAGGCCATCGACATGTACCACTACATGATCAAGTTGAAGAAGATGACCAGGAGAGTCCAGCTATAGTTGAGGGGGAGGCTACCTCAGAGCATGAGGCTCAACGACACTTTCAGCGTCGCCATCCACCTCAACAGATGATCGGTAACTTGCATGATCATACCTCTTTGCTCTTGTTGCTTTTGTTGCCTCTTTCTTCTCCCTTTTGTGTTGGGTTTTGGATGCTTTCTCTTGCATCACATTGTATCATATATGTCTCATGCATTTGCATTGCATTTTGTTACATAATGCATTTGTATCATATCTATGCACTAGATGAGCTTCTCTTATATATCCTGAGTATTTGCTTATACTCTTGAGAACTAGTGCATAGGATTGTGGTGATTTTGCAATGTGCTGCTTATGCTCTTGATGATATTGTCATAAGAAATCTTGTGAGCTAAGCTTGTTTTTATAAAATGAATCATGAAATGTTTATCACCCATGAGTAATTCTTTTGTCATGCGCTGCTCTTGCTTGAGATGCTAGGTTGTGCTAGCTCGTACTCGGGCGATTTGTTCTTTGCACATGGCTTATCATTGCGCTTGCTTTGCATTACCTAGGGGGAGCATGTTTTCTGTGCTTCACTTGTGTCAAGGGACACCTCATAAACCTTGGTTTTGTATGTGCTTAATGAAAAATGCTAGTAATATGAAAATATGGAAGATAGCAAATAGTATGCATGAAAATGCTGTTAATCTATATTGCTCATTTAAAATCATCACCAGGTTGCTCTACTGTTACATGTGCTTGCCATAGAAGTAGGCTCATGGTCTCAGTGAGTTTGAAAATGAGTAGGAATGTCTTGCAAGTGTTAGCAATGATCTTATGTTGAGAATGTGTCATCCTTGTATGAGCTTTTGTGATCTAGTTTGACCTTGCTCGAGTTATCATGGCTAGACTTTTGCTCATGTGGTGATATCTTTTATAAAATATGAAAATCTGAAATTATGCCTGAGCCTCCTGATTCTATCATAATATCCTCATGTCGGCTATTTGTGCTTGCTTATGATCTGCTTCTCTGTGCTTTAGTTCATTTATAGCATTTGTAAATGCTTTGTGATATATTTGAAAAGCTTGGTAGTTTTTGCACCCCATGGCATGCATTTTGTGCTCTCATGAAATCCTTGATGTTTGCATTGACAACAAGGGGGAGAAATTTATGTTGCATATGCTCAAAGGGGAGAGTTTATGGTTTTGCATGCATTTCATGGAGATAGGAGAATCTGCATTGCATTTAGTAAGGGGGAGTTGCATTTGCTCCTGCATGCATTTGTGTAGCATGTTTTCAGGGAGAGTGCTTTCGCTCAGGGGGAGCTTTGTGTTGAGTTTGCATCTCTTTTGTGTGAGTTGCTTCTCTTTTGCTCTCTTGCCAGTTGCGTTGAGATTTTACCTCTTCTTGAGGAGCCGGCAGTTGTTTGAGCTTTCGCTTGTCACATGATTGGTGTTGAGACCTTTCTGTCTCTTCTTGAGGGATCATGTGACTTTGTCTCAGTTGTGTCGAGCCGTTGCCCTTGTCTTAGGGGACTGAGACTTCTCTTCTCGAGTGATCTTATCTTTGCCTTTTGTCTTGGCTTTTGGATCACTTGAAAGAGATATTTGTTTTTCCTTTCTCTTCTTCTTATTGTTTTCAAGTTATTGTGGTGGGTGTTGTCAATGCACTCATCAAGGGGGAGATTGTGGACCAATGGTGGTCACCCTTGGATGATGAGTGATTGACAACCGTTGTGTGGTTTGATGTATCTCTTGGCTTGTGATGTGCAGGTGTAGGATGCGACATGGCGGTCGACGGCATGCGGTGAAGGTCAAGCGCGAAAGGTTCATGCCGATGGACCGAGGGCGGTGAAGGGTGAACGAGTAGGCTTGGACTGAGGGACCCGAGGAGTCCGGGCGGAGTCATGGGCGATCCACATGGTGCGCGGAAGAGCAAGAGTACATGATGGGATGAAGACGGCGTCGGTCGAGTCAAGCGGGACGGAGGCGAGTCGAGTAGGCGGCCCGGATGCGGGAGCGAAAGACTTGGAGGCGTCGGAGGCTTGGCGGAGGCCGGACACGCGTCGACATCGGTCAGTCACGTCGTGCGGTGGCGTGCAAGGAGGGTTTGGCGGTTTGGTCCTCAAAACCGGCCAGTAGCAGGTTTACCGGTTTGGGCCTCAAAACCGGGCGGTGGCAGGTTTGCCGGTTTGGGCCTCAAAACCGGGGGCGCGTCCGGTGCGGCCGGATGGCGGAATGGAGGGCACGTGGTGCCATCACGAAGCTTGCGTCGAGACGAAGCGAAGTCGTGAAGGTCCCGTGTCCGTCCGATGTGTCTGCGAAAAATTGGACGACTTTGCCCCTGCGGGGTATGTATCGACTCAGGGGTATTTTGGTCTTCTGGCCAAATGCCTATATGTATTGGGGGGCTGAAATTTTCAGCCACCTCTTGGGGGGTTGTCTAGGTGGGGGTTGCTCATTTGTTTGTGAGTGCCTTTGGGTGAGAGGGAGAGAAGAGAGGAGTGGCTCTTGTTCTTGAGCTTTTTGCCATCCAAGTTTTGCAATACTTATGAGTGGCTTGTAACCGGATATGGCAAAGTGATTCATAGTGATTTCATCCTCTTAATCTTGTGCCAAATCTTTTGTTCCCGGCGTTTTTCTTTTTTGTGATTTTCGGAGCTCTTTTTGGGGGATTTTTCGTTCTTCGGATTTGGGGCCGTTTCTAGTGGGGTTTCTTTGAGGGGATCACTCATAGGTTCTTTGTGACCATATTCCCCATGATCTTTCCCCTCAAACCCACTGATTTGCCTCGGATTTGAAGTTCTTCTCTCTACCCCGAGTTCTTGGTGCTCTTCGGTTTATCTCTCGATTCCTCCCTCTATGTTTGGTTTGGGGAGTTGATCTCGTAGGATCTGTTCACTGGTGTGATACTCCATCTCCCCTCCAAGTCTCAGCTCGAATCGTTGGGTGAATCGAGAGATCAGGTTTTGGGAAGTTCTTCCCGTGTCTGCTCAGAGTAAACCGGTGGTACCGGTTTTCCATTTCCGGTCATGTGTCCGGTTTTAGGAATTCGAGGAGACAGAATGGACGGTTTTCGAGTTGGAGGAGGAAAGATGGACTCGGCTTATAATCCAGGGAGGTAAATAGGACTTTTTCCTTTCAAATACCATACTGGGTCCACCCCCTAGGCCCCTTTATCCGTTGAATGGACGAGCCGCGGCCCAGATCTGGGCCCAGATCCGGGCCCAGATCCGGTGGCTATTATTTTTTATTTCTGAAGAGATGAACTCTAATGGGCCATCGCAATCTTTAGGACTTTATTTAGGATGGGCCGTTTTGTAGGTACAAGGAGCAGCCCAGTTTCTTTCGGATTATTGGGCCAAAAGATGGAACTCCTCCGACCAGGCTCAACGTCGAACAGCTCACCGATGCACGATCGACACCAGCATACAAGATACATCTAACAAAGCAATACACCAATCAACACAACAGTTTTGAAAAGCGCTACTAGAAAACACTAGCTGCTATGAATTCGGGAGCACAAGAAACACTAAGGTCAGAGCTATGGTCGGAAAGGTATGGGCAATTGAAAGGTCAAGGGCATACTGGTACAAAGAACATAAGCTGGGGTTATTTTGGTTGAGGACAAATAGATTGTGTCATCATCAAGGCATGAACATAATGTCACCATGGAATATTGGAATAAAGCTTCAACGGAATTTTGTATGAATGGATCAACAAACTTTAGTATATGCACATACAATTAAACATACTATTTTAATATCTAGATTTCACATATGCGGTTGCAATATGTGAAGATAGTATTAAAATAATACACTGGGATTATATTTGTTCATATACTGAATATTTATTAAGCCAGGCAGAGAGAGAGACGCAAGAGGAGGTGATCTCCGGCGGATTCGCTCGCTCCACCGGTTGCCCGAGGTCCCGCCGCCGGATGCCCGCGCGGCGTTCACGCCCACCCCACGCAGGTGCGTGGTGCCTACACCCACGTTTCACACCCCCCGAGTGACAAGAGACCCCCAAGGGCGGCAGAGGAGGCGTGCTCCGCAGAGGGGCTAGGGTTCCGTCCGCTCGCCCTCACACCTCCGATTCGTCGTCCCGTCCGCTGGTTCCTCGCGGCCGGAGCGCGATTCCTCCTGGTGAGTTGCGTGGCCGTTTTCTCTGCAGGCTTTTTGTTCGGCGAGATCGGTGGTGCCCTGGTACGGGGCCTGCGGCTTCTCGCCAATTGGTTCCTGTGATGCGCGAGCGCTCTTGAGGCGGAATTTTTTTGGTGCTGTTGTTGCGAGTGCTGATCCGGCTTTGCTTTCCTGATGGTCGGGTCTACACGATTGGGGAACCTCCTGCGGTGAGTCTAGGGCTACAGTAACCGAGGCAATTTGGGGGCGATTCGCTGCCGCCAAAGTCGTCGCCCCCCTTTTCCTCGCCAGTCAAGCCCCTGGCCTCCCCAGCTCCCATGGCCTCTCGCGCTGGTGTGCTCGGCAAGGGATTTAATTGTCGGCCTCCGCCCGCTGGTCAGCTGTTGTGTGGGCATCCTGACCTCCGTGCGTATCCACTCATGGGCCACGCCAATTCTTTTTCTTTGTTTTTGTCGGAGCACTTGAAGGAGAAAGGGCAACTGCATATAGCGGGGGAAGCCAAGAATAGCAAGCCCTGTATCGTATCTGCAACTGTTTTTATAGTTAAAAAGCCGCCAAATTCCAAGCTCAAGGGCAGCTACAGGCGATTCCAAGTGTTGGTCCGTTGATGTCGGGAGAACTCTAGAAAGCCATTCTTGCTTGCCATTGCTGTATCAGTAAAGCAGCGATAGAGACTTGTTCCCTCTGCAGTTTTGAATTGGAGCAACTTGTGCCAGGCATTCATCATTGGCTGGCTTGCTTGCTTACAATTTGGAGGAAATCTGAGTGTTGTTCATTAAAAGAACCTTGTGGTGCATATCATAGTATTGGAAGATGGAGGAATTTCAAGACAGAGTTGGGCATTTGAAGTTATCTGATGCAGAAAAGGAGGAAATTCATATTTCACTTTCCGAAAATGCACAAGTTGGGGAGTCGCAGGCAATAGGGAAGTTGTTGTCTGAGAATCTAATACCAGCAAAAATAATAGCACAAAAACTAGGAATGATATGGTGCCCATTAAAAGGAGTACTATGCAAGGATCTGGGTGAGAATCTTTTTTTGTTCACGTTCATGGAAAAAACAGGAAAGATAAGGGCCTTACAAGAGGGACCATGGAATTTTATAAGAGATTTACTAGTAATGGAAGACTATGATAAGACAAAATGTCTAGACGAATTGGATTTCTCCTATATTCCGATCTGGATTAGAGTCTCAAAAGTCCCGATGGGCTTGATGACTAAGGAAACAGGTGAAAAGATAGGAAGAAAGGTTGGCAAGGTGATGGAAGTACAAAGTGAAAATGATAATATAGCAGTCGGAAGATTTTTACGGATCAAGGTTAAGCTTGATATTCGAAAACCATTGATGCGAGGTGTGACACTTGCCGTAGGAGAGCCGGAAAGGAAGATATGGTGTCCTATTATGTACGAGTTTTTACCTAACTTTTGTTATATGTGTGGTTGCATAAGCCATAGTGAAAAGACATGTTCTATTAGTTTAAAGAAAGACGAAGCTCCACAATGGGAGGATAGTCTTCGTTACATGCCACCAAAAAGGAGACCTGATGATAAGATACCTTTCTCAAGGCAAGGATATAGAGAGAGCTTCAGAAGACCGAATAATGCTGGGAATCAAAATCAGGAAAGGAAAAACAAGACATATAATGATGATCCAATGCCGAAAAAGAGATTTGATGAAAAGACACAATTTTCAAAAGAAGGCAAAAAGGGGAGTTTCTGGGGATCGTGTGGCTCCAGGAGCTGGAGATGCAAAGACAGAACGGGTAGTGATAGTCCCTCGTGGAAGAAGGATGTCATGGGAGGTAAGAAGGAAGAGGTTACCACATCCAACCATAATATGGATAAGGTAAACGAGAGCCCAACAATTTATAAGGATAACAAAAATAATCCTGAGAATAGTAATAAGGATGATGGGATGGATAAGATACAAGAAATAGTTGGCACCAAGGAGGTTGATGAGAAGCAAGATAAAAAAGTGGAGGTTACGGAAGATGTTGAGAAGAAAGGTGATGTGAATTGTGGTATGCGCCCAAGGCATCTTGATCGAGCAAGCTCTACAACTCAAAGTGAAACAGAAGATCAGAAGCAGCTTGTGAAAGACAATGTTAAGAGTATGCGCAAATTTAAACGCATATCTCGTTCAAGTGGTGAAAGAAAGTCAGAAAGATCATTGTTGGCTATACATGGGAGCAAGAGAAGCTTGAAAGAGGAGGAAGCCACAGAATCAGAGGTAATAAAATCCCTTCTACCTCTATATTGCTGGGGGAAGAGGTTAAAGAGAGGTATACCTAAGAGTAAAGAGGCGGGCTCCCCTGAGGAGTGCCGCCTGGAGCAATGAGTTGCCTAAGCTGGAACTGTCGAGGCTTGGGCAATGCCGCGACAGTTAAAGAGCTTCGCGATTTTGCGAATAATATTGCCCCTTCAGTACTTTGTGTGTTGGAGACTCAGGTCCATAAATCACGGGTGGAAGGTCTCAAGAATACTCTTGGTTATGCTAATGCTTTTGCTGTAAGTAGTTCTGGCCGCAGTGGCGGCTTAGGAATTTTCTGGAATGATGATGTCAAGCTGGAAATCCTGCCATACTCGCAGTATCACATTGATACCATTATCACTGAGGTGGGTGGTGATCCTTGGAGGCTAACATGCGTGTATGGGGAAGCGCAATCTAGTGAAAGATTCAAAACATGGAATTTATTAAAACATATAAAGTCATCATCGTCATTGCCTTGGGCATGCGTTGGTGATTTCAATGAAGTTTTACATCGCTCGGAACATGTTGGATTGCAAGAAAGAAGCTATACCCAGATCGAGGATTTCCGAGAGATGGTTGATGTATGTGGTTTTGGTGACTTGGGGTACGAAGGTCGGAGTTGGACCTACGAGAAGAAAATTACCGGAGGAACATACTGTCAAGTTAGACTTGACAGAGCACTAGTGACACCGGACTGGAGTACTCGTTTCCCTCTAGCAAAGGTGCGCCATTTGACGGCTGCAGCATCAGATCATGGTCCCATTGTCTTACAATGGGGTACTACGCTGACAAGGAGTAGTTGCAAGCGGCGATTCAGATATGAGACGATGTGGGAGAGGCATGAGGAGTTCGCATCCATGATGGAACAGTCATGGAAATCAGAAAATACGGCAACCAGTGTTCAAGATTTACAGACCAAGCTGGGTACTGTTTCTAGTAAGCTAAGCAGTTGGGGCAAATGCACTTTTGGACATGTGCAACATGAGCTAAGAAAACTCAAGACTGAACTTGAGAATCTCCAGGCTGATCCATTGCGCCAAGGCCCATCTTACATGGAAATCAAAATTGTTGAACGCATCAAAGAGCTGAATCACAGAGAAGAACTAATGTGGAAACAAAGAGCTAGAATAGAGTGGCTGACGGCAGGTGATAAAAATACTCGTTTTTCCACCTACGCGCTAGTCAAAGAAGACGGAGAAACATGATCGTCAAATTAAGAAAGGACGACGGTCAGGTGACGGAGAACGTGGCGGAGATGGGTAGCATGGTCATGGCCTTCTATCAGAGTTTGTACAGCTCAGAGGGTACTTCTAATATGAATGCAGTTTTGGAGACCGTCCCCATCAAGGTTACTCCAGAGATGAATGATAAATTAGTTGCCCCTTTTTCTGAGAATGAGGTTAAGGAAGCTTTATTTCAAATGTTTCCTACAAAGGCTCCGGGTCCGGACGGCTTTCCAGCTCATTTCTTTCAGAGACACTGGGATCTTTGTGGTGTGGAAGTTACCTCAGTGGTCCTACGGGTGCTGCGAGGTGAGGATGATCCGTCCGTGATTAATAATACTTTTATAGTTTTGATTCCCAAAGTAGCAAACCCGGAGGAATTAGGTCAATTTCGACCAATTAGTCTCTGCAATGTCATATATAAAATTGCATCCAAGACTTTGGCTAATAGATTGAAGGTGGTTTTACCGGATATAATATCGGAGGAGCAGTCAGCTTTTGTACCAGGGAGGCTAATTACAGACAACATCATCACGGCATATGAGTGTTTACACTTCATGAAGCGGAAGCGTGCTCACGATTTGAGATGTTGTGCCTTGAAGTTGGACATGAAGAAAGCCTATGATAGAGTTGAGTGGGACTATTTACGTGCCATCATGATTAAGATTGGTTTTCATCGGAATTTTGTGGAGATGGTAATGAGACTGGTAACTACAGTTTTATTTTCTGTTCTATTTAATGGTGGTTGCCTTCATAGTTTTAAACCATCGAGGGGCATACGTCAGGGAGATCCTATCTCCCCCTATTTGTTTCTATTGGCAGCAGAGGGCCTTTCGTGCCTGTTGAAAGCAAGAAATCGGTCATCAGCACTCATGGGAATTAAAGTGGCTAATTCAGCTCCGATGATTAGCCACTTACTCTTTGCAGATGATAGCCTGCTGTTTTTTAGAGCAAACAGGGAGAGTGCGCGGGAGATCAAGGATGTATTACATCTATATTGTCAAGCTTCCGGACAACAAATAAATATGGAGAAATCTTCCATTTATTTTGCTAAAGGATGTAGACAGAGCCTCAGGAATGTGATCAAGGAGGAACTTAATGTACATAATGAAGCTCTAAGCAAAAGGTATCTAGGGATGCCAACTGAAATTGGAATTTCGTCAACCGGAGCCTTCAAGTATTTGAAAGATAGAGTTTGGGATAAGGTGCAAGGTTGGATGGAGAAGTGTCTGTCTGCAGGGGGTAAAGAAGTGTTGATCAAGACTGTCGCACAGGCTATTCCAACGTATTTTATGTCCTGTTTTAGGCTCCCAAGAGGCTTATGTCAACATATAGATGGGCTGCTCAGAAAATTTTGGTGGGGCAGCAAGGAGGGGGAGCGGAAAACTTGTTGGGTAGCTTGGGACGACATGATTATGCCAAAGTTCGCGGGAGGACTCGGGTTCAGAAATATGGAAATTTTCAACTTGGCCTTACTAGCCAAGCAAGCTTGGAGGATATTGCAGGACACGAATTCTCTTAGTGCAAGGGTACTTAAAGCAGTCTACTTCCCGGAGGTTGACTTTCTGCAAGCAAGTTTAGGCTCGTCACCGTCGAGGGTTTGGAGATCCATCATGGATGGAAGGGAGGCTCTCGCACAGGGTCTGATCCGTCGGATTGGAACGGGCGAGGACACACTCATATGGTCGATGAACTGGATACCTAGGAATGGGTTGTTGAGGCCGCTGACTAGTTGGTGCGATAACCCGCCAATAAGAGTTAGCGATCTCATTGACATGACCACAGCCTCGTGGGATAGACAGAAACTGAAGGTAGTTTTCAACCCAATGGATGCTGAGTTAATCAACAATATACCTCTTAGTACACGAAGGCAAAGAGATTTCTGGGCATGGCACTACGAAAAGAGCGGCATATTCTCGGTTC
Organism: Alloteropsis semialata; assembly: GCA_004135705.1. Classification (NCBI taxonomy): domain Eukaryota; kingdom Viridiplantae; phylum Streptophyta; class Magnoliopsida; order Poales; family Poaceae; genus Alloteropsis; species Alloteropsis semialata. The sequence continues at coordinate 48,516,953 of CM014278.1, forward strand.
GTTCCGCATACAGGATGCTAGTTATGAATAAATTCAATGCGGATGCTTGCTTGAGAAATAAGGGAGGAAGATCAGACGTCAAGACAGATAAAAAGGAGTGGACTTCTTTGTGGAATGTTAAGGTACCGTCGAAGATTAGAGTCTTTCTTTGGCGGCTAGCTAAGCATTCACTCCCAACCGGAGATGTGTTGCACCGTCGTAACATGAAGACCCAGAATACTTGTACTCTATGTGGTGCCCAGGATTCGTGGAAGCACTCGTTGATCGAGTGTAACATGGCCCGTTGTGTATGGGCACTTGAACGGGAGGAACTATTAGAGCATTTATGTGAGATTGACCATGGCGATGCTAGAGGATGGCTAGCAGTTGTGATGACCACGTTAAACCATGAAGATCTTACCCGAGTATTAGTGACTCTTTGGGCCATATGGTATGCCAGGAGGAAGGCGATACACGAAGACAGTTTCCAAAGCCCTCTATCGACTTACTGTTTTGTGAGTAGGTTCGTCCAGGACCTAAATGTGACGCAGCAGAGGAGGCCAACGCCAAAGGAAGATACAACGCGTAAGATATTGCCACGCTGGATTCCTCCGCCAGAGGGACTTATGAAGGTTAATGTCGATGCTGCAATTGCCAAGAACTCCCCGAGGGCGGCTTTTGCTGCGGTGGCAAGAGATGGGGCAGGCCAGTTTATGGGAGCCTCAGCTGTAGTGGTGGATGGAATGAGTGAACCGGAGATTGTGGAAGCGCTAGCCGTTCGGGAAGGACTGTCACTGGCGACTGACCTAATGTTACAGAAGTTCAGGTTAGCCTCTGATAACAGCAATGTAATTCGAATTATTAAAGGCCCAAGATTTGGTCAATATGGACACGTTGTCCAGGAGATCAAGGCGCGAGCAGATGATTTTGTTCATGTGGACTTTGTACATGAAGGTAGAGGTTCCAACGGTGATGCACACCGTTTGGCTAGAAGTTCTATATATGATGTAACAGGCAGACATGTTTGGCTGCTGAATCCGCCTCAGGGCATTTGTAACTCATATGTTTTTGATTAATAAAGCTTAAGTTTCTAAAAAAAAAAAAACTCCTCCTCTTTCCTCTCTCTCCTCCTCCGTGGCTCCGTCTGTCCCGAATCCCCCGAGGCCTCCAGCGGCGGCGGCGGTCTAGAACATTCGTCCTCCATCCCCTTCTCGTTGCGCTCCACAGGCAACTGTGCTGCTGAAAGAATCGAATCATGGAGGGAGGTGGTAGCAACACGCCCTTCTACCGCGGCGGCACCACCACCCTCGCCACGAACCCTTCTCCCGCTGCGGTATTCTTTTTCTTTGCCTTCTCTAGCCCCAATCTCCTTGCCGTGGTTGTGTTGCCTCCTTGGAATTGGCTTGCTGGAATCTAGGTCTTGCGCTGTCTGTCTAGTCCTCGGGGATTTCAAATACGCTGTTTCCGAATCATTTCCGGGTTGATATGTTCTATGGCTTTGCGCCGCTGCTTATTCCATCCCTCTTGGAGATTAAGAAACAGGGAATCGGGAGGTGGGCCGTTTGTGATATGGAAAGAAGCACTCTTTCATCTCTAGTGAAATCTCGTTACTGATTTTTATCAGAGTGCTATCCATATGCTGTTACCATGTGTGAGAGGTTCTTGGTGGTTAAGCTTATATGTCCTGTGCTTGAATTTTGGATATCTGTTAGGATACTATTTGGTTGTGCTGCATGATATTCGAAGTACCGTGTCTAAGTTTAGCTTTTATGATTCTACTGTAGCATACTGATTAAAAGCTGATTTTGCTAGCAAGCAGAATGGGGCACCAAAAGGGGATAGGGAGTCTGCTGTGGATGCCGAGATAGCACGGGTTAACAAGCTACCAGCCCATAGTTCCTATGCTATACACCGCATGAAGGTTCTAAACAAACTACGCCATCTGCTGTCTATCAAGGTGAGCACCTGTACTTTCTGAATGAGGTAATTTGAATTATTTTGATCATTTGTGATGTATGATCCTCATTTCTTTTATCAACTCTATGATGGTAGTACATGACATTGCCCTGTTAATCTGTCCATCTCAGCATAACAAAGTTTGTCCTGCAGTTAGATGTGTCCTAGTTTTTCAAGATTGGACTGTGGGGAAAATGCTACTGTGTATTTCTAGAACTGGGAGCATGCTTATATTTTTGTTTCTCAT
>CM014278.1:48520134-48564327 GCA_004135705.1 Alloteropsis semialata
ATTGATTTTTATATAATCGCTGGTATGTTAGAGGATGGATGACCGTCAGTGGATGTACACGGGCCGGCCAAGTCTGGGTTCGTTGACCAATGAATGGATTGAGAAGACCGAGGCTTTTTTGAATATGGCATTTGCCAGAGTTAAAGGTGCGCGTGACACGTGGTGTCCCTGCAGCAAGTGTAGAAACACACGCCGACAATCAAAGGACACCATGGGTAAACATCTTTGCAAGAATGGATTTACGCCAGACTATACCAGGTGGGTCTACCATGGTGAAGGTGATCGTGTGAGAGAAGAGGTCGTGAGACAACGGATCGAGAATTTTGATGCTGATGCTGGGGTAGGAGACATGTTAAATGACTATCATGAAGCACTGATGGATGAAGGCCCCAGGGAGGAGGAGCCAGAGGCAAGTGCAAAGGCGTATTACAACATGTTTGCTGCGGCACAACAACCACTTCACGAGCATACCAATGTTTCTCAACTGGATGGCATTGCGCGCCTAATGGCCATAAAGTCCTAGTTTACCTTGAGTCGAGACGCCAGGTGTACCACACCATAAGGGCAACCTTGGCCTCAAGGATTACGGGTCCAGATGGGTACGCGAATCCAATTCTTTATTCTAACACTCAATTGTCCATAATTTGTAAACATGGTACTGTTTTTTCCGCAGTCTTCTTCACATGGTGGCCAGCCATGCGGCACGTTCAAGGCATATGCTATGGCCCACAAGGGCAAGGCGACGTCCAACGTCGACTTCAACCCCGAGGACCCGCCCTCGGCGTACAGCAATCCGAGCATCCACAGCCGCATCAATGAATACACATCGATGGCAAGGGAAGTCCATGGGCCAGAGTTCGATCCATGCTCGCAGCCCCTTGATGGAGAAGTCATCATGAGGATGGGAGGAGGCAAGAAGCATGGGCGGTACTATATGGGCGACGGCACACTCGACACGGCCACTACTCCCACTCTCTCCCAGATTAAAGCAAGGAGCACGAGCTCGAGCCCGGCCATACGCCCACGGCCAGACACCTCACACTTCCGGATGGAGTCACTCCAGGTAAATTCTGTTTGATTCGTCGTTCATTGATTATTTATATACGTTTGATTTGCATTGTAAATTGTGATGATATATTGCAGACCCAACTGGAAGAATCCAGGAGGAGAGTCACCGAGGTGGAGGAGAGGATGGAGGCCGAGCGCCAGAGGCAGGAGGCCGAGCGCCAGAGGCTGGAGCAAGAGTTTCAGCAGAGGATGGCGGCCGAGCAGCAGAAGCTGCAGCAGATGTGGCAGTACCTACAGGGCCTTTCGGCACAGGTTGGTCATCCGGCGCCACCAATGATGGCATTTCCACCACCGATGCCACCTCCTGCAGAATATACTCCTGTGAGTCACTCTTGACAACCTTGTAGTTTCATCTCTTATAGTTTTAGATTGTTACTAAGATAAATTAGAGAATTAGAGAACTTAGAGATTATAGAGAACTTAGAAACTTTAGAGAGTTTATAGAATCTATATTTTTATCTCATGACTTAGAGAATTTAGAGAACAATACTTCTTCATCTCTAGACTTAGAGGATTTAGAGAACATATTGTTTCATTTCATGACTTAGAGATTTTAGAGAACTTAGAAAATTTAGAGAATTTATAGTTTCATCTCATGTCTTAAAGAATTAAGTGAACATACAGTCTCACACATTCAATATCTTCTTCTTTGTGCAGATTCAATCGGCGGCATCAAACCAGCTTAATCAGGACGTCGATTTGTCGCCTACGTGGCCCACACCCCCACCACAACAATGACTTAATGTTTTGCTTGTGTGCTTGTGACCTCCCGTGATGGTTGTTGTGAAACTTCTGTGATTGTGATGGATATTGTGCTACTTTTGTGATTGTGATGGATATTGTGATACCTTTGTGATTGTGATGGATATTGTGATATATTTGTGATTGTGATGGATATTGTGATATATTTGTGATGCCTGTGTTGATTGTGAAGTGGGGTACGTTATACGTGAATGAACCCTCAAAACAGGGCAGATATGGTCACTTTGCCGAGTGTTTTTACCATAGCACTCGGCAAAGTGACCATATTGGCAATTCTGGAACTCCCCTTTGCCGAGTGCCATGGTCAAGGCACTCGGCAAAGGTGGAGGTTTTGCCGAGTGTCAAACGCCGGACACTCGGCAAAAGGGGACAGATTGCCGAGTGCCAGACGTCGGGCACTCGGCAAAGGGGCCATCACGCCGTCCGTTTCGGCTGTTAGTGTACGCCTATTTGCCGAGTGTCTATCGTGTTTGCCGAGTGTTAGGTGACACACGGCAAAGAGTTTGCCGAGTGCCCGACAAAAGGCACTCGGCAAAGCCGTCTTTGCCGTTACTTCGTTCGCCGTGAGCTCTTTGCCGGCGGCGGCCCACGGCGACAACTTTGCCGAGTGTTTTTGGGCCTTTGCCGAGTGCCCCAGGCACTCGGCAAAGAGGGGATCTCCCGTAGTGGGGTGAGATTGTTGAGGTCGCTCAAACTTTTCACTCCCAACCTAAGGGTATCCCACATGCACGAGTGCTCTCACGAGATGCTCACCATCTCGGCTCCGAGGCTGGAAGAACTTGCAGTATCTTTTCAACTAGGACACCCACCTAAGTCGCTTCAGATCGATGGTGGCTTGCCGTGCGTGCGAAGCCTGAAGATCTGTTTCCGGTCACACTCTGACTCCAGCCATCGCAAAGCTGAGATGGATGCTAACGTATTACTCCTCAAGCGTTGTTGCTCAATCACATGTCTTGACGTGACTCTTCGAGGTGAAGAGGTAAGTCTTGTTAGACCACATCTTTCAAAGCTCAAATAGAGGTCATGTTTAGATTCACAAGAACTTGTTGCGAATTTTACTTAGTAAAACTAAATCGAAGATTAGAAGAACTAAACATGATCTAATTATAAAACTAAATACACGGATGGACGGGAAATCGCGAGAGTACTACCTACCGTCACAAATAAATACTTGATAATACTTTGACAAAAATACGGTCAAGCTTATCAAATGTGATCATCAATAGAATCATATATATGCAGATAATTTGTCTTGGAAAAAAATACTTTCATCTAATCTCATTCATACATGTTAGATATTATGACTACATTCTAACAAAAAGACGATACTTGTCAAAGTTAAAATTACAAGACCACAAAAATTCAACGGCATCAAGTATTTAAATTAAATGGGCAGAGGTAGTATAAGTTTTACCATATATATGAGGAATAGTGGGTATTGCAATTATCTAACACTTTTGTTAACTTACATTAACTATGAAACTTTTTTCCTTGCATATCTGTATCATATGACTTTAACTTCCACTCATTATTTTTCATGGTATGGGCAATTTTACTAGCATTTGTCATGTGATAGATGCAGCAGTCCAACCCTTCGAATAAGTATAATTATACTTTTATCTCCCATGCTTGGAAGGATAAGAATCATATATGTATGTATATTTTTTCTTGAAAAATACTTTCATTTAATTGACGCAACATATCAGATATAATAACTGCACTCTAACAAGAAAATTAGTTCTTCTAAAAAAACAAGAGGAATATTTGTCAAAGTTAAAATTTGAAGACATAGAAAAGTCAACAGCATGTATCAGGTATTTATGACCAGAGCCCGGAGGTAATTATAGTTTTACCATGTATATGGAATGCAGGGTATTATATATAAACTTTTGGTGAATATTAAATTTAATAAGATTTTTTTAGTTAAAAATAGATGAATTTTCCTTTTTTTCTCGCACATCTGTATCATATGACTTTAACCTACATTAATTATTTCCATGGGATTGGCAATTTTACTAGCATTTGTCATGTGATATACAGGAGTCCACCCCTTTAAATAATTATACTTGGTCAGATTTGCACTTGTCAGCCTTCGTACACAATGCATGTTCACTTCATCCATTATTATCTCACTTCCTTTTTACCCTGATTTTATTCAAGGACGACAATGACGTGGACTTGATAAAAAGTACGGTACCACAGCTTCCTCATATCACTTCTTTGACTGTCAATGTTTCCAATTGGAAGTGGCATGAATTTGGAGCTGGCGTTGCAAGCCTCCTCACACGATTCAGCAATCTTAGGAACCTCAGCCTACATTTACCATCCCTGGTGAGCATCTATTTATCCTAAATTAATCGACTCTATTTAATTACCTTTTAGAAGATGATTTCACTCTCCAATTTATTGTACTAAACCTACATAAATCCATACTGCAGGACGGTAATCTACCTGCAGATCTCTTATGCGATCACCCGGACCATTGGGAATCTGAAGAGATTTCTATGACTTACCTGCTGGAATTAGAGCTCTCAGGATTTATAGGAACTGATTGTGAACTTTGGTTCATGAAAGCTATGCTCACAACTGCCAAAAGTGTCCGTAAAGTGGCTATACATTTCGACCCGTATTGTAGGCAACATCAGGGCAAGATAGATCGATGCATTTGAGCGAATGCTACTTAATGAAGGAATGTGGGCTTCCTACCGTGAAAAACATATGCTTACATGTCTTAGGTAAGTATGGTACATGTATGAACTTATAAAACATTATGTGGAGTGAAACTTAAAAAGAACTTCTTTTACAACAAAGAGTTGAGCAATTAGTTGGGGGAAGCAATAGAAATTTCTGAGCACAACTTAGTAAGCGCTGAACAGGTTCAATAGTTTGCACCCTGGCTAGCTTGGGGTAGCGTGGCAAGGTTTGCGGTGATGCTGATACCTAACACTGGTGGAGAGTTTTCATGGGGGTGGGGGGAGGGGAGGAGCGGTGGGGTGGGGTTGAGGTTTTAGCGGGGAAGAAGATAGCGTATGTGATAATGCACATAATGACGAGGGGTAATGTCTTTCTAGAGCACCTAGGGGTGGTAAAAATAATTCATCATGGCCCTTATGCCTTCTTCACAATCTAATTTGGCCCTAATTAATTTTAGTTCAAAATTGTATAGTATTTTAGCCCGGCCCTTACCTAGCCCTATCTTTAAAACTAGTACGCTAAATTTTTAGGTCCTTTACCATCCCTAAGAGCGCCACACCGAGAGAAAAAAGACCACACTATTAGATTACATGATTGAGCTAAATCATGTAGCGCAGAAATGATGTGTTCACTCGGTTCCAAATAGCTATAGATTGTTAAAGCATTTGGATCGTCTAGGAGTAGATCAGTGGATGTTCTTTCAATAACTAGTGAATTGAATAATAATCAACATTGTTTACATCTTATATGCATAAACAGAGGGAGAGAGACTGAGAAAGAGGAGATGTCAAACCGTGGGGCTTGGGGAAGGAGATGTCAAACCGTAGAGGTGTCAAACCGACTTTTACTAGTTCAACAATAAACCGTCATGAATAAGTTTTAACTTTTGATGAGCTAGCCTTGGGGCAAAATCAATTTGCCTTTATGACTGTGCTTGTTCAAGCAAGGAGCGTTATCACAGGGTTGCTATAACAGGGTTGCCTAACATCAAAGGTGCACTTCTCCATCTCAAAATAGAAGGACAAATTTCAGTCCTGAAATTTTTACTATCTGCTAGACCATTTTCAGCATAGCATTCCATTACTTTCCATACAATATATGAGAAATAGGAGAGCTGATGAAGTTTTGGGCCATGTACGATTTTTGGTTCATGACTCAAAAGCCAAGTTCAGAAAAGGCTTACTGTAACATTTGATGTATCAGGGTCAAGGTGCAGAGTAAACATCAATATCTGTTTATAACCAAACAGAAATGAAGATCGTAAGTATTAGGGTCAAGGTGTTGAGCAGTACTTTGACATAATGCTTTCAGCAACCTTCAAGTCTTGAAACTCATAGGGCAATTTAAAACCGCATCCTGTCAGCAGAGTTCATAAACCTACTACCAAAAACAGAAGGGCTTGCTGAGTTTTCTGAAACTATCAGAACAAAATAAGCACATCTGATTCTCTGATATTGGGTACTTTTGATTTCTGAAGAGCTGAGCTCTGATATTGGGTACACTAAACATTAGCTGTACCATGTGATGTATCAGGAGTGCAGAGTAAACGCCAGGATGTATCAGTATTATCACCAAATAGAAAGGTGGTAACTACAACTATTAATGTTACTTTGCAAAATCGTTCGAGAAATATTTCCACATAATCCTTTCACCAATTTGTAAGTTCTGAAATTAACAGGCCAATTCAAACTGCTTTCGGTCAGCACAAGCATAAAACTTTACGACCGAAAACAGGAGGATATATGATTATGCAACGCTATGTTGTTGAAGCTGTACACTTCACACAGAGATTCAACCACACGCAAAAACGAACCAGTCATTATTTTCAGTTTACAAGCGAAAGCTAGCTTCAACAAATGATGACTGTATAGTTGATGTATTCAACACAAAGTAGCCATGATTTGCAAAGTAGACAATAATGTGCCTATTCGTGTTATCACCCAATCGAGATGCAAAAAAGTTCAAGCAATATTACCATGCTTTCAGAAACTTGCAAGTTTCTAAACTTAAAGCCCAATTCAAATTGCACTTTTCCTCAGTTTCAAAAAAATTGCACTTTTCCTAAAAAAATTCAAATTGCACTTTTAATCAGTACAAAACTGCTACCAAAATTAGACTTCCTGAGTTTTTTGAAGCTATCAGAACCAAATAAGACTTTTGATTCTCATCTCATTCTACCCAAACTCCGGAGCAGTGATATGTTTTGATTTAGGCTGATAAGATGAACTGTGAGGTCATTGACAGTCTTGCTCTCTTATGCACTTCACTGCACGCTATCAAGATCTGGGTGCGGCAAATTCCAGTCCGCTGAATTCACAAGAGACAAAAAAAAAACAATATAGTTAGGCTCTAGGTAGCATGCATTGGTGTCGCAACAGTTCAAAATAAGGCATTCAGTAACAAGAGTACAAGTCAAACCTATTGGTTAACAAGCGAAAGAAATTGAATTTTCTGGACAGGGAGCCAAATTAGTGTCACAACTGAATTTTTCTGAACATTTTAGCATCTGTAGTAATAAATTATTCCAATATTTCTATGTTTGGTTTATAGATTCTACGAAGAAAGTATACCAGCACGTCTGCACATCAAGCACAAGAATGAAGCAAGAACCCCAAAACCAAAGAACTACTACATATTCATAATTATAGAAGGTCTCTGAACATCTGTCCACAGTACAGAGTAGGGACAGTTTCTGTTGTCCTGAGTATAATAGTATGATCTACTGAACATTTGACTAGCAGCAACAAGTTCACTAATCTCTCAAAGCAAATTCAAAACTAAACATATTATAACTACTACTTCTTATCCGTATGATCAACTAAACAACGTTAATGAGAAGTGAAACACATAAACAACTGCTGCACAGGCTACCGAAGAAGCTGCAAAGTTCTCACGTCTCACCTGTTGAATCAGTGCGGAGCACAACGATCTCGATCAAGTCTTGGGCAGGCAGGTCGATGGCCAGATGGGTCAGACGCCCCTGGGAGCCGGCCTTGATGCACAGCGTGATATCTCTGGAGTTCGCAAAGTTCAGATTCTCCGCCAATTTCGTCCTCAGGTTGTACACGGACCGGCCGGAGAACTCGAGCAGCTGCCAGGCCTCCTCTTCGAATCTCCCAAGATCGTCGCCGAGCACGTAGAAAATCATCCTTGTCAACTCCACTGGTTGCTCGACCACTGGATGCTGTTGCAATGGAAAACTGATGTTTAGGAAATCAAGAAACTGGTGCAGGTCGCGATGAGAACAGAATGCTCTGCCTATATAATTGTGATCTGGCCAAGAATCGACAACTACGACGAATTTCTCAGATTATCCAAATACACACAACACAAAGAGAGCGAAATTGGATGGTGATGACGCAGCCGGCAGAGACAAATTCAAGAACAATCGCAAGTTTCGGATAACTGAATCGAAAGGCAAGAACTATTGATGGATGAAGAATTGCCTGTCTGGTTGCTAAAGCGAACCAAATTGGATAACTGATTCACCAGGAATCAAAAGGCGAAAACAACTAATCGATCAAGAATTGCTCGTCTGCTCCCTAAAGCGAACCAAATCCAGATGAGCAAGATTCTAAGAGAATCCCTCCCCGCAAGAAAACGAATCCTAAGAGAATTGCGTCACGTCAATGCAGAGAGGGGACGGCGTGCTCACCGGAAGAACTGGCGGCTCCTGTCTCGGGAAGAGAACTTCGACCCTCCAATAGCTGCTCCGAATCGGATCATCGTCGCTGATGCGGAGGTAGCCCCGGGGTTGGCTGCCGTGGCGGATGAAGACGTCGCCTTCCCAGTCCAAGGGCCATGCTTCGGAGACCTCCCAGAGAACGTCGTCCTGCTCCGGCTCGTCGTAGTCGCGCTGGCGGACGCCGTTGCCGAAGCCGTAGAAGCCGTAGTGGATGGCGAGGTACCGGCCGTAGGCGGCGCTGCGGAGGAGGGCGTAGTTGGTGCCGCCACGCTGGAGGCGCTCCACCATCCACACCGCCGTCAGCGACGCGCGCTCCGGCCTCATGGAGACGCCCCTCCAGTCGTCGTCGGCGTGGATGTACGTGCCGTGCCAGCGGCTCCGCAGCGCACCATCCGCCCGTCCATGAAGGAGGACTCCATCTCGCCGGCGCTGCTGCTGCTGCGGCGGAGGCGGTGGATTGGGTGGTCTCTGGGCGCTGCTGCTGCAAGAGGGGAGAGGATCGGAGGGGAGAGAGCTAGAATAGAAGAGGCAGGTGTTCGTTGCGAGGCGGTTACGTTTGGGCGCCGAGGCCGAGGCAGGGAAATTTAGGCCCTGTTTGGTTTCAGTCCCTGACTTATTAAGTCAGTTGTATTTAAGTTAGTTGTGTTTGGTTATAGGGACTTATAAGTCAGTGAGTAAAGACTGTTTTACCCCTATCCCATGCCCCTGTCCGTGGTCCCACCCAGGGTAGAAGGGGAAAAGAGTGACTTATTTCACTTTAAGTTGGGGTGAAGCTACTTATGGACTTATAAGTCCTTTGCACTTTAAGTCAGTGCTGTTTGGTTACCACAAGTGACTTATTTGCACTTTTTGCACTTTAAGTCACCTGACTTATGAAAACCAAACGGGACCTTAGACGAGCGCAAAGTCGGTTGCTGCCTGTCCGCTGGCAGGTGGGGCCAGCTTCGGGACCCAGTCGGTGTAAGATTTAGCAGTAATTAGGCTGTCCGCACTCGTCATACTCTATTTTCATCCTCTAAACGAAATATTCTATCCTGGTCATCAAGATTCTCTCTTCTATATTCAGTTCTCCTGCGGCCATCATCCTCTATCTCATACTCTATACCAACTAATAACTAACCAGCGTGTAGGTCCCACATGTCATACTTTCATTTTCCTTTTTTCTTTCTCGCTGGCTCGATACAGGACGTCCTCTGCGTCCGCTTGCAGTAGCGGACACGGTAACCTCCTGGCTTTTGGCGTAGGGGATACAGGAGCCCGCTGCAGCTCTCCTCCTCTACGTGGCTACTGCAGGATGGATATAAAGTATCCGGTGCAGTCAGCCTTAAGCTGCTCTACGGTCTACCTGACCTGACAGTAATATGCCAGACAACTGCAAGTTCTGAACTGGGGATCAGATCAGATGTTTGACACAGCTGAACTTTTTAGAGCATGCATGGGTGTGGTGGTGCGCAGTTTTGCAAATTTGCTGATCAGCTTTCGATTATTGTCTGAGCTATGTGCCTAATTCAGTACTCGACTGAACTACCAAACATCCCATTGTAATTTGTAATGCTGAACAAAAACATTGATACAACGAGCCGCAAGTTCGTTCTCGAGTAAACAAGGAATAATTTTGGATCTGTGGTACATACGAAATGGGAGGCGAAAAGTACTAGTGTGATCGAGAACAACATGTCGGGAGTGAACAAAAGCAGAGGAGCAAGAACTCAAGAACAAGTACTGGGCAAAATGCACAGTGATGCATGGCGACCATGTCCGGCTCGTCGTAGACTCGTAGTTGCGATGGACGCCGCGGTGGCGCGAGGTACCGGCGTGGCGCTGCGCTGGACCCGGTGGGCGGGTGCCTGCCACGCCGCGTTCAGCGACGAGAGGGGAGCGCGGCGACGACGCAGCCCAGCCCGGATCCTCCATGGCCCGGCGCTCCACGCGGTCCGGCACGTACGCCACCTCGACGTCGCGCAGGAGGAGCACGGCGGCGCGGCCAGCTCCATGGCGAGCCTCGTCGAGGCCACGATTCCGCGGACGCGCAGGGAATTCGCGCCACTGCAGCTCATGGGGCGCACCAGTTGAGGCGAGAACGCAAGAGCGTGGCGCAGGCCATGATCCGGGGAGCGCTCGCTCGCTGGTCATGGCCGGTGGCCGCTGCAAGCGGGTGGAAGTGGAATGAAGATTGGAGGTCTCCGCAACGAGCCAACGACCTGGGGCCTGAGACAACGGGTGGACCGCTCCTATATGTCTACCGGAAGACATATAAACAAACCATCTATAAAGCCCATTAGTAGTTATAAAGGCCCAAATACTAGGAAACACCTACGTCCGTTCGTTTTTCGTTATGTTCCGGGCGCTCTAGAATTTTTTGACACGAGCGTTCGTTTCCGTTTCTGTTCTGGGCGCGCCTGATTTTTTTGACGCGAGCGTTTCAACGCTGGGTTTCAAAACTGCGCGCGTAAAAATTTCTGGCTGCCTTTAATTTTTTTGCTGGGTACGTGGTTCTAAGTAGGAAACATAATGGGTGGGTACCAACTCACAAAATAAAGTTGCAAGTTGCAAATTTGTAAATAAACTTAACATTTTGTAGCTTCAGATTTCAGAGTACAAATTATACGTAATAAAATCTAGTTCTAATGTAGCATTTTCTTTGACAACTGATCTTCCACAGCAACTTATCAGCAAGTAGTGTAGCAAGAACCTATTAACAATGAAACAATGCTCCAAATGTTAATCATTATGTCAATTTTTATTGTGACTTTGAGCATTACAAAACAAGAAATGTTCAACATTTCCATTCTTAATGAATACAACAATGTTGAACATTAAACATAGTAAAGTTGAAATGTACAAATAGATATGTTGAAATGTACATATAGATATGTTGAACATTCCACAAATAAAGTTGAACCTAGTCCTAGTAAAGTGTTTGAAATGTTGAAATATTGTTATAACAAATGTTGTGTACAACAATAAAAAATGTTACCAAATTGAAACTAGGCATGGAGTTGCATGAGCAGGAATAATGTTGAAGATGTTGAAATACTATCAAAACAAATGTTGATAACACAAAAAAAAGTTACAAACCCTGAACCCTAACCGGTATATCCGAAACCGAAGCAATTTGGCCTTCTATGGCAGGGGGTACATGGCCGCCCCAAACCCCAAACATGTTTCTGAACCCGATAGGACGGAGTCGCCCCCGAACAACCCTGAACCCTAACCGGTATATCCGAAGCCGAAGCAATTAGGCCTTCTATGGCAGGGGGTACATGGCCGCCCCAAACCCCAAACATGTTTCTGAACCCGATAGGATGGAGTCGCCCCCCAACAACCCTGAACCCTAACCGGTATATCCGAAACCGAAGCAATTTGGCCTTCTATGGCAGGGGTACATGGCCGCCCCAAACCCCAAACATGTTTCTGAACCCGATAGGACGGAGTCGCCCCCCAACAACCCTGAACCCTAACCGGTATATCCGAAACCGAAGCAATTTGGCCTTCTATGGCAGGGGGTACATGGCCGCCCCAAAACCCAAACATGTTTCTGAACCCGATAGGACGGAGTCGCCCCTCAACAACCCTGAACCATAACCGGTATATCCGAAACCGAAGCAATTTGGCCTTCTATGGCAGGGGGTACATGCCGCCCCAAACCCCAAACATGTTTCTGAACCCGATAGGACGGAGTCGCCCCCCAACAACCCTGAATCCTAACCGGTATATCCGAAGCCGAAACAATTTGGCCTTCTATGGCAGGGGTACATGGCCCTATTGTTAGCATAGAAATAAACAAGTTTAAAATTTTATACACTAATTTTGAAATAGTATATCTAGAATGTTAAAGCAGTATATTTAAATGTTGAAATTTATTAAAAAATAAAAATATAAACATATTAGATCTTATTTAGTTAAACAAATTCTAAGATGCGTTGTGGTCTAAATGAAATTGAATTTGGTTGTAGCGTTAGAGACAATAAGTTTGAAATCTGCAAAACAAAACATCAATTCTCGTCGCAGCCCTATTGTTAGCACAGAAATAACTTTTTGTTTTCTCTTTATATTTTCTTACATTTTCTACTCTAATCCTTGTAATAGCATATTCAACATTTTTACCAAACCAATTCACACATTTTTACAAAACTGATTCAACACTTTGGGAAAATTAATTATACATTTTTAAAAAATATTGAAATTGTATATTACAAATGTTGAAACAATATATTAAAAATGTTGAACTAGTATATCAAAATATTGAAACCATAAAACAAAAAAATAAAAATAACATATTGGATCTCATTTTGTTGCATTAATTCTAATCAACACTGTGGTTCAAACCGATTTCAATTTGGACATATAGTTTAAGAGAAATAAACGATTGAAGTTTGGAACTTGCATCCGCCGCCTCCTCTCGCGTTGTCGCTCACATGCTGTGATCCCCGCTGTGCCGTTGGGTGCATGCGTGCCGGTTCCACCTTATTTGCGGTTCGAATAAATCTCAGCCACTAAATTAGAGTCGCACAGATCTCAAACATACATGACAATCAATCTTGCGAAAAATACATAGGAATTCCGGCGGGGTGGACGGTTTTCAAATACCATACTGGGTCCACCCCCTAGGCCCCTTTATGGACGAGCCGCGGCCCAGATCTGGGCCCAGATCCGGGGGCTATTATTTTTTATTTCTGAAGAGATGAACTCTAATGGGCCATCGCAATCTTTAGGACTTTATTTTGGATGGGCCGTTTTGTAGGTACAAGGAGCAGCCCAGTTTCTTTCAGATTATTGGGCCGAAAGATGGAACTCCTCCGACCAGGCTCGCCCAACTCCTCCTCTTTCCTCTCTCTCCTCCTCCGTGGCTCCGTCTGTCCCGAATCCCCCGAGGCCTCCAGCGGCGGCGGCGGTCTAGAACATTCGTCCTCCATCCCCTTCTCGTTGCGCTCCACAGGCAACTGTGCTGCTGAAAGAATCGAATCATGGAGGGAGGTGGTAGCAACACGCCCTTCTACCGCGGCGGCACCACCACCCTCGCCACGAACCCTTCTCCCGCTGCGGTATTCTTTTTCTTTGCCTTCTCTAGCCCCAATCTCCTTGCCGTGGTTGTGTTGCCTCCTTGGAATTGGCTTGCTGGAATCTAGGTCTTGCGCTGTCTGTCTAGTCCTCGGGGATTTCAAATACGCTGTTTCCGAATCATTTCCGGGTTGATATGTTCTATGGCTTTGCGCCGCTGCTTATTCCATCCCTCTTGGAGATTAAGAAACAGGGAATCGGGAGGTGGGCCGTTTGTGATATGGAAAGAAGCACTCTTTCATCTCTAGTGAAATCTCGTTACTGATTTTTATCAGAGTGCTATCCATATGCTGTTACCATGTGTGAGAGGTTCTTGGTGGTTAAGCTTATATGTCCTGTGCTTGAATTTTGGATATCTGTTAGGATACTATTTGGTTGTGCTGCATGATATTCGAAGTACCGTGTCTAAGTTTAGCTTTTATGATTCTACTGTAGCATACTGATTAAAAGCTGATTTTGCTAGCAAGCAGAATGGGGCACCAAAAGGGGATAGGGAGTCTGCTGTGGATGCCGAGATAGCACGGGTTAACAAGCTACCAGCCCATAGTTCCTATGCTATGCACCGCATGAAGGTTCTAAACAAACTACGCCATCTGCTGTCTATCAAGGTGAGCACCTGTACTTTCTGAATGGGGTATTTGAATTATTTTGATCATTTGTGATGTATGATCCTCATTTCTTTTATCAACTCTATGATGGTAGTACATGACATTGCCCTGTTAATCTGTCCATCTCAGCATAACAAAGTTTGTCCTGCAGTTAGATGTGTCCTAGTTTTTCAAGATTGGACTGTGGGGAAAATGCAACTGTGTATTTCTAGAACTGGGAGCATGCTTATATTTTTGTTTCTCATGAAAGTGTGTCATGCCCAGCAGTGGTCGTTGGAAATTTGGAATTTAGAATAGCTGTGCTAAGTTCTTTCATAACATCTTCTTCATAGATACTTGGCTTACTACAAATATACTAAGAAACCCATTGGATGTAACAAGAGAATGACCAATGGTTTAATTGAATTTCCTCTAGTCAAGTGGTTGGGCTTTACCATAAGTTGTCCTGATTAGCCTTGTTTAGGTTAGTAAGGATAAGGCTGAAACTACAACAGATTTCATGTAAGAGTGTTCCACTGTCGAAATGTCTTACCTAAACCAGTTAGGGGCGGAGGTGGGTAAAAGCCTACTATACTTTCGGTACACTTAGTTTTGTTCTTTGTTTAAGACTGAAATTTTGTCAAGAAAATCTGGTTGCCCAATTTGCACCAACATGAAGAAATTGTGGTTTCTCCTGATCATTAATTGTTATTGGACTCTTTAGGTTTTATATCTTTGACAAGACCAGATTTTCTTTAGCCTTCTTTGCTTATCTCCTTAAACTCAAAAATGGTTTTGTTCTTTGTTTAAGACTGAAATTTTGTCAAGAAAATCTGGTTGCCCCATTTGCACCAACATGAAGAAATTGTGGTTTCTCCTGAGCATAAATTGTTATTGGTCTCTTTAGGTTTTTATCTTTGACAAGACCAGATTTTCTCTAGCCTTCTTTGCTTGTCTCCCTAAACTCGAAACTGTGAAAGCCACAACCTCGTTTTTCATTTTTGCAGCAAAAGTTAAGATATTTATAACCAAAAGTAATTTTTACGGAAGAACTAGGATGCTAGATGTCGTCGTAACCAAATAGAATATCCATCTCTCTAAGTTCTGTCATCCAAACTAACACTTCAACTTATGGAATGAGTTAGTTTTGTGCCTGTATTCTTATTGTTTATCACTTGAAATTCTCTTTTTCACCTTTTACATTCTCCATTGCAGAGGACCACATCCCAAGATGAGGAGCTTGAAGTTCTTTTTTCAAGCCTTTCAATCTAAAGTGCCTCTCCGATAAGTTAATATTTTAACCCAGCTAGGTAACTTAAATTTGATAATACATTTTTTTTTCATTTCACCAGTTATGCATGTGGGGATGTGTTTGACTCAAAGTAGATTGGTTGCTCTCACTTTTATGTTTCACTAGATTCCAAATTATTAATAATTTTTTGTCAATACAAATTATCTTACTTTGAGTGGTTATGGTATTTATGCATAGTAAAATCATTTTAGTAACTCCAGTGGTTATTTTTACCGATGAATAATTAGTTTTATGCATAAGCTGTTTTAATAACAACATTTTACCTGCAGGTGAGCACCCTGTTTGACATTTGTACTATTCTGTTGTTCACGCCTATATAATATTTCCAAAAATTTTCAAGCCCATGGAGATCCCTTTGATTTCTGCACCAGAAGTTGTGGGGAACCTTGTGTGAGGGTGTGCCGTACTCTGTTCCTCTTGACCTGGACGATGTGTAATGATGAAACTGTGTCATGTACAAGTAATCAGCTGTACACGAATGGATGGTTGTAACCGTAGCTTAACTTACTCTTATAGACGAGTATAACTTTTGCTAAATAACAATGGTATTGGTTGTGGCCTCTTTGTATTCGATGTTCATTTTTCTTGCTGGATTCGATTTTCTGGTAGTGGAACATGCACCCATAGTAAGGATGATTCATTATCCTTGTAAATGAAGTGTTGGGGAACAGAATTTCGA
The DNA here is from genome assembly GCA_004135705.1 of Alloteropsis semialata. Taxonomy (NCBI): domain Eukaryota; kingdom Viridiplantae; phylum Streptophyta; class Magnoliopsida; order Poales; family Poaceae; genus Alloteropsis; species Alloteropsis semialata. Next base: position 48,535,983 of record CM014278.1, read on the forward strand.
GCGAGAAGCTCATGGGCATGATATCACAATTGGGCGAGAAGCATTCGTGTGAAATTCTGGTGTACTGCATTTCTCTGACTTGAGCACTAACTTAAATCGTGTCGCATATTTGTTTCAGCTGTTTCCAGGTATGTAGTGATTTTGCAATGTATTGGCTTCTGAGTTTGGGCAGTTTAAACTAGAGGCGTTTAATTATGGTTGTGTTGTAACCTCCCGGTCTTGAACGTCTGTCTGTGTCTTCCTGATTTTAAAACCCTTCCTGTCTGTGTAATGTGTGTGGTTTGACAAGTGGTGCGAGGAAGTTTACAGCTTGCTGATCTGAAGAACCGAACAAGAACTCATGACGCAAAACCTGATTACACCGGAGCAGATAGCCAATCGGTAATCTTATGAATGCGCCTTTTCTTTCTTTGCGTGCCAAACACCACTTCACGTAATTTTCCCAAATGTGCAACAAATTTGATGGCGAGGTCCCTGATCTCTCAGGCGGAACCTATTCGGCTATTCGGATCCTTCCCTTTTCTGGGGCCCATCTCTTTCGTAGAGACGTGCATACGGTGCATCGTCATCAGCGCAGCCGGCGGATACCGTCCGCTTGCGCGATGGCCAATTCAACCTTCGAAGCTCCGGCGTTTAAACCAGCTATGCGCCTATGCCGCCGCTACGGGGTCAGCTCAAGCGGCCAGCAGCTAGCTTGGAAAAACCAGGGGATCGAGTTTGATTTTCGGCTGCGGGCGGCAAAGCCATCTGGCCCCGTCCACGTGGACAGCGTCACATCTACCCCAATCGATCACGGAAACGGAACGATCCTAGGCCCCACGCTAGTGTTCCTATTCTACTGACAACAGATATCGATGCTCCGTGTAGCTTCTCTTCTGGGCCGTGCAGATTCTACACCAAACGAACCGTGGATTACTGTAGCAAAGAAAAAAAATACTGTGTCCATGCTCCACGAAGCTTTTGGGCTATGGAGTATTTTTTTCCCCCTCCATTTCAAATTGTTGGTTCTCATGGGTTTTCAATGTTTATGCTCCTAGAATTCTTTTTTTCGAAAAGGGAAATTTTATTAACTTCAAGAACGTTACATCAAGATGATACATCCGAACTTGAACAATTCCCGACCTCTGCCTGGAGAGCACACAGCCTTACAAAAAAGAGAAAAAAAAACAGGCACACTAATGACAATTAATCCGCAGACTAGACGGCCACCCATGTGCCCGGGTAAAAAATTCCCTGGCCACCTGCACCAAACATTGAGATGCCGCTACAACTGAACCCCGTGTAGCTGACTTCTGGAGGATAGCCCATGTACGAAGCCAATGTGCAATTGAGAAAATGACCTGCAAAAAGGAAGATTGTTTGTTTTCAAATATCATGGCATTTCTACATAACCACAGAGACCAACATGTAGCCGCTGCTCCAAATAAAACTAAAGGTTTTAGGTCATTTCTAATCCCTGTCATCCAAGTGCCAAACATATTTGCCCCACTGTGAGGCTTCGAAAGACCACAAGCCGCATTAATCACTGCCCACACCATGCGGGCCAACTGGCACTCAAAAAACAAATGTGTAATTGTCTCATCTTTGTGACAAAAGCAACATGTTTTGCTACCTTGCCAGTTGCGTTTAGCTAAATTATCTTTCATTAAGATAACTCCTTTGCGAAGGTACCATAAGAAAATCTTAACCTTTAAGGGTGCCTTTAATTTCCAAAGTCGTCTGTTGATATTAGGGATCTATTTATGTATCAGTGCCAAATAATGAGACTTTACCGAGAACTCTCCATTCTGATGTAAGCTCCAACGGAACTCATCATCTACCTGACTTAGAACAATATTAGTGATACGTGGAAGGAGATTATTCCACATCACCAACTTGTTGCCGATAAGGTCCCTGCGCCATGAAATATTTGGCGTGCTACTGCCCAAAACCTCTGCCACAGGATACTGATTACGCAGAGGCATATTTCCCAGCCACCTATCTTCCCAAAACCTTATCTGTAAATATTAAAAAGCCAAAACAATTTATAACTTTTATGCACCTAGAATTCTAGATATACATAATGTCTGGATGCATAACAAAAATGATAAATATTAAAAAGCCATAACAATTTATAACTTGAAATGAAGCCAGTTGCATGCGAGTTTGAAGACTCTAACACGGCAGCGTCGACGTTGCCAGCAGAAACGGGAGAGTCAGAGAACAGGAAAAAACGAGACAAACATTGGTACTGATCTGTGATCACATCTCAGAGAATGGAGAGACGTGCGTCCAGATACGGTAGGGCCTAGAACTGCTTCCGGGCCGTGTGCGAGTTCTTCTCTTGTGGGGTCGCTAGAGACATGCTTTTGCTGCTTCTCTTCTGTTTACTTTCATAAGTTTTTTCTATTCATCAAATTTCCTAACACTAATTAAGGGTATTAAACGTGGATTAATGACAGATTAATTAGGCTTAATAGATTCGTCTCGCGATTTTCCGTCCATCCGTGTAATTAGTTTTATAATTAGATCATGTTTAGTCCTCCTAATCTTTGAATTAGAATTGCTACAATAAATTTCCTAAACTTATCTTGCAGATTTAAACATGGCCTAGTTCCATCCATATGAATTATGAAGCAAACTGATCGAGACCTCACCTACCTACGTGTTACCTCGTCGGGATGCCCTAAGCCATGTCCTTTTTTAACTGTTCCATAGCCCTGTAGTACAACATTTTTCTTAAAACAAAAGGAGAACGACACAAAGGTCTAAATTCTTTATTATTTCTAGGAGCAGAGTTCATGCATATAGCTCCATTTCTGGAAATACTCATGAGAAATTATTGAAAACTATAAATACATCATCAGTTAGAATTCGTTGGAAAAGATAGTGATGCCTCTGGAGAGAAGTTTCCAATGCGATGCATTCGTTGGATGCAATCATGCAACTTGCCGACCTTTTCACGGCTAAATATTCTCTATTCAATTTTTTAAAGTGTCACCGATGAACGAAAAGTCTCCATCTGAATTTTATTAAGCCACGGATGATGGACTACCCCGTGATGCTTTTGATGCAAAACACGTCACAATCATTGGACCGCTCAACAATCAGATGATGAGCACAGCCGGTGAATATTTTCTATTCATTTTCTTTACGTAAGATAGTTTTTATGACCACGTTTAACCAAAATCGGTGGGTTACCAAAATGCTATTTCGTCTCAATCATTTCTTTGAACACGATCAACTCCTATTTTCCACTGATATTAGGGGCTGACAGTATAGTTCATGCAAAGCTGGAAGATTCGCTAAAGGTCACCCTGCCATACACAAAAAAATAATTTAACACTTGCCGCTAGCGTCTACCACTAGCCTCCATTTTTTCTTTATTCAAGCGTGATCGGCGAGCGACGAGGTGACATGCAAACAGCAGGCACATTTTTTATCTTACGTTTTTAATCTAAGGTTTTAATAGGACTCCCTCCGTTACAAATTATAATTTGTTTGACTTTTATAACGTTAAGTTTGACCGCTCATTTTATTTTAAAAATTTATGCAAAATATTACATATTTTGTTGTGGCTTGCTTTATTAATAAAAGTTCTTTAATCTATATCTCTCTTCATGCAAGATATCCACATCATCTCCCACTAAGGGTCATTCAATCTATATCTCTCTTCATGCAAGCTATCCACGCCATCTCCACCAATTCTTTCTTCATGCAACTATCCACATCATCTTCCACCAACTAAAGGTCATTACATAAACTGGTAGTGGTAGTCGAAATAAACGGTTATTTTTATTTTCAATGTAATCTCCATAGGTGTATCATTTATACGAGCAATTTAACAACACATTGATTCATAATTTATCGAGAAGCTTTCTCAAATCCCGCAGCAACGCGCGAGGAATTACCTAGTGTATCCTGGAGGTCATGCATTGTTATTTTATCTATCTACCACGGTATGGTCGAGTCATGTAACTTACACCCACGAGACTCATTTAGCTTTGGAGCCCACCTTTAATATATATTTTCATACACTTGATTCAACGATCCACAAATCTTGATTAACATTTTGGATTCCACAAATCTTGATTAACATTTTGGATAGGATAATTTAACACTTTACGGGTCAGATAAAATATTTTACCTCGCCTCATCTCACCCAGGTTGCCCCCACCTAAAAATGTTTTAATATTTTTTATAACTGATTTCAATAATCAACAAGCCCTGACTCAAAATTTCGGTCTGGTTAATTCAACATTTTACAAGGGGTCTGATGGGTGGGTATATATGGTTGACTTGCTCCCCTCACATCATTGTAGCCATCTGGCTGTGTTTAAATTTATAAGAATTTCATGCGCATTTTACTGTAGCAATGCTTATGTGAAGATTTGAAGGACTAAACATGATCTAATTATAAAAGTAATTACACGGATGGACGGAAAATCGCGAGACGAATCTATTAAGCCTAATTAATCCCGGTGGGTGCGGGATTAATTAGGCTTAATTGCTTCCTCGAAATGCGTGAAAAACTTATCTTACCTTATCTCATGGATTTAAACAAGCCCTCTATCTACTATAGGACAGATCTCAAATAATGGAAGATGTGTAACTAACTTGTTCTGGAATATGTATAGTAAATTGAAGCTTGTTAGGGCATATAAAACAGGTTAGACAGCTGCTGTCTATTTTGCCGTCTGTGTGATATTTAATGTCTTCTCTCATTGATATTGTTTTACATGGGAGCACGAGCCATAGCAGTGGATAAAATAGTAGACAGCAACACACTCTTTCCTCATTTAATGATGGCCACCACATTTTGCTGATATGGACTCAAATAGACAGCTACTGTCACTATTGTACATACCCTTAGACTAAGCCCGACCTGCAGCTATCATAAGGCGGGTCAGGCACCTGTTTTAATGGTCAATAATAGAACCAACACCATCCGGCCCGGTGTCCGGTGCTATGGAGAGAAAGCAAGGTGATAGAAAGAGGTTGTTGTTTCAACCGCATCATAATAAATTTTAGGACTACGATACAACTTCTAAAAATCTGGTATACAGACTGCAAGTCTACATTAACTGATTTTTGGTGTCCATTCCACACAAAAAAAAACAAAAAAATGAAGCATGCACATTATTGGGATCACAGCCAATCGGCATCTGCGGCTGTCCATAAAAATAAAAAAAGGGAAAAAGACAAAACCACGCAGAAGCCGTGTCTCCCAATGCAACTCCCAAGATAATTGAGCTGTAACACATATGCCTCTCTGCAACACCGTATTATATGCCATCGCTGATCGCCTCACATCCGCACTCGCGTCGTCTGTCATCGGTGGCAAAGGATGGAGCTCTACCTCTTGCTTCACAGCGTGCTGATGCATGTCACGGCTGCGCTGGTGATCCTCGTCTACATGCCGCTCCGTGTCCCGGTGAAGCTGTTCACGCGGGCGTTCGTGAAGCCGCTCGGCAAGGAGGACCTGAGAGGGAAGGTCGTGCTCATCACCGGCGCCTCCTCCGGCGTCGGCGAGGTCAGTAATATATACTATCAAGCTGGTACTTGCACATCATAATTCATATCCACTATACATCACTGTAAGGGCCGTACGTGATGCTTAATTGCTTTGATTTAATTAGGTTTTAAGCTAGGCCTAGTGATAAGCTCACAATAAGTATGGTAAAGAAAAACAACCACCACGCTACCTGTTGATTTAAAGACCACCTAGGTGATTGTTTCCTTTGGGATTCTCTAGATAATTTTCAATCCTTGCAATTCTTTTCCAATTTTTTTTTGGTCTCCATAGTACGTGAATAAATAATTAATCCTCAAAACCATGGATTTTTTTTAAAAAAAGTTGTCGTATAAATTCCGAGGCAGGCATAGTTTGAAATTATCTGAGAGCTTACAAACATCAGGCCATCAGGCATAGTTTGAAATTATCTGAGAGCTTACAAACCATGGTTTTTTCTTTTTTTTACTATTAGAACGATGAAAATGCACACACACGCGGCGGCGCATGTACACTAGCTGCAGGCACATGGCGGAAGATGCTTACCAAGACATGCACATGCTAACACATATGAATCAGCAGCACCTGCTTAGAACTTCAGAAAAAAAGAAGACATTAGACATGCTAACATATAATGAATGGCCAGGAGCTTGCCTACCAGTACGCGAAGGAAGGGGCGTGCCTTGCGCTGGTGGCGCGGAGGAAGCAGGCGCTGAAGACCGTCGCCGCCGCCGCCCTGGAGCGCGGCGCGCCGGACGTCCTCGTCTTCCCGGCCGACGTCACCGACCCGGAGCAGTGCAGGCGCGCCGTCGAGGAGACCGTCGCCCACTTCGGCAAACGTGCGCGCAGTCGCCTCCTGTCCCCCCAGCTATCAATAATTCGTATATATACATGCAATCTGTAGCTGCTTGGATACATACATACTAACACAGGCCTGTCTGCACATGATCATCCCTTCAGTGAACCACCTGGTTGCCAATGCCGGCCTCTGGTCCAGCTGCTCCTTCGATCAAATCACCAACATAACTGCCTTCACCAATATGATGGTACGTACACTGCTACAGAATTGATTTTTCTAGTCACTAATTTCAGAGCCGGTTTTAAAAAGTGGCACTGATACATTTTCACAGCCAGTTCTAGCCACGAACGGCAACTGGTTTTAAGCTGCAGTGCCCAAATTTTTTTGATATTTTTATTGGACTAAGAGTACACAAGAGACAACTAAAAAAATTTCAGCCCAATCGGATCTAAGGTGTGGTCTCTAAAAAAATCATAAAGATTCAAAATGTTTAATATTCCAGAAGTTTAACATCGATTAGTTTGCACACCTAAAATGTTGTTGTTGCTCATATTATATGGACATATTTTTTTAAATGTCTTACACTACATATTTGTTGCCATGGAGGAGTTTTGGATTTTTTTGAAATAATTTGCTATTTTCTAACTATTAAATAAATTTCTCGGTACTTATTCTTAGTAATTCTAATTTAAACTAATGTATCTTAGCTAGAACTTACTGAATACTAGAAAAATAGTATCTAAAGACATATGCTCTAGTTTAGATCAAATCCTAAAAAACATGTGAAAATTCAATAGGTTTGCTATGGATAATTCACACTTTAATTTATTCCTTTACTTGTAAAAATAATAATAATATCAGAAACTTGACCAAAAATTATAAAAATTGTCATAGAGTCCTTTTATAGGTGTATAACCTTCTCATAAAAAAAATCAACGCATTTCAAAAAATTAGACTATACATTGTTCGTAAACACATACATCACTCACACTCTTTTTATACATCTTAAACCAAACTTTGATATTTATACATCCGAAAACTTATTTTTGCTCATTTGACATATAAGTATTTTTTTACATATTTTATACTGCATGTATGTTGCCATGGAGGAGTTTAGGAGTTTTTTGAAACGATTTTCTATTTTTTACAAATTAAATGAATTTTCAGCACTTAATAAATCAATTTTTGTATAACTATTTTTTATTTTTATAATATTTTTTCTGATATTTTTTCTGGAAGTATGTGCATGTAAGAAACTACCACAAAAATTTTCAACCTAATTGGATCAAAGGTGTGGCCTTTTGAATTTTATTAAATTTTGGCACGGTTAATATAAAAGGAGTGCACACTCACTCAATCACAAGTAATAGTGTGGTGCAAGGAGGCTACGCACAAAGCAAGTGGGTCACGGGTTTTAATTACGAAGAATGCAACAAGTGCAAAAAATTGTGTAGTTGGAGCTAATGGCGCCTGGTTCATGGGGTGGCCTCCCATGTGATTAAATATTTTTTTGCACTCATTTAATATTTTTATTTGATTTTTTATTTTTATTTTTTAAAATTTTTTCACAGCTGGTTTTTCAAAACCGGCAATGAAAATCGATTTTCACAGCCGGTTTTTCACACGAACGGGCTGTGAAAATAATTTTCATAGCCGGTTGAAAATCGGTTTTGAAAAGCTGATTTTCAGTGCCACTTGATCAACACCACTTTTGAAAACCAGCTATAATGTAGGGTTATGAACCGGCTGTGATAAGCTAGCAGTGGTACACAACTTTGCATCGCGATACCAATTGGGATAGATATATACTCTGCGCTAAAGCCTAGAAATAATGAGTGTGTTGCGTGTCAGGATGTGAATTTCTGGGGCTCTGTCTACCCAACCTACTACGCTCTGCCGCACCTCAAGGCCAGCAGAGGGAAACTCATCGTGTCATCCTCGGCGGCAGGGACCGTGGCCACATCGAGGATGTCCTTCTACAATGTAAGCAAATTTAAAAACTGAATTTGTCTTTCAATTCTTTTTGTGGGTTGCTAATCTGTCTGTACACAACTACATATACGACATGATCCACAGGCCAGTAAAGCAGCACTGCTCAGGTTCTACGAAACGCTCAGAAGCGAGCTCGGCTCCGAGGTCGGCATCACCATCCTCACGCCAGGGTACGTCGAGTCTGAGATGACCAAGGGCAAAGGGGTTCAGAAAGACGGCGAGGTCGCCATCGACGAGGAGGCGAGAGATGTAAGCCACCACCAGATTCACTTTATGTTCAGTAGTGCAGATCGATTTATGCTTCGATCTATTTTGTTCACCGTCGCCCAGACAAGGTAACTTGGGAATTTTGAGATGCATGACATTTCAGGCGCAGATCGGGGTGTTCCCGGTGGGCCGAGTGGAGACGCTCTGCGAGGTAGCTCTGGACGGCATCCGGAGAGGCGACTGGTACGTGACATGGCCGTCCCTGTACCGGCCGCTGCAGCTGATCGCTTGCCTCGCCCCCGAGGTCGTGAGCTGGATGTCCCGCACGCTGTACAAGGAGGAGGATACCAGAGGGAGCCGCCGGACGCTCGGGCAGAGGATCGTGGAGGCCACCGGAGCCAAGAGGCTGTACCCGCCGTCCCTTCTGCATCCGGTTGTCAAGACAGACTAGGAACAAATGTGCTGCATCAAGGAACGGTTGTGTGAGATGTTCCTTTCCATATTTGAGTGTATATGCACACGGGCTAGATCAATAATTGCATATACACCCTTCTTTTTAGTTTGGAGTGCTAAATAATCAAATAAATAAGTTATTTCACATTTTCACATCATTTCCTTGGGCTTGGTTTGTTGCCTCCTCCAAATTGGATTGCGGGATGGGTTTTGTGCTGTTTGTTTGGTCCGTAGAGTTTGAAATGGCCCTCTATTTCTGAACCTCGAGTTGTTATGATGTTTGTAGAAGGACCACCTTTGTAAGTCGCTGCTCTCAAAATTGAGACAATATAAAGACAACGTGGTATTATTCACTGATAGAACGTCACAGAGTTATCTTGAAAATTAATAATATATATTTTAGAAACATCCCTGAAAAACAAGTCAAAGGGCTCAATCTTTTGAGTGAACTGGCTTGATCCTGGTAGGTGTCACACCCGATTTGAATGCATCGCATATGTGTACCAGGATCCATTTATCACACATATGTTGATGTCATTAGTGAAAATATCAAAAGACAGTGTACAAAAGTGTATAAAAGACAATATATAACTTTACTACACTCATCGATAAGAGAAAAGAAGGTCTTAAACGTTCACCGTCATCCTAATACGAAAACAACTTCACAACTTCATCCACGGGCACTTGACTGGTTGACGCGCCTAGAAATCATTGTAATCACTGTAGTACTCCACTTCAACATTTTCTTCCGAATAACAGTTGTTTAGCAAGGGTAAGTACACTTATGGTTGGTACTCAATAAGTGGGGAATAAATGCAAGGTCAACAAAAGGGGTTGAGGCTCATGCGGTTAGCATTTTTAGTTGGTCAAGTTTTATTATTAGCAAGCACCTATTTACTATATATAAGTATATACCAACCCAATTAAGCAGGATAACCATATATTCCAAAAGAGACGAAGAACCACAAATTAAATTATCTTTAAGTTCAATTAACATGTGAGGGTCCAAACCGCTCCTAACCATGAGCACAACTGATATATCAGTTTTACACTCTGCAGAGGTTATACACTTTACCCGCAGCTCATGTTACCCAAATCACCCGGGTTTGCAAGGCCCTTAAACACTTCCTTTGGTGAGTGGCTGTGGCAGACCGCCCCAATTAATCCGGTTTAAAAGCATGGGACCGCTATCACAGCAATGCTCCACGCCCTTAAACCGAGCTAATCGTGCAATCCGTCGGATACCTTCCCGATTAAACCACATTTTCTCTCGACCGAAACGAAATAGCAGCAGTCCCACTCGAAGACGGGCTCAGGCAGTACAACTCATCGCAATTATTACATGACACGGTTCACATAGATAATTATACAAATACAGTATAGGAGTTTTAGTTATTACAAACCAGAGTTATAATACAGCGGAAGTAAATGTCGATACACATAACATTATGCGGAGCCCACGCACAACATTCAATCACCGCGGCCCGAGTCAGACTCAGGCGGCACCTGCTCAACCACCCAACCATTAAGCAACATGCACGGCCAAGTCAACGCAGCAACTGAATCATAGACAACACCATTATCTGAAAAGTTAAGCCACAAGCAAGGCTGAGTATACTAATACTCAGCAAGACTTACCCGACCAGGTTTAAATACTAGACATGCAAGGCTTTATGGCTGAGGGGTTTGTTTTGCCAAAAGCATCTACAAGTTGATCCCTACTTTCAATATTTTAGCCAAGTTTTAAAGTGAGACTAACCATTACTAGATTCGCCAAGCTATCCAATAACAATCAGTGTGGAAAAACAATTGATTAATATGAGATCAACATTTCTCAACTAACAACAATACTACCCCTTTGGCCCAAGCACACTGATGTATGACAAGAGATCAAGCAGCTTCATGTAACCGTGAAGGACAGACAACTCGAGTTGATTTTTAGCCATGCATGGGACAACCTAATCGTACGACCCGTGAGAGACACCCAGGACCTCACGAGGCAACCGTTCCCATCTCTCCCTGCCACCTGCCATCAGATACCACTCCACCCGAGTGCACGCCCCAACGGACCCCAGGTGCCCAAGGCAAACCCGTGCCGCGGCCACTGCTACACTCGCCATCATCCCCCTCGCCCAATGGAGTGAAAATGTCCGTCAGACGTCAGTTTGAATCAAGTACTAGGTTTGCCAGTTTACCACATTTCCCGGCATACGATTAGTACCTTCAAAAGCTTGACCAACATCGCCACACAATCAATGCCTTAGCCAACAATTTTCTGTGCAAGCGGGGTGTTCAACCAAACATAAATACCGCACAAGCCCCGCTTGCCGAATCTCATCAACTGATATAAAGTAAAAACCTATGTCTCGCGAGTGACAAGGCAATCACTCGACTTCTACCGGTCCTAATTAAGCATGGCATTCTATACGACCTACACATACTAGTATTAGGATATAGGTACCTAGGGATCATGCAACTAGGGTTTCATTCAACTCCTCAAAACTTAAATGCACAAATTAAGGCATAAGTAAAGAGAGTTAGTTGTAACAGTGGGTTATGCTCCGGGGCTTGCCTTCTTGATCACCGCTGGCCTTGGGCCCTTCCGAACTTTGGTTCGGGTCTTGTGCAGTAGCAAGGTTCAACTCAACAGCAGCTTGATCGCCCTCGTGCTCGACCTCAAGCTCGTACACTCCATCAACAATAGGATTATCTACATGAGATGCAATGCATGAGATGCAGTAATGCACAAGCAATCCATTAGCGAAATGACTGCAACAACTCACTAATACATCACTGGACAATCATTTACGGAATATGAATAACGAAGAAGCTCATAAAGAAAGCTGGATGGTTTGCTTTTAGTTGCTGATTAAACTTAGATCAAATCTAAAGTAAAATATAAAGAAATTTTATTAAACCTTTTGACATGTTACAACCCACTCAAACTACTGCATGAATTAAACAAAACATCTATAGATGACATCTAGTAGTAAAATGTGGTTTCTATGGCTAAATTTGAAATTCAATTTGTTTCAGGGGAAGAACCGGTCTAACCGGTTAGTAACACCTGTTTAACCGGTTTGGGACTGGTCTGACCGGATTTGGCACCGGTCTGACCAGTCACAACACTACTAACTAGTTCTTACCAAAATTAACCTAGAAAAAAATATTTACACAAGCAAAAATTAAGGTAAACATGTTTCTGTGTTCCTAATCGCTAAACCTATTTTTCAAGAATTTTCCAATATTTTACCTATTTGTTTTATATTTCTTTTAACAGCCAACATTTACCACTAGTTAGAAAATTATAATAAATTCTATCAATACTTTCTGTGGCTGAAATTTTACTGCAACTAATATTATACCAGAGACATTTTCTGTGAATTTTTCATATTTTTCTGAACTATACAAAATATTTGGTGATTTATCTACTCTCAATTAATTAGAAACAAACTTAATCCCAAATCTACCAAAATTATGAATAAACTTTGGCCAACAGGTACTCAACTCAACTCTACTAATCACAACAGATCCATCAAAAGTGGTTTTGCAATTTTAGCACATTCACATGATTTATAAAGCAATAAACCATCTCTCAAGCATTCATTCATACATACAGAAATACATTAGGAACCACACAAATTACATATGCATATGATACACCACTGGAAAGATAATTTCTCAAGTATTCCAGAAAGTCCAAAATCATGATTTTATGATTTTTGTGTAATTTTTGGTGATTTATGAAAGTTCAGCCGAATTCAAAGGAAAAGAAAACATGAACAGTAAAATCGATCTTTACATCAAGGCCCCTGAGAAACTAAAAATATTTGCCAACAGGTCCTTTCTTCGTGGATGGGTCCTCAGAGACTTACAACCAGGCCCCTGCAAGTTTTTCACCTCACACATAAGTCTCTGACATTTTATGGAAAACCCCCTAAAGTTTCTAACTTATTACCTTTGGATCCTTGTCTTCTACCTTCGGCTGTTTCACGAACAGAGCCGAGCTCGCCCGGTTTGGGCTTCGGCGGTGGCCAACAGGCCGGCCTGGAGGCCTCCCAGGCCGGGGCGCACGGGCGCGAAGGCGTCACGGCCTACCCCGGACCCTACTAGCCGCCGCTGGTGGCCGGCCTGCTCGTCGCTCGGCCTGCCCACGTGCAGGAGCCTTGGCCGGCGGTGGTGGAAGCAGCTCGGGCCACTGGTGGCCGGAATAGGAGGGGGAAACGGGCGGGGAGTATCAAGGGACCATGGGGAATGCGTCTTGGGGCTCGGTTTGGGTGGAGGACGAGCGTGGAGCTACGACCGCGGGGGAGTGCGAGCTCGAACAGAGCTTCATCAATGGCGGTCGGATTTTCTTCGATTTCTCTGAGTATGAGCTATGGCGGAGGGAACCAGGAGGTGGAGGGTGGAGAGGACGATGTGGTGAAGCTCTAGGGGCGATGAATCGAGGAATGACGGGGCGGAGGGGGTTAATTCGGCCGGTGAAGTACTGAGGTCTTTACTGACCTCGGATGTCGGTCATCCTTATCCCGGCCAGCGCGACGGACAGCTCAGCGCTCACTTGGCACGTCCAGGAGGCGCGAGGAAAGTACAGACACGTGGCGGGACAGCTGGAGGGTGACGATTTGCATCGACGGCGTCGAGGTTGCCGAGGTCGGCCTCCTGGCCGGAGAGGATCGGTCAGACCGGTGGTCTAAACCGGTCGGACCGGTTCCGATGCCCGGCTGAGCGACGCAGTCGATTTCCTTAGATTTTTCTCCCAATTTCATGTAGAAACTTCAAGATTATCCAATACAAAAGTTGTAGTTGGTATGTTAGGCTACAACTCTTACAAAGAGTGTCATTCCTTTTGAGCAGTGGTTGGAAATTTATGGGGCGGAGAATATGCGCAAAAACCACATTCTTCAGACTTAGCCGATTCGCCAAAGTGCTGAAAATTCAGGGTTTTACCTGATTTTGGCCAAGATTTTGAATGAACAAACCAAGTTTTCCTTGATCCACATCACCACCATTGTAAAGAGGGTACTTTGTACTCCAACTTTTATATTGGTGGAATTTCAAGTGTTTAGGAAAAATATAAAGATATTAGCCGCTCGAGAAGGGTAAAAAGCAAAACTCGCAACACATGAAATGACGATCGAATGAGTTCAAAATCGAATTTTGAATTTTTGTTTGAACTTTCCATACTCATTTGAGTTCATATACATGTAGTGGACATCATTCGTGATGTTTTGATATAATTCTTATACTTTGACTATTTTGACTATTTTGGGTTGATTAAGTCAACATATACACACAATTATGCACCAACACCACAATTATGAAATGATGCATGTCATAATGAATTTAATTAAGTTAATTAAGAGTCTTAATTACATTAGTGACACCGGAGTGTCACAGCCCTTCCCCCTTAAAAGAATCTCGTCCCGAGATTCCGGTGCAGAAATTTAGTGCGAAAATGAAGTTACCTGGAATAGAGTTCATAAAATCCGGATATTTAGATCTCAGATATGATTCCTCTTCCCACGTAGCTTCATCTTCAGTATGATTACTCCACTGAACCTTATAGAATTTTATAGCCTTTCTCCTGGTGGTTCTATCCTTTTGATCAAGAATCTTGATAGGATGAACTTCATATGTTAAATCAGGTTCAATGGGAATTTCTTCATACGAGATAGATTTTTTCGGCACTCGAAGACACTTTGAGTTGGGAGACATGAAATACATTGTGTACGGCCGAGAGATTAATTGGGAGTTGCACCTTATATGCCACGGGTCCACAAATTTCCAAGATGGGGAAAGGTCCAATATAGCGAGGGGTTAATTTTCCCTTTACACCAAATCTTTGGACGCCTTTTATCGGTGAAACCCGAATATAGACATGATCGCCCACTTCAAAGGCTAAAGGCTTTCTTCTTTTGTCATAATAACTCTTTTGACGAGATTGTGCAGCCTGAAGATTTTTCTGGATGATTTTCACCTTATCTTCAGCCTCTTGGACCAAATCCGGTCCAAAGAAATTCCGTTCACCGGGTTCGGACCAATTCAAAGGGGAACGACACAGTCACCCATACAAAGCTTCAAATGGTGCCATTTTTAGGCTTGCTTGATAGCTATTGTTATATGCAAATTTGGCCAAAGACAAGCATTGATCCCAAGTTTTGTCATAGTGTATGACACAAGCTCTAAGCATGTCCTCCACTATTTGATTCACCCTTTCAGTTTGCCCATCAGTTTGAGGATGATAAGTGAAACTACGGATTAGCTTAGTGCCTAGGGAAGTATGCAATTGTTCCCAGAAGCGAGCAACAAATTGGGTGCCTCGATCAGAAATAATTATCCTTGGGATTCCATGAAGGCAAACAATCCGATCGATATAGATTTCAGCATACCTCTTGGTAGTATAACCTGTATTGACCAGAATAAAATGAGCGGTCTTGGTGAGCCTATCAACAATCACCCAAATGGAGTCATGTTTACGAGAGGTGTTGGGCAAGCCCACAATAAAATCCATGGCTATGTCATCCCATTTCCAAGATGGTATAGGAAGCGGCTGTAAAGTTCCGGCCACCTTGAGATGACTTGCCTTCACCCTTTGGCATGTATCACATTCGGACACATATTTAGCAATTTCTCTTTTCATTCTTGTCCACCAAAAATTCTCCTTCAAATCTTGGTACATTTTATTGCTACCCGGATGAATAGAGAATTTTGATAGATGAGCCTCATCAAGAATTTGTTTCCTTAACTCATGGTCTTTAGGTACTACAAGCCTTTGTTCGAACCAAAGAATTCCCTTCCAGTCTTACCGAAAGCATTTATATTTGGGCAACCCTTGAGCTAGCCCTTGCTTTATATGAGCAATCCCTTTATCTTTTGATTGTGCCATAATAATCCTTTTCCTCAATGTGGACTCTACCACCAGGTGATTTAATGAGCCTTGGGGAACAATTTCCAAACTTAATTTGGACATTTCATGGCAAAGTGTTTCATTGAAAGATGTGGTGGTGAGACAATTGCATTGAGCTTTACGGCTTAATGCATCCGCCACCACATTGGCTTTTCCCGGATGGTAATGCACCTCAAGATCATAATTCTTGATTAGCTCTAACCATCTTCTTTGACGCATATTAAGATCAGCTTGGGTGAAGATATATTTGAGGCTCTTATGGTCAGTGTAAATATTGCAATTAGTACCCATAAGATAATGCCTCCAAATCTTTAAGGCATGAACTACAGCAGCTAATTCCAAATCATGTGTGGGATAATTTACTTCATGAGGCTTAAGAGCTCTAGAAGCATAAGCAATGACTCTATTTTCTTGCATAAGCACACAACCGAGACCAGTGCCAGATGCATCACAATAAACATCAAAAGGCTTGGATGTGTCCGGTTGAGCTAGAACCGGTGCTGAGGTTAAGAGCTTCCTCAAGGTGTGGAAGGCTTGCTCACATTTCTCACTCCACACAAATTTCTCTCCCTTCTTGAGAAGTTCAGTCATAAGTTTGGCAATTTTGGAGAAATCCGGAATAAAGCGGCGATAATATCCTGCTAAATCCAGAAAACTCCGAATTTGGTGGACCGACTTAGGAGGCTTCCAATCCAGTACTTCTTGCACTTTTCCTGGATTGACAGCAATTCCCTTGGCTGAAACAGTGTGCCCCAAAAATTTTACACTTGTCAGCCAAAAATCACATTTACTAAACTTTGCATAAAGCTGATGATCTCGGAGGCGTTGGAGAACAATGCGGAGGTGCTGAGCATGTTCCGCCTCATTTTTGGAATAGATCAGAATATCATCAATAAACACAACCACCAATTTGTCCAGCTCAGGCATAAAGACCGAGTTCATGAGATACATGAAGTATGCCGGGGCATTTGTGAGACCGAAAGACATTACTAAGTACTCATAGAGCCAATAGCGAGTTGAGAAAGCCGTCTTCGGTATATCACTTGGCCTAATCTTGATTTGATGATACCTAGAGCGAAGATCAATTTTTGAAAATACCTTTGCCCCAGACAACTGATCAAAGAGGGCATCAATGCGGGGAAGTGGTTATTTATTTTTGATAGTCACCGCATTGAGAGGTCGGTAATCAACACATAACCTCAAAGTTTTATCCTTTTTCTTCACAAACAGAGCGGGGCAGCCCCATGGTGAAGAGCTAGGATGAATATAGCCCTTGTCGAGCAATTCTTGAAGTTGGACTTTCAATTTAACTAATTCTGTAGGTGCCATTTTATAAGACCTTTTAGAGACGGGAGCTGTACCGGGTTGCAGTTCAATCACAAACTCAATTTCCCGGTCAGGCGGCATTCCTGGTAAATCATCAGAAAATACGTCCGGGTATTCACATACAACCGAAATCTTCTCCAAAGGGGTTTCAATTGCAGAGAATGCACAAGAATTGCTGAGTTCTTGATGAGGTAGATATAATGTTGAAGCACTGAGGGTGGGAGAATTGATTTCCACACAACAAGAAGGAATATCTAAATTGACCCCATGATTTTCCATCCAATTCATACCCAAAATAATATCTATCCCTTGATTCTCCAAGAGAATGAAATTAGTCGGATAAATTTTACTACCCAACTTGAGAGGTACCCTTTGCACAATTTGATGAGACCCGATTCTACCACCAGGGGTAGATATGACATATTGTTGAGTAGTGTGCATAAAAGTAAAATTGTGTTTGGCAGCAAGTTTATTACTCTTGACACTATGTGATGCTCCAGAATCAAATAAAACATATGTTGGCATATTTCGGATAGAGAAGATACCCGACATTACTGGAGCACCAGCAGGGAGTTCACCATAGTAGCGAAGTTCAGTCTGCCCTGCCTGACAACTGCCACTCGCTTCTTGCCTGGATTATTTGCTTGATTCTTAGCATTATTCCCACCTTGCCTGGAAAATTTGCAGTCCCTAGAAAAGTGGCCTGGCCTTCCACAGTTATAGCAGAGAGCATTACTAGGACGAGACGGCTGCTGTCCCTGAGCTGGAGCACGATAACCCTGAGCTTGCTGCTGTGGAGGCCTGATAACCCATGACCCTGGCTGAGGGGCCCTCTGAAGAGACTGAGCAGGACTCTTCTGCACCAAATGGAACTTGGGCGGTGGAGGGCTAGATTGGCTAACTGGGGCCTTCCTCTTCTTCTCAGCTTTGTGAGCATTCATCCTATCTTCCTTGGTAATGGCCATGTTTACCAATTCATTATAGCTATCCGCCTTGATCAAAGAAAGCTTATCCCTCAGCTTTGAGCTAAGGCCCCGGCGGAAGTGGTCTTGCCTTTTTGCATCAGTATCAACGTGATAGCCCGCATATCGTGCCAACTGATTGAAAACCTGAGCATATTGCAGCACGTTGCGGGTTCCTTGAGTCAGAGCTAGAAACTCATTCAACTTGCGTCCATAAGACCAGCAGGAATGTGGTGAGCATGGAAAGCCGTCTTGAACTCATCCCAAGTCACAATATGATCGGCAGGAAGCATGCCATTGTGAGTATCCCACCATAAGCGCGCCGGACCGCGTAACTGCTGAGCGGCAAAGCGGGCCTTGTTGGCTTCCGAGCAAGGAGACACCAACAGAGAAAACTTGGACTCAATGATACTGAGCCAGGCGTCAGCGTCCAGAGGATCCTCGGTCTTGGTGAACAGAGGTGGCTGAGTACTTGTGAAGTCCGAGTACGTCGCCTCCTGAGGATACTGATTTTGACGTCCGCCATTGGGCTGCGGATTCAATTGCCCCTCGGTCAAGCGCCGAAGAAGCTCCGTCTGCATAGCCAGTATCTCAGCGATGTTGGTGGGCAGAGGTGGTGGAAGAGGTAGACCACCCTCCGGAGTTTTCGACATCTGCATTATTTCAAACTCCCAATTAGTAATGCCATTCTTAGAATTACAAAATCAAAAGGATGATAAAATTACTAACAACATAAGAATGATTCTTGGCAAGGTTAGTATAAATCATCATCCATTATGTTGGTACTCGCATCCCTAACTTGCTAAAGGGTAATAAGGAAACTACCCAATATTGGATGCATTGCTAATGTCAGTTCTGGGGTGTTAACAGATTTCTAAAGCGAGATTCAAAAATTCATATCTGCAGTTCTATTAACCCAAAAAATATCATCTTTGGCTAGAAGAGAGCTTATATAATTGTCTAAATCTTTTGCATTTGGTGGTCGGGCTGCTTCCAATTGGAAGACGGCAAATTTGCAAGTTTCTAGCTGTCTGTCATTCTGAAAATTTCAGCAATCAGGGTCAGAGTAATTTGAGCATATCTTCTGTTGCCTTGCTCCAAAAGAGCTGAATTTTTGATACAACCCAGATCACAAAATTGTGCACAAGTTTGGTATTCATGACCCCTTTAAAAAACATCATTTTCTAGGAGTAAAAGTGAGGACAAGCTGATTGCAACAAAGCTGAAAACAGCATATATACATAGATGGTTCTTCCATACTAGTGGCATATATTACAAGATCCATGAGATAATTTACATCACCTACTAGGGGCATATCTCACAATATACATGAATAATTTACATCATCCCTTTGGCGGATCAAAAGTCTACCATAAGTGCAAGGGTTACATTCATGGATACAAAAGAGGGTCACTCCCTAAAACATCATCTAGTCGACAAGGTAGAGGATCTCGGGATCTTCCTCGTCATCGGACCCATCGTTTCCACCATTAAGAGGTGGCGTCTGGTTCACTGAGCCTTCTCCATCTGACATGGCAGGGTCATTAAGCTCAACCGGCTGCCCTGAAACGGTGTCCAGGCCCGATTCGTCCTGCAAGGGTAGCTCTGGAGGCACGGGCGCTGGTGGAGGATGCTGCAATTCTGCAATCACTTTCTGAGCTTTATTCAGGTCATCCTCCAGGTGGACCACTAACTCGTGCTGCCCAACTAGCTCCTCGTTGAGATGGTGGGCTTGGTGATCCAAGCCCCTCACCTGATCAGCTAGAGCCTGAGCTGCTGCTGCCACCAAGCGGTTCTGGTGAACAAGTGTCTCAATGAGATCAGCAGATGCTCTCCCATAGTCAACCAAAGCATTCGTGGTAGGGTCCTGAACCTGGGCCCTGCTGTTCCACCACAATATGGCATTCCCAGGCTGTGGTGGAAACAAGGCTGCCGGAGTGTCATAGAGCTGCACTTGATGTTGCTGCCTAAATAGCAGCAACGCGTGTTGTGCCTCGAGCTCACAACCGGACAAGAAGGCATGGGCCCATGTAGCCACCACTAAGTCTTCCGGCCTCACTTCTGGTGGGTTCGGAATGGTAACAGTGACCTCAAACTGCATCACGTTCCACTCGACGCGGTGCACCCCAACATAGCGAGGCGGCTCGGTGTACCCGCAGCGCTGCACTGTCTCCCACAGAAGTGCAGGAAAACCCCCCAAGTGGAGGCAAGTGGAGTGGTAACGCCCTTGCTCATCAATGTGCATGGTACGGTTGCTAGGGCCGGCCATCTGAAAGGAACAACAACCAGGACAAGTTTAATCACAAGTTTACCAAACCGGCGATTAATTAAAACGGGACAGATTTCTGGAATGAACTTCCAAAACTCATAACTCAAAATTGAGCAATCCAAAAATCACCAAATTTCACCAGAATATCAAAGACATATTTCTCTACAACTTTGGTATTGAGTGCCAAGGCTAAATATAGCTGCAAGTCATCCAAATCCTTAGGGACATAAACTGATGCATGCAGGAAATATATAGCAGATAGAGAGGTAGTAAAAAGACTATATCTCCCTATTCGCTGGGCCAAATGACCTGAATTTTTGACAATAGATAGATACACAAATTTGGAACAACTTTCCTATTCATTAGTTTCAGAGGAAACATCCCTAAGACAGGTCAATCCTAGCATTGGGCAGAGTCGGTCAGATTTGGACAGAAACCAACCTGACGGTAAAACAACCATAACTCTCAATTGGCTGGGCCAAAATTATTGAAATTTTCACAGCAGCTGGATAAAAATATTTGGAACAACTTTTCTAATTTGAGCTTTTGCAGCTGAGGTGATCTTGTTGGTCGAAAGATTCATACCCACTGACAGGTTCAAAAGATTCTAGATTACTCATAGGTGCTTGACAAGAACGCCCTTAATGGTCCATTCTTAAGAACTTTCTAGATGCTTATTAACCCATAACTTAATGGTTTCACGGTTTATATGCTATTCATGATATGATGCATGCATGATTCGACCTATTCGTCCTCACAAAAGAAACAACTGCCAAGTAATCTTGGACTTACGTGGTTAGTCAACGGTGGCACATATATACGTCTCTCCTTATAATAACTAGTCGAAATTCTATCGAGCACAAATCTAGGGTTTCGCGGTTAGTGTACCTGCAGAAAAATGTTTATCATTGAACCGTTTGTGCCAGCACTCACAAACAGTTCCCATGTACCTCACGCCACATGGGTGACGCATATGCGGTTACCCACATATGATGACCACACCCTGTTGCTCACTATAGAAGCAACAGTTCAACCAGTAAAATACAAGCACTATAGTCATTATAATACCGTGAAGATGTTATATTGACTGCACCCCAAGTAAGCCACTGCTTGGGGAACAGCGTCCAGTAATTACACCCTCTGGCGATGGGCGACCAATACTCACCTGACGTCTGTTTGCGTCGTTACAGAATTTAAATTGCAAGAAGTAAATGTGCTGGAAGTCAGTCATATATATACTATACAAGCCACCAGAAAACTACCCACATAAACCCAAGGGCTCACGTTCTAGTCTTTTCAACCCTAGCATAGCCAACGAGGTTTTTCAAAAGTCCAGTTTAAGTTTTGTAAATCAAGAAAACATTTTTAAGATTTGTCATACCACCCGCTGCCTATTTTTCGGCTCTGATACCAGCTGTGGCAGACCGCCCCAATTAATCTGTTTAAAAGCATGGGACCGCTATCACAGCAGTGCTCCACGCCCTTAAACCGAGCTAATCGTGCAATCCGTCGGATACCTTCCCGATAAAACCACCTTTTCTCTCGACCGAAACGAAATAGCAGCAGTCTCATTCGAAGATGGGCTCAGGCAGTACAACTCATCGCAATTATTACATCACACGGTTCACATAGATAATTATACAAATACAGTATAGGAGTTTTAGTTATTACAAACCAGAGTTATAATACAGCGGAAGTCTAAACGTCGATACACATAACAGTATGCGAAGCCCACGCACAACATTCAATCACCACGGCCTGAGTCAGACTCAGGCGGCACCTGCTCAACCACCCAACCATCAGGCAACATGCACGGCCAAGTCAACGCAGCAACTGGATCATAGCCAACACCATTATCTGAAAAGTTAAGCCACAAGCAAGGCTGAGTATACTAATACTCAGCAAGACTTACC
Source organism: Alloteropsis semialata (assembly GCA_004135705.1). NCBI lineage: Eukaryota > Viridiplantae > Streptophyta > Magnoliopsida > Poales > Poaceae > Alloteropsis > Alloteropsis semialata. The sequence continues at coordinate 48,558,305 of CM014278.1, forward strand.
CGACCAGGTTTAAATACTAGACATGCAAGGCTTTATGGCTGAGGGGTTTGTTTTGCCAAAAGCATCTACAAGTTGATCCCTACTTTCAATATTTTAGCCAAGTTTTAAAGTGAGACTAACCATTACTAGATTCGTCAAGCTATCCAACAACAATCAGTGTGGAAAAACAATTGATTAACATGAGATCAACATTTCTCAACTAACAACAATACTACCCCTTTGGCCCAAGCACACTGATGTATGACAAGAGATCAAGCAGCTTCATGTAACCGTGAAGGACGGACAACTCGAGTTGATTTTTAACCATGCATGGGACAACCTAATCGTACGACCCGTGAGAGACACCCAGGACCTCACGAGGCAACCGTTCCCATCTCTCCCTGCCACCTGCCATCAGATACCACTCCACCCGAATGCACGCCCCAACGGACCCCAAGTGCCCTAGGCAAACCCGTGCCACGGCCACTGCTACACTCGCCATCATCCCCCTCGCCCAATGGAGTGAAAATGTCCATCAGACGTCAGTTTGAATCAAGTACTAGGTTTACCAGTTTACCACATTTCCCGGCATACGATTAGTACCTTCAAAAGCTTGACCAACATCGCCACACAATCAATGCCTTAGCCAACAATTTTCTATGCAAGCGGGGTGTTCAACCAAACATAAATACCGCACAAGCCCCGCTTGCCAAATCTCATCAACTGATATAAAGTAAAAACCTATGTCTCGCGAGTGACAAGGTAATCACTCGACTTCTACCAGTCCTAATTAAGCATGGTATTCTACACGACCTACACATACTAGTATTAGAACATAGGTACGTAGGGATCATGCAACTAGGGTTTCATTCAACTCCTCAAAACATAAATGCACAAATTAAGGCATAAGTAAAGAGAGTTAGTTGTAACAGTGGGTTATGCTCCGGGGCTTGCCTTCTTGATCACCGCTGGCCTTGGGCCCTTCCGAACTTTGGTTCGGGTCTTGTGCAGCAGCAAGGTTCAACTCAGCAGCAGCTTGATCGCCCGCGTGCTCGACCTCAAGCTCATACACTCCGTCAACAATAGGATTATCTACATGAGATGCAATGCATGAGATGCAGTAATGCACAAGCAATCCATTAGCGAAATGACTGCAACAACTCACTAATACATCACTGGACAATCATTTACGGAATATGAATAACGAAGAAGCTCATAAAGAAAGCTGGATGGTTTGCTTTTAGTTGCTGATTAAACTTAGATCAAATCTAAAGTAAAATATAAAGAAATTTTATTAAACCTTTTGACATGTTACAACCCACTCAAACTACTGCATGAATTAAACAAAACATCTATAGATGACCTCTAGTAGTAAAATGTAGTTTCTATGGCTAAATTTGAAATTCAATTTGTTTCAGGAGAAGAACCGGTCTAACCGGTTAGTAACACCGGTTTAACCGGTTTGGGACCGGTCTGACCGGATTTGGCACCGGTCTGACCGGTCACAACACTACTAACTAGTTCTTACCAAAATTAACCTAGAAAAAAATATTTACACAAGCAAAAATTAAGGTAAACAAGTTTCTGTGTTCCTGATCGCTAAACCTATTGTTCAAGAATTTTTCAATATTTTACCTATTTGTTTTATATTTCTTTTAACAGCCAACATTTACCACTAGTTAGAAAATCATAATAAATTCTACCAATACTTTCTGTGGCTGAAATTTTACTGCAACTAATATTATACCAGAGACATTTTCTGTGAATTTTTCATATTTTTCTGTGCTATACAAAATATTTGGTGATTTATCTACTCTCAATTAGTTAGAAACAAACTTAATCCCAAATCTACCAAAATCATGAATAAAGGCCAACAGGTACTCAACTCAACTCTACTAATCACAACAGATCCATCAAAAGTGGTTTTGCAATTTTAGCACATTCACATGATTTATAAAGCAATAAACCATCTCTCAAGCATTTATTCATACATACAGAAATACATTGGGAACCACACAGATTACATATGCATATGATACACCACTGGAAAGATAATTTCTCAAGGATTCTAGAAAGTCCAAAATCATGATTTTATGATTTTTGTGTGATTTTTGGTGATTTATGAAATTTCAGCCGAATTCAAAGGAAAAGAAAACGTGAATAGTAAAATCGATCTTTACATCAAGGCCCCTGAGAAACTGAAAATATTTGCCAACAGGTCCTTTCTTCGCGGATGGGTCCTCAGAGACTTACAACCAGGCCCCTGCAAGTTTTCCACCTCACACATAAGTCTCTGACATTTTATGGAAAACCCCCTAAAATTTCTAACTTATTACCTTTGGATCCTTGTCTTCTACCTTCGGTTGTTTCACGAACAGAGCCGAGCTCGCTCGGTCTGGGCGCCGGCGGTGGCCAACAGGCCGGCCTGGAGGTCTCCCAGGCCGGGGAGCACGGGCGGGAAGGCGTCGCGGCCTACCCCGGACCCCACTAGCCGCCGCTGGTGGCCGGCCTGCTCGTCGCCGGCCTGCCCACGTGCAGGAGCCTTGGCCGGCGGTGGTGGAAGCAGCTCGGGCCACTGGTGGCCGGAATAGGAGGGGGAAACGGGCGGGGAGTATCAAGGGACCATGGGGAATGCGTCTTGGGGCTCGGTTTGGGTGGAGGACAAGCGTGGAGCTACGACCGCGGGAGTGCGAGCTCGAACAGAGCTTCATCAATGGTGGTCGGATTTTCTTCGATTTCTCTGAGTATGAGCTATGGCGGAGGGAACCAGGAGGTGGAGGGCGGAGAGGACGATGTGGTGAAGCTCTGGGGGCGATGAATCAAGGAATGACGGGGCGGAGGGGGTTAATTCGGCCGGTGAAGTACTGAGGTCTTTACTGACCTCGGATGTCGGTCATCCTTATCCCGGCCAGCGTGACGGACAGCTCAGTGCTCACTTGGCACGTCCAGGAGGCACGAGGAAAGTACAGACGCGTGGCAGGACAGCTGGAGGGCGACGATTTGCGTCGACGGCGTCGAGGTTGCCGAGGTTGGCCTCCTGGCCGGAGAGGATCGGTCAGACCGGTGGTCTGAACTGGTCGGACCGGTTCCGACGCCCGGCTGAGCGACGCAGTCGATTTCCTTCGATTTTTCTCCCAATTTCATGTAGAAACTTCAAGATCGTCCAATACAAAAGTTGTAGTTGGTATATTAGGCTACAACTCTTACAAAGAGTGTCACTCCTTTTGAGCAGTGGTTGGAAAGTTATGGGGCGGAGAATATGGGCAAAAACCACATTCTTCAGACTTAGCTGATTCGCCTAAGTGCTGAAAATTTAGGGTTTTACCTGATTTTGGCCAAGATTTTGAATGACCAAACCAAGTTTTCCTTGATCCACATCACCACCATTGTAAAGAGGGTACTTTGTACTCCAACTTTTATATTGGTGGAATTTCAAGTGTTTAGGAAAAATATAAAGATATTAGCCGCTCGAGAAGGGTAAAAAGCAAAACTCGCAACACATGAAATGACGATCGAATGAGTTCAAAATCGAATTTTGAATTTTTGTTTGAACTTTTCAAACTCATTCGAGTTCATATACATGTAGTGGACATCATTCGTGACATTTTGATATAATTCTTATACTTTGACTATTTTGACTATTTTGGGTTGATTAAGTCAACATATACACACAATTATGCACCAACACCACAATTATGAAATGATGCATGTCATAATGAGTTTAATTAAGTTAATTAAGAGTCTTAATTACATTAGTGACACCGGGGTGTCACAGTGGCGGGGGTTCATTACGAAGCCTTTACAAAGACACAAAGACAACTAACGGCCCGCTAGAGTTTCAGTAGCGGTGAGGTCCACAACCCTCCCTAATGAGACCGTACCTTAGCAAAGGCTACTCCTCCAAGAGGACCGGGCTTTGACCCCTCACCTTCCCCCTCCTTGTCCTTACGGTAAGGCCACTAGTTAACCTCATGTCTAATTAATTAGCTAAGATCAGAGCCATGTGATACTGTGGTTGTGCTGTTTTCTTGTGTGGTTCTCCATGTTCCAGTTAAACCATGATGATATTGTAATTAAACCAGTGTATAGCAATAAAATAAAGTCATGATTAACATTTGTAAGAGATTAACATAACCGACCCAAGTATAAGCAACTAAGCATTTCTGCCCTTTCATAACCAGGTGATTCAAGGTGTCGGATATCAATATCCGACCCTCTCACCGACGGGTGGGACCACGCCGTTTCAGGAAGAAGATAGGCATAAGAAAACCCGAAGAACATCAGATTAGGGGAGGATCAGTTTTCCCCCGCCTCGGCCGACCCTCGTCCGCCTCGGCCGACCCTCGTCCGCCTCGGCCGACTCCCGTCCGCCTCGGCCGACCCTCGTCCGCCTCGGCCGACCCGCTCCTGTCGCTATCTCGCCCGACCTCTCTTCGTCTCGCCCGAGTCGGCGTGGGCCCGAGACGAAGTGGAGCGTCCGGAGGACCCGGCGTAAGGATGTGTCACCATACGCCCATGCCATTTCCCATCGGCATTGATTGGCCTCACCAAGCACTGTCCGGCGCGGCCAGCGGATGTGACTCTCACTGACTTGCCCGTACGCGGGCGCCACGCTAGGAGAGCCACGTCCCCAACAACTCCGATCAGTGTCCACGCAGGGAGAGCCACGTCCCAACAACTCCGATCAGCGTCCACGCAGGGAGAGCCACGTCCTCAACAACTCCGATCAGCGTCTCGAACAGCGTCCAGTACGGCGTCCACAGTGTCCCACAGGCGGCGGAGCTTCTTCGGCAAGCTTTCTATTTTTTACCTTCTTGAGCACGCCTTGTAAAGCCTCACCTCTCCTGAGTATAAATAGAAAAGTCAAGCCTCAGGAGAGGGGGGGACGATCACACGACTCACACACCAGAACACAACCCACGAAACACACACGCTCAGACGCACCAGAGACTTGGGAGCCCCTCCCTCTCTCGACCGCTTGTAACCCCTACTACGAGCAACGCGAGTAACACGAGCAGTCTCGAACTGGACGTAGGGCGTTCGTGCCTGAACCAGTATAATCCCTTGTGTCCTCTCGCGAACCATCCGAAGCCCGAACGCGCAATCCACTAAATTTACTTGTTGGTTATTTCGCACACCGACAGTTGGCGCGCCAGGTAGGGGCCTTTTGCGCGTTCCGACGATCATCAGGCTTCGAATGGCCACCCACGGATCGAGCTGGGCTCCTGGGACGCAGCTGCGTCTTGGGAGCTTGGATTTCGTCATCACCGACGCCGGGGACTTGGAGAGAGTCGCTCTCACCCCCCGGTCAACACCGCTGATGCTGACGTCGCGACCGCCACCGAGGCCCTCGCGGACATCGGCATCAACACCCCTGGCGACGAAGCCGGCAACCCCCGCTCGAGGGCCAACGAGGCCCCACTGTGGGAGCAGCTCGAGATCTTCCTGGAGCCACGGCCCACGCAGGAAGACGTGCGCTGTGCCAGGTTCGCCCTGGCGAACGTCGCCACTCAGCTTCTGGGAGGAGCCCCTCTCCCCCCGGAGATGCTGAACTGCATCCCACCGTATGCGGTCCCATACGGTCTGCGCAACGCGGCTGAAGTCGTGTCCCGCCTGGTGACACGCCTCCTGAGCCCCACCCCGGCGGACAGCGAGTTCGTCGGGGTGATCGATCACGTCTCCGAATCGGTCTTCGACCTGCTGGACGATCCCGTTTCGGAGGCCTCCGACACGGAGCTTGTCGGAGAAAGCCACCACCCCTCCCGGGAATGCTTCATGGCGGACCCTCCCGACGGGGAAGGGGGAGAAGCGAGTGAGAGCGGCTCGGGGCCAGCGGGCCCTGACGACGGCCACCCGGTGGCCGACGCGCCCGTCGCTCCCGCTCCGGCTGCGGCCCAGGCCGCGGCAGTAGCAGGGCAGCCGGCCCCGCGAAGAGCGGCTACACCGCCCCGGCGCTCCCAAGCCGACGACGCCCGGCAACGCCGGGAGGAGCTCCAAGAAGCCCGTCGCAGATTGGAGCAGGAACGGGCGCGGGTCGAGCAGGA
>CM014278.1:48566644-48624811 GCA_004135705.1 Alloteropsis semialata
TCTTACAAAGAGTGTCACTCCTTTTGAGCAGTGGTTGGAAAGTTATGGGGCGGAGAATATGGGCAAAAACCACATTCTTCAGACTTAGCTGATTCGCCTAAGTGCTGAAAATTTAGGGTTTTACCTGATTTTGGCCAAGATTTTGAATGACCAAACCAAGTTTTCCTTGATCCACATCACCACCATTGTAAAGAGGGTACTTTGTACTCCAACTTTTATATTGGTGGAATTTCAAGTGTTTAGGAAAAATATAAAGATATTAGCCGCTCGAGAAGGGTAAAAAGCAAAACTCGCAACACATGAAATGACGATCGAATGAGTTCAAAATCGAATTTTGAATTTTTGTTTGAACTTTTCAAACTCATTTGAGTTCATATACATGTAGTGGACATCATTCGTGACATTTTGATATAATTCTTATACTTTGACTATTTTGACTATTTTGGGTTGATTAAGTCAACATATACACACAATTATGCACCAACACCACAATTATGAAATGATGCATGTCATAATGAGTTTAATTAAGTTAATTAAGAGTCTTAATTACATTAGTGACACCGGGGTGTCACAGTGGCGGGGGTTCATTACGAAGCCTTTACAAAGACACAAAGACAACTAACGGCCCGCTAGAGTTTCAGTAGCGGTGAGGTCCACAACCCTCCCTAATGAGACCGTACCTTAGCAAAGGCTACTCCTCCAAGAGGACCGGGCTTTGACCCCTCACCTTCCCCCTCCTTGTCCTTACGGTAAGGCCACTAGTTAACCTCATGTCTAATTAATTAGCTAAGATCAGAGCCATGTGATACTGTGGTTGTGCTGTTTTCTTGTGTGGTTCTCCATGTTCCAGTTAAACCATGATGATATTGTAATTAAACCAGTGTATAGCAATAAAATAAAGTCATGATTAACATTTGTAAGAGATTAACATAACCGGCCCAAGTATAAGCAACTAAGCATTTCTGCCCTTTCATAACCAGGTGATTCAAGGTTCATGCAAAAAGACTAGGCATGTCCTTAATAGGTGACCCATCAATATTAATGCAATAACAGAAATGTAAAAGTGAATAGTATAATGTTACTGGGATGAACAAAATTATGAAGAGGGAGGCCACTTGCCTTACTCAATGAACTGCTGTTGGTCTTTCTCGTACAACTGTTGTTCGTCTCCTTCCTCGAACGGCACGGACTCTAAATGATCACACAAGACAATACAATAAAATAAATAAAAATAATACATCAAACAGTGCCAAAAGCACAGAACAAACACCTAAAACTATAGACCATGCAGAGACGATCGCGTGGACGTGAAAATCGCCCGAAACGGATTTAAAACAATGAAGACACACTTTTCTAAGGTTGAAGGGACTAATATGCAAATAAACCTAAGTTTTCGTACTGTTTGGAATAAAACCGAGGGCATAAACATAATTATACATAAAACACAAGGGCTAACAGGTAAAAAGAATAGAGAGGGACTACGGGTTCGATATGTAAAGAGCTAAAGGGCCTAAACATGAAATACATGGGCATATTTGTGAATATTTTGTACTGCGTATGGACTATGGGTTGAATAGGGGAAAACTCAGGGGCTCTTTAACAAAAAGGGCGGGGCCGACGGTTTTGACTGTTTTGACCGGTACGTGGAGACTGATTTGGACCGTCCGTTCCAAAACGAACGATGCAGGGCGGACCGGGTGACTAGAGCGGCGGCGCTGCCACGGGCCACGGCGGGGCTTCGCTGGTGCGGGAGCTATGCGGCGCTAGAGGGCACGAGGAGCTGCGGGAAAGGTACTGGGAGAGAGAGAAGAGCATGGCGAGCTCACCACGGGGATTATTGGCGTCAGGTGATGATCGGAGAAGCTCGACGGCGATCGGTGGCGGACGGCGGAGCTTCTGAGCGACGGCGAGCGATGAGTGGAGAGGTACAAGAACTAAGGTGAGAAACATCTCTTTTGTGCATGTGTTTTGGAAATAAGGTGAGAAACAAACCTTGCATGCAATCAAACTGAAACATGGTTCCGGGGTACAAGAACTATTGCTGTTTATTTTCTGGTCATGCAAATGTCTGATGGTTATTATTTGAATGCCATGCAGAAAAGAGATGTCCTGTTTGGCACAGCTTAAAATTAATTTTAAGCCAGCTTTTTATCAGCTGCCAGCATAAGTCGCTTGTTGGAGAAGCAGCTGGTAAAAAAAGCACCGTGTTTGGCACCTTGGCTTTTCTACCGCTTTTTCTCTCGATGCTCTGTTGTGGAGCCCACATGTCATGGACCTCCCCTTCCTTTTCCTCCTGTCGATAGCTGCAGGATTTGCACAACGCCGGTGCTGGCGGAGGGAGGCATGGGCGGCCAGCAGGCAGAGGAAGATGGAGGCGTGGGCGAGCGGCGGAAGTGGAGATGGAGGCCCCTGTCGCCAGAGGAGTTCGGTCTCCTCGCTCCTGCCGGATCCACCGGCTGCCCGCGGCGGAGGAGGGAAGCACGATCCGCCGGCGGGGGAATCTCGGGTGGCCGGCGGAGGGCGGCTTGTGGAGGGAGGCGCGCGGCCGACGGGGTAAGCCCGCGCGACCGGCGGAGGGAGCCGCGCGTTGCCGGCGGAGGGCGGCTTGCGGGCCTGCGGAGAGAGGCACGTGCAGCCCGCGGGGGAAGCTCGGGCGGGCGATGGAGGGAGGCCGGCACTGCTGGCGAGGAGGCTCGGGCGGCCGGCAACGGTGGAGAAGGAGGCGCGGACGTGAAACGAGCGAGGCGCAGGGGAAGTCGTGAGAATTGGCTCAAGCACCGCATCTGGAGAAAGTGGGTTCGTAGTTCAATTGGGAAAGCGCTGCTTGAGGAAGCGGTATAGAATTTTTGCGTTTGGCGGGGCTGCTGCTTCTAAGCTTCTTTATAATTTTAAGCTGGTTTATAAGCTAATCCAAACCGGGCAATCCAATCTCGTCAATCAAGGCATGCGCTAGCGCGGAATCTTCGAGATGTGGTTTTCATCTCAAAAGGTAACACAAAAACAAATGGTAAAAGGTCTAAAAATTTAGCCTACTAGTTTTAAGGATAGAGCTGGATAAGAGGCGGACTAAAATACTATATATTTTTGAACTAAAATTAATTAGAGCCAAGTTAGATTGTGAAGAAGGCATCAAAGTCATGATGAATTACCACCCCTAGGTATACCATGGTTATCAAATTATGGTTTTTTGTTTTTAAAAATGTGTTACTTTTTTTTATTATGAGTGAACTTTGTTAATTCTTGACGTCACAAATAAGATTTTAGGGCGAGTGTGCCGTTTGAAATCCGTGGGGGTCTTCATCACCAGCTGTGGAGACCGGACGGAGGCATCACGGCTACAGCTCTGGCGAGACCATGTTGCTCTAAATTTACTCCGTTTTAATCAGGGTCGTAAAACTTTGGAGAAATAAAATTAGTTTAAATAGTCCTACTTGTCTACCCAGAAGTAAATTCCAAAATTTTAACCATATTATCAAATAGTCCAGTCACCTACAGAGAAGTAAATTCTAAAATTTTGAGACGTAATTAGTTCAAATAGTCCAGTCTTGTACCAAGAAGTAAATGCCAAAAATTTAAGAAGTAAAATTACTTCAAGTAGTTATAGCCGTATACCCAAAAGTAAATTCAAAATTATATAAACCATCAAAGTCGCATACCCGAAAGTAAATTATAAAATATTAAGAAGTAAATTAGTTTAAATAGTCTTAGTTGCCAACCCAAAAGTAATTTTAAAATTCTAAGAAACCAAGTTGGTTCAAATAATCGCAGCCGCCTACCGAGAAATAAATTTTGAAAATTTTAAAAGTAAAATTAGTCGAAATAGTTCTAATTATGTACCCAGAAGTAAAATCCAAATTTTGAAGTAGTGAAATTAGTTCAAATAGTACAGGTCAATTAATTCAAATAGTCCTTGGCCCTGTTTGTTTCCACTAAAGATTATATAATCTAGCTTATGGTTGAGGACAACATGGTAAAATATCATCATGGACCACCAAATAATCTCAAATAAATTGCACATTGGTAGCTTATTTCAGATTATTTTGTGGTCCATGGTGACCTTTTATCATATTACCCTTTAACTATAAGTTAGATTATATAATCTATATAGAAAACAAACACCCCCTTAGTCTCATACCCAAAAGTAAATTCCAAACTTTTCAGAAGTAAATTAGTTGAAACAGCCCTAGTCGTGTACCAGAAGTAAATTCTAATACTTTAAGAACTAAAATTAATTTATAGTCATACGAGATACAAAAGCTATTTCATTTATTTCGGCGCTAAATGAGGACAAGAATATTGCTAGATCAAACACAAAAAACCCTTGACAAGACAGCATCTGATCAGCCCATCCACTGAATTGGAGCACAAAAGGCTAATTAGTATCAGGTTCATCAGATGTGAAATATGAGAAGAAAAAACAAAATTGAGTATTAGTATGGCGAAAAGGGCTCCTATCAGAATGAATTCGATTCCAACGACAAGGATGGGGACGGGTTGAGGAGGCAAAGTATCTCACTGCACGTATCTCACATATCGGCCACATCAGCTGCAAGGGATCAACTAGGAATTGATTCTCTCTCGGATATGTATGTAGAAGTGAAAACTTGCACGCTATGTGGGTTAGAGGAGGAGACAGGCTACCATGCTACAATGACATGTCCTCAAGCGTTTGGGTTACGACAGGCCATGCGCAGGCATTGGCCCATACCTGACGAGGAATGGCTTCACTACACCGGATCTCACTGGCTTCTGCTGGTTCTCGATCGTTGCAGCCCTGATCAGAGGGATTTACTGAAACTTGTGCTATGGAGGGCATGGACTGTGCACAATAACCTCGTTCATGATTCCGGGCCATCGGACATTACAGACTCGGAATACTTCCTGCCGCACCTAAGGAAGGGAGTCATAGTTAAAATGCAGAGATCAGTATACAGACGCCAGCGGCAAGGGGAAGCAGTACTGCAGTTCATCCGAACACCAGACTGAATATTACAGTACTCAATGAAGGGCGAAAGTGGAAGGCAGAGGAACACAATCCCGGCCAGCAGCTTGTGTGGTCTCCTCCTCCGGAAGGATAGATCAAGGTCAATGTTGATGGGTCCTTTGTGGATGGCCAGGGTACAGCTGGAGCAGGGATCATCGCTAGAAATCACCGAGGTGAGGTACTGCTAACAGCTTGACGTGTTCTTTTCAGGCGCGCGTCTGCAGAAGAGGCGGAGGCCAAAGCATGCGTGGAAAGGATCCGGCATGCAGGCCAATGGCTCCATGGGTCGGTGATTGTTGAAACAGACTGTGCCGGCGTGGTGAAAACAATAGGCAATCGGGCGGACAGGTCGACGCTGAGTTTATCTATGATGAGGCTAGTGATCTTGTTTAGTTGCTTGTCAACTGGAAGATAGTTTAAGTGAAAAGGGAGTGTAATGGAATTGCTTATGAATTAGCTGGCGTAATATTCGTTCGGCAGTTTGCTAGGACGGGCACCTGCGTGTGTATCTAACCTAGTCCTGAACGATTGTAACCATATTGATCCCTAGTCAATAAAGCTCTCTTTCACCCAAAAAAAGTGAAAACTGGAACAACACGAGAATTAAATCTCTCCCACAATCAACTAACAGAAAAAAAAAACTAGATGTCAAACTGATTTCACCACTGTTGTTCTAGACATCACTTGCCGGAGCGAGAGAAATCCCAGAATCAAAATAAAAAAATAGCCCGAAGTGCCATATAAAAAAAGCAAAGAATGCTAGCTCTGCGTACTTAGTAGATTTGAGCCAAATCAGTATAGGGATCAACTCATGTAAAATCGATAGAAACCCGCCATCCAGGAATGACCCAACCGCCGTGGGTTGCATATAGCGGCCAGGAGGATGGCACGTGGGGGTGGGGTGCGGTGACGCCGCGCTGTTGCCATCCTGAGGTACAGTACACTAGTACAGAACGCCGCCGATGGAGCAGCTGCTGCTCGCGAGCAAAGGACGTAGCCGTCATCGGCAGATCCGGAGCTAGCAGGTAGCTAGGGCCGTAGCCGGTAGGGAAGGGAGAGAGCTCGGCTGCCTGCCTGCCTGCCTATTGTCAGGTGAGAGGGAATGAGGGCCACGGGGGTGTTCAATTCCCCAAGAAATTTTTCACCAAAATTTTTTTCAAGGGAATCTTACATGCATGGAGTAGTAAACATGTGTTAATGACAAAACTCATTCCATAACCCCAGGTAACTTTTCGAGACGAATCTAATGAGCATAATTAGGCCATGATTTGCAACAGTGATGCTACAGTAACCATCCGCTAAACATTCACTAATCATGGATTAATTACCATCATTAGATTCGTCTCGCAATTTCCAGGCGAGATCTATAATTAGTTTTATTATTAGTCTATATTTAGTACCTCTAAATGATAAGATTCTCTTGCAAAATTTTTCACCAAAATTTTTTCACGGAATTGAACACCCCTACTCTGCAATTACTCTCACCAGGACTACTGTTGATTGCGGCCTCCACGCTTTGAAATGAATGTGGACGTGTGGTAGCATAAGATTTCCCGGCGCCTTGATTGCCCTTGCCCGGTCAAACAATTGATAGCGAACCGATTTTACGTTTTCATTCCAAAAAAAAAGTGAAAAGGGGCATAGGAAGATCCACATTGTTGGGACCAAAAGCCAAGCGGCAGCGGACGCAGCAGCGGCATCTCTGGCGGCCTCTAGGCCCTACCCTAACATAGAAAAGAGACGCCATCTGCGGCAGAAGCGGCGCGGCACTCTCCAACTAATCTGATCGATCGCAGGCATGGAGCTCTACCTCCTGCTTCACAGCGCGCTGATGCATGTCGCCGCCGCGTTCGTGATCCTGGTGTACATCCCGCTCTCCATCCCGGTGAAGCTCTTCGCGCGGGCGTTCGTGAAGCCGCTCGGCAAGGAGGACCTGAGAGGGAAGGTCGTGCTCATCACCGGCGCCTCCTCCGGCATCGGCGAGGTCAGTAATATATACTATCAAGCTGGTACTTGCACATCATAATTCATATCCACTATACATCACTGTAAGGGCCGTACGTGATGCTTAATTGCTTTGATTTAATTAGGTTTTAAGCTAGGCCTAGTGATAAGCTCACAATAAGTATGGTAAAGAAAAACAACCACCACGCTACCTGTTGATTTAAAGACCACCTAGGTGATTGTTTCCTTTGGGATTCTCTAGATAATTTTCAATCCTTGCAATTCTTTTCCAATTTTTTTTTGGTCTCCATAGTACGTGAATAAATAATTAATCCTCAAAACCATGGATTTTTTTTAAAAAAAGTTGTCGTATAAATTCCGAGGCAGGCATAGTTTGAAATTATCTGAGAGCTTACAAACATCAGGCCATCAGGCATAGTTTGAAATTATCTGAGAGCTTACAAACCATGGTTTTTTCTTTTTTTTACTATTAGAACGATGAAAATGCACACACACGCGGCGGCGCATGTACACTAGCTGCAGGCACATGGCGGAAGATGCTTACCAAGACATGCACATGCTAACACATATGAATCAGCAGCACCTGCTTAGAACTTCAGAAAAAAAGAAGACATTAGACATGCTAACATATAATGAATGGCCAGGAGCTTGCCTACCAGTACGCGAAGGAAGGGGCGTGCCTTGCGCTGGTGGCGCGGAGGAAGCAGGCGCTGAAGACCGTCGCCGCCGCCGCCCTGGAGCGCGGCGCGCCGGACGTCCTCGTCTTCCCGGCCGACGTCACCGACCCGGAGCAGTGCAGGCGCGCCGTCGAGGAGACCGTCGCCCACTTCGGCAAACGTGCGCGCAGTCGCCTCCTGAGCTCTCAATAATTCGTATATATACATGCAATCTGTAGCTGCTTGGATACATACATACTAACACAGGCCTGTCTGCACATGATCATCCCTTCAGTGAACGACCTGGTTGCCAATGCCGGCCTCTGGTCCAGCTGCTCCTTCGATCAAATCACCAACATAACTGCCTTCACCAATATGATGGTACGTACACTGCTACAGAATTGATTTTTCTAGTCACTAATTTCAGAGCCGGTTTTAAAAAGTGGCACTGATACATTTTCACAGCCAGTTCTAGCCACGAACGGCAACTGGTTTTAAGCTGCAGTGCCCAAATTTTTTTGATATTTTTATTGGACTAAGAGTACACAAGAGACAACTAAAAAAATTTCAGCCCAATCGGATCTAAGGTCTGGTCTCTAAAAAAATCATAAAGATTCAAAATGTTTAATATTCCGGAAGTTTAACGTCGATTAGTTTGCACACATAAAATGTTATTGTTGCTCATATTACATGGACATATTTTTTTTAAATGTCTTACACTACATATTTGTTGCCATGGAGGAGTTTTGGATTTTTTTTGAAATGATTTGCTATTTTTTAACTATTAAATAAATTTCTAGGTACTTATTCTTAGTAATTCTAATTTAAACTAATGTATCTTAGCTAGAACTTACTGAATACTAGAAAAATAGTATCTAAAGACATATGCTCTAGTTTAGATCAAATCCTGAAAAACATGTGAAAATTCAATAGGTTTGCTATGGATAATTCACACTTTAATTTATTCCTTTACTTGTAAAAATAATAATAATATCAGAAACTTGACCAAAAATTATAAAAATTGTCATAGAGTCCTTTTATAGGTGTATAACCTTCTCATAAAAAAAATCAACGCATTTCAAAAAAATTAGACTATACATTGTTCGTAAACACATACATCACTCACACTCTTTTTATACATCTTAAACCAAACTTTGATATTTATACATCCAAAAACTTATTTTTGCTCATTTGACATATAAGTATTTTTTTACATATTTTATACTGCATGTATGTTGCCATGGAGGAGCTTAGGAGTTTTTTGAAACGATTTTCTATTTTTAAGAATTAAATGAATTTTCAGCACTTAATAAATCAATTTTTGTATAACTATTTTTTATTTTTATAATATTTTTTTGATATTTTTTCTGGAAGTATGTGCATGTAAGAAACTACCACAAAAATTTTCAACCTAATTGGATCAAAGGTGTGGCCTTTTGAATTTTATTAAATTTTGGCACGGTTAATATAAAAGGAGTGCACACTCACTCAATCACAAGTAATAGTGTGGTGCAAGGAGGCTACGCACAAAGCAAGTGGGTCACGGGTTTTAATTACGAAGAATGCAACAAGTGCAAAAAATTGTGTAGTTGGAGCTAATGGCGCCTGGTTCATGGGGTGGCCTCCCATGTGATTAAATTTTTTTGCACTCATTTAATATTTTTAATTGATTTTTTATTTTTATTTTTTAAAATTATTTTCACAGCTGGTTTTTTAAAACCGGCTGTGAAAATCGATTTTCACAGCCGGTTTTCACACGAACGGGCTGTGAAAATAATTTTCATAGCCGGTTGAAAATCGGTTTTGAAAAGCTGATTTTTAGCGCCGTTTGATCAACACCACTTTTGAAAACCAGCTATAATGTAGGGTTATGAACCGGCTGTGATAAGCCCTTGTAGCAGTGGTACACAACTTTGCATCGCAATACCAATTGAGATAGATATATACTCTGCGCTAAAGCCTAGAAATAATGAGTGTGTTGCGTGTCAGGATGTGAATTTCTGGGGCTCTGTCTACCCAACCTACTACGCTCTGCCGCACCTCAAGGCCAGCAGAGGGAAACTCATCGTGTCATCCTCGGCGGCAGGGACCGTGGCTACATCGAGGATGTCCTTCTACAATGTAAGCAAATTTAAAAACTGAATTTGTCTTTCATTTCTTTTTGTGGGTTGCTAATCTGTCTGTACACAACTACATATACGACATGATCCACAGGCCAGTAAAGCAGCACTGCTCAGGTTCTACGAAACCCTCAGAAGCGAGCTTGGCTCGGAGGTCGGCATCACCATCCTCACGCCAGGGTACGTCGAGTCTGAGATGACCAAGGGCAAAGGGGTTCGGAAAGACGGCGAGGTCGCCGTCGACGAGGAGGCCAGAGATGTAAGCCACCACCAGATTCACTTTACGTTCAGTAGTGCAGATCGATTTACTCTGTGATCTTCTTGTTTACCTCTCTCGGACAAGGTAACTTGGGAATTTTGAGATGCGTGACATTTCAGGCGCAGATCGGGGTGTTCCCGGTGGGCCGAGTGGAGACGCTCTGCGAGGTAGCTCTGGACGGCATCCGGAGAGGCGACTGGTACGTGACATGGCCGTCCCTGTACCGGCCGCTGCAGCTGATCGCTTGCCTCGCCCCCGAGGTCGTGAGCTGGATGTCCCGCACGCTGTACAAGGAGGAGGATACCAGAGGGAGCCGCCGGACGCTCGGGCAGAGGATCGTGGAGGCCACCGGAGCCAAGAGGCTGTACCCGCCGTCCCTTCTGCATCCGGTTGTCAAGACAGACTAGGAACAAATGTGCTGCATCAAATGTGTAACATGCATGCACAGTCACTTGAAATGTGTGAACATATATAATTTCAAGGAACGGTTGTGTGAGATGTTCCTTTCCATATTTTAGTCCGAGTTGGATCAATAATTGCATATACACTCTCTCCTTTTTAGTTTGGACTGCTAAACGATGGAATAATAGGGTATTTCACATCATCTCTCCTTGGGCTTGGAATATTCGAATAACTAGTGAGACTTCCCGTGCATTTGCGCGGCTAGATTAATCATGTTATTTAAATTTGAAAATAAAAGGCTAATCATAATGTTTAAGAATTTTTTATGAACCAACTTTTAACTTCATCAATTGTGCATATTTGTATTTATTAAAAACCATCATTGATAAAGGAGGTCTGTGTAAAAGCACAAAATCTAAAGGACCAAGTTTAGTAACAACGACTAATGTTTGTACATTAGTAGTTGTGTAACTGTTTTGGGCCAGCCTTCATCTCTTTTACTCAATGTTATTGCCAAACCAAGTTTTACCATTCCATTGTTTTCATTATTGATCCAATATATTTTTGTCTCTTTCCGTGAGATAATACATGCTTACAGATAGGTATAAATAAATAATATAAGATTTTCAAAAAAGGCAGCTCATGGTACTCTTATGAATCCTTTATTCCATTCAAATATTATACATTCACATAATATAAGGCGGCAAAATGAAGCCCATCAAAGTAACGTTGATTTTTCTTTTCTTAGATTAATTAAGGTAGTATATTTAGCCCATGCATTTTTAGGTCAACTTTTTTATAATGGCATTAGAGTAGTTCATAAATAGTATAAGGGTATTCCCGGCTATTTTTATTGTAATGGCAATGGTGGGTAATTTTAATTTTTCTTATTTTTTCAATTAACATGGGAATTTCTAGACCTTGCATTGAGAGCAGACGTGGAGGCTCCGTTTGTTGGCCAAATACTAGGATAATAGATAGATAGGTTACCTATCAGTTTTATGGCGGAAAGTGTGACCATATTTGCCAGAACACGGAAGGATGAAATACAATGCTTGGACACTTTTGCTTATTTCTCTGTATGTCAATGCCTCTATTCTGTTTTTAGCTCTGCTCCGACAATTCTAGATCAAAGTATCAAACACCACCAACTTCATGTTTTGCAGCTCAACTCGAATCTGGAGGCTAACTTCATGTTTTTTTTCGGAGCTCGTCAAGAGGTGCTCCACGATTTGCAACTCCATGGTGGATCTGCTCTATAGTGTAGTTGGAGTGAACTTGCGTGGAACATATCCAAACAGGCCCTTAATGTAAACAATATCGAGCGCTTTGAAATGGATGTGGACTCGTGGTAGCATAAGATTTCCCGGTGCCTTGCCCTTGCCCGGTCAAACAATTGATACCGTGATTGCAACAACCGATTTTACGTTTTCATTCCACAAAAAGTGAAAAAGGCCGGGCATAGGAAGATCCACATTTTTGGGACTTGGACCAAAAGCCAAGCGGCAGCGGACGCAGCAATGGCATCTGTGGCGGCCGCCCCTCCCCACAGAAAAGAGACGGCATCTGCGACAGAAGCGGCGCGGCGCTCTCCAACAACTAATCTGATCGATCGCAGGCATGGAGCTCTACCTCCTGCTTCACAGCGCGCTGATGTATGTCGCCGCTGCGTTCGTGATCCTGGTGTACATGCCGCTCTCCATTCCAGCGAAGCTCTTCATGCGGGCGTTCGTGAAGCCGAACAAGGAGGACCTGAGGGGGAAGGTCGTGCTCATCACCGGCGCCTCCTCCGGCATCGGCGAGGTCAGTACTGGAAATACACGTCAACCCTCCATATAGTGGTTAGGCATGCACAAGCACTCAACCTCAGGACCTCACCTCTGCGCACTTCATGCACCTCACTGGATGGATCATTGTTTCTAAGGCCAAAGACTAAGTCAAAGTGAAAAAGAAAACGACCACACATATCCCTTACTGTCTTGCACATCATTGGCCTGCTATAACCAATTAGGATTAGGGCTCCTTCTGATTGCTTAGTAGATAATTCAGTCCTTGCTGTTGTTTCCTTTTCCCCTAGTGCTTGCAAGCTACAACAAATGAATATATATATTTGTATAATTTAAATGTCATTTATCCCCATGCCTTAATTTCAATTAACATGTTTCTTCTCAAACCTTTTTTTACATAGTCCAATAACATAATGTGTTTTCCTCTCTTTCGCTCGCCACTTACACTTCAGTGTTGTTTCTTGTGAACTACCACCCGCAGCAAACATTTTCTTTTGCAAGTCTAATATGTGCAATTCCATTTCTATGATAAGATATCATTTTCTTGTGTTTTCCGAATTAATCATGCTTTTGCCCAGAATTCCTTAATATTTTCCCATCATTAGGTGCGGCAAGTCCAGAGAGCAGGGATAAACTATCTTTGCTTTTCTTGTGTGAGATCTTCCTTTTTTTTTTACTGTGAGTGCGTCCAATGTTAGAGTGTAACCACGCCACGGTGCGTACGGGCATGCGTGAGTCCGTGTTCGTGTGTGTGTCGCGTTGAGTTCACGTCATGTTCGCGTGCGTGTGTGCGCCGTCGATGTCGGTGCGTGGGTTAGACGTAGTCTAGGTCGGTTTGGTGTGTGCGTGAGTTTGTTCCGCGCCGCTGAAACATAGGGATAAGGATCGGAGGGGGTGGTGTGCGTGCTGCGGGTCGCACGGAGGACGCCGCCATGGCGCGACGCGAGCAATGGCTCACGGCTATGGTGCGCACATTCTGGGCCATAGTGGCGAGTAAGCCCGTGGTGAGTCATGTTCCCCGGCCTATTTGAGGCCCCTGTAAACCCCCGATCAAATTTGCTCGTGAGTGTGCCAAGAAACACGAGCAGTTGGCTCCGCGGTGTTCGTCGCCAAGAACACTACTGTGCATCTTGTACCTCCAGCCATTCGCGAGAAAGAGAGAGAGGGTCTGATCCTCTGTTCCCTGGTCTTAGTTTCCAACAATTGGTATCAAGATCTAGGTTAGATGAAGGTCGGTGCGATCCCCGAAGGGAGACGGCGCGGGCTCGAGTGCCGCCGCGGAGCGCGTCGTGCCCAGCTCCGGCGTCGTGGAGCTGCCATTGCTGACCAAGGCCAATTATCATCAGTGGGCCTTGGTTATGCGGGTGAGCTTGGAGGCGTTGGAGTTGTGGGACGCGGTGGAGGCGGTCAGCAAGGATCGTGCTCAGGATAGGCGGGCATTGGCTGAAATCTTGCGCGCGGTTCCCTCGGAGATGAAGGTCGAGCTCGCCATCAAGAACTCAGTGAAGGAGGCGTGGGACGCAGTGAAGAAGATGCGAGCTGAGGATGATCGCATGAAGGCGGTGAGTGTGCAGTGGTTGATGAAGGAGTTCAAGAACTTGGTGTTCCGCGACGGGGAGACCGTCGCCGAGTTCACGATGCGCGTCAACGAGCTCACCGCGAGTTTGCGTGATCTCGGGGAGGAGATGGCGGAGAGCCGTGTGGTGAAGAAGATGCTGCGCGTGGTGCCGAGGAAGATGAAGCAAGTGGCTGTGGCGATCGAGATGTTGGCGGACCTCGACGCCATGATGATCGAGGAGCTCGTTGGATGGCTTCAAGTCTCGGAGGACGCCGACGCCGAGGGACACGCTACTGCGATGGTGAGCAATGATGGCCAGCTGCTGCTCACTGAGGCACAGTGGGAAGCAAAGTGGCGTCAGCGCGGCAAGGAGCGGGCGTCTGGTGGCAGCGGTGCAAGGCGCAGCGCAGGCGATCACGACGGCGATCATGGAGATGACCAGGACGACAATGACGATGGGAGAAGCAGCACGAGTTCGGAGCACAGTAGGGGCCGCTACCGAGGCAAGTGTTTTGACTGCGGCGTGCGTGGACACATGGCGAAGGAATGCCTGAGGAAGAAGAAGGATCGGGCGCTGCTCACCGACGTCGACGAGGAGTCGACGCTGCTGTGAAGATCGTCGTCACCGTGTCATGTTTAGTGGGAGTTTGTTAGGGTTTAACCACGCCACGGTGCGTCCGGGCGTGCGTGAGTCCGTGTTCATGTGTGTGTCTGAAAGAGATCGATGCTTGTGGTAGCCTAAGAGGGGGAGGGGTGAATTAGGCTTTCTGAAAACTTAGCCTATCACATGCCTTCTAATTGCACAATATGAAACTAAGACAAGCTATCTAGATGTGCAACTAAGCAGTGTTTGCACCCACCCAAAGAGTTTTGCAACCTAGAGCCAATCCTATCAATATACTACTCTAAAAAGGTAAAGGCACATAAATTATAAGTATGAAATGCGGAAGCTAAAGAGTTAAAGGGATGCAAACTTGACACGAAGGTTTATCCCGTGGTTCGGCTTACGCCTACTTCACGTTGGAGCTCCACAAAGGATATGCTCCCGATCGCCAAGTCTTCTTTCCGGTCAAGGCCTTGAGCTCACCACAAAAGGCTCCCCAAGAGGATGATGAGCAAGTCACCAAGACCTTACTCTCATCAACCTACTCTTCCGGAGATCTTGACGCCGCCTCCACTATGGAGCTTCTCCACAAAGGAAGGGGTCTCTTCTTCCCCCGCACAATGTCGTCATCGCCGTTCCACACCAAGCCGGAGGGTCGAAGACTTGCCGGCAAGTCTCCAAGACTCCAAGAGGCAGGCACACCGAGATTACAAGTGTTGGTTCACTCTAGAACCAAGCACAAGGCACAACACCTTGCAAATCACTCACTAGGGCTATTCTAGCTCTCTCACTCACTAAGGATGATCTATGTAGCACAAATGGTGGTTTGGATGTCTTGTAGGCGTAGATGAACTTCTTTGGACTCCAGCAACTCTAAATGGCCGAATAGGATGGGTATTTATAGCCCAAGGGGCTCAACTAACCGTTACCCAAAAGCTGCACAAAAACCGTGAACGCCATATGTTCCGCCGTGCAGCAAATCCCCATCGGCGGATCATACGCCGTGTGCTTTTTCCAACGGTCGGATTCCTTTTCCAACGGCTCTTTGCACATGTCGTATGCTTTCCAATTTGTACGCCGATGGCCGACGTATCATACGCCGTGCCTTTTCTTCCATCTTTGCTTAACATCGTCCCTGCGTAACTTGTACGCCGATTGTCCGTCGGGGTTCGGCGTATAGTACGCCGTGTACATTCTTGCAGACCCTGACTCAAGCTTGAGCATGCCTTGAACGCCGTATCATCCGCCCTTTATCAGCACAGTGACACCGGATCATACGTCGTAGCCTTTCTTCAGGATCCTTTGAACGCCATATGCTTTGAACTTGTACGTCGTGCGTCGCCGTATCATACGCCATGTGGAATATTCTTGTTCTGCTTGATCAGCTTCCACACGCCGTATGCTTCTGGTTTGTACGCCATTGATCGGCGTTTAGGCCTTGTTTAGTTACACCAAAAGGGCACCAATTCGATCAAAAGCAACGTATTGAAAAACGTGCCCCATCTCTACTTTTACGCTTTCCAATGTACTTTTTCTACAGGAAATTCGATCGAATTGACTGAACTAAACAAGGCCTTAATACGCCGTGCACAAACACTGCGGGCTTATCCTATTCAGTCAACTCAAGCCCTTTCCATGATTGCATATGCCAATACCACGTCATAAATACTCTAAAATCACTTAATAAACTTGTTAGTCCCAATGATTATGTTATCATTCAATCACCAAAATCACAATATAAATGGCTCGTAGGGCCATTTTCGTTACAGTGTCGCGTCGAGTTCACGTCATGTTCGCGTGCGTGTGTGCGCCGTCGATGTCGGTGCGTGGGTCAGATGTAGTCTAGGTCGGTTTGGTGTGTGCGTGAGTTTGTTCCGCGCCGCTGAATCGTAGGGATAAAGATCGGAGGGGGTGGTGTGCGTGTTGCGGGTCGCACGGAGGACGCCGCCATGGCGCGATGCGAGCAACGGCTCATGGCTATGGTGCGCACGTTCTGGGCGACAGTGGCGAGTAAGCCGGCGGTGAGTCGTGTTCCCCGGCCTATTTGAGGCCCCTGTAAACCCCCCGATCAAATTTGCTCGTGAGTGTGCCAAGAAACAGGAGCAGTTGACTCCGCGGCGTTCGTCGCCAAGAACACTACTGTGCATCTTCTACCTCCAGTCATTCGCGAGAAAGAGAGAGGGGGTCCGATCCTCTGTTCCCTGGTCTTAGTTTCCAACATCCAATACCACAAACATAACAGTTGAAACATTTCTTCTGTGGAATTGGTGGGCACTAGGATCCATTTCAGGCGTTCACTTTCTTGCAAGGTGCTGGCCGGCATGAACGGCGTGTGATCTAGTGAAATACTAATTCAAACTTGCATGAACAGGAGCTTGCTTACCAGTATGCGAAGGCAGGGGCGTGCCTTGCGCTGGTGGCTCGGAGGAACCAGGCGCTGAAGACCGTCGCCGCGGCCGCCCTGGAGCGCGGCGCGCCGGACGTCCTCGTCTTCCCGGCGGACGTCACCGACCCGAAGCAGTGCAGGCGCGCCGTCGAGGACACCGTCGCTCACTTTGGCAAGCGTGCGACCTCCTGAATGATACATACTCCTATACATGACACATGCAGTCTGGACCTGGGACGAACAACACTAACACAGGTCTCTATCCTTGATCATGCCCTGCAGTGAACCATCTGGTTGCCAATGCCGGGATCTGGTCCACCTGCCCCTTCGACCAAGTCACCAACATAACCGCCTTCACCAAGCTGATGGTACGCAGCAACTTTGCATGTGCAGAGATACGAGTACTGATAATTTGTATTGCGATACCGATTCAGAACACATGTTTTGAACGTTCCTCATGCGTGTCAGGATGTGAATTTCTGGGGCTCTGTTTACCCGACCTACTATGCTCTGCCGCACCTGAAGGCCAGCAGAGGGAAGCTCATCGTATCTTCCTCAACGGCAGGGACGGTGGCCGCATCGAGGATGTCCTTCTACAACGTAAGCAAATGAACTGAGATAGCAAGGCTGATCTATCATTGATCATCTGCCATGTACTGATGCACAGTACATGCTCGTCTTTCATTTGCGGATTGTAAACGATTGGCACTTGGCAGGCCAGCAAAGCAGCACAGCTCAGGTTCTATGAAACGCTAAGAACAGAGCTTGGCTCGGAGGTCGGCATCACCATACTCATGCCAGGGTACGTCGAGTCAGAGATGACCAAAGGCAAAGTGGTTCAGAAAGGCGGCGAGGTCGCCGTCAACGAGGAGGCCAGAGATGTAAGCTATGGCAAGCACATATATTTTGCAATCAGATTTGTTATCTCACAGATATGGTAAAGAATGGGAATATAATGTTGCAAAATTCATTGATTTACAGGCTCAGATCGGAGCGTTCCCAGTGGGGCGAGTGGACAGGCTCTGCGAGGTAGCACTGGAGGGCATCAAGAAAGGCGACTGGTACGTGACATGGCCGTCGCTCTACCGGCCACTGCAGCTGATGGCTTGCCTCGCCCCTGAGGTCCTGAGCTGGATGTTCTACGCCATGTACAAGGAGGATACCAGAGGGAACCCGCTGCTCAGCCAGAGGATCCTGGAGGCCACCGGGGCCAAGAGGCTGTACCCACCGTCCCTTCTGCATCCGGTTGTCAAGATGGACTAGAAGAAATGTGCAGCATCAGATGTGTAACGTTCACATATTCATGTGAAATGTGTGAACATATATAATATAATTTGAAGGAACCATGCATTGCGCGAGATGTTTCTTTCCATATTTCCGCATGGACTAGATGCCTGCACACTCTTCTTTTCAGTTTGGATTTGGAAGTGCTAAAGAATTGAGCAATCAAAGGTATTCCACATCGTCTCCTGGGGTTGGTTTGTTGCCTCTCCAAATTGGTTTGCTAGATGAGTTTTGTGCTGTTTATTTTGTCCTCAGAGATCAGAAATCGCACGATATGTCCTAACCTTCAGTTGTAAGAGTCTTTAAGGACAACCTTTGTAAGTCGCATGCATTTACTGACAAAACGTGACATAATTAATATGACAATTAATTAATAATATATATTTTAGGAACATCCCTAAAAATAGGTCAAATGGTTTCAATAGCAGTCTTTTGAGTGAACTGGTTTGATCTTGGTAGGTCAGTTAGTATTTTTTGGAGGGGGGGACACACAGGAGCAGGTGCACAGGCGCACTCGTTGTAAACGGACACATCACCTATCACTAAAAGAATGGACCCGGTTAAATCCTGAAATAAATCTAGAAAAATGCGACACTCATGCCGAGTCGGGGACTCGAGCACAGATGGACAGGTTCCACCACAAGGAACCAAATCAGTTAGTATCTCTAGTTAGTTAGAATAAGATGACATGGATCATATCAAATTATACTTTTCACACTTAATTTGTGTATATCATGGATAGTTTTGTCATTTTCCTCTTCGCAAAAACAAGTTTAGACTTTTTCTTTTGAAGCAAAAAAAACATGAGAGGTCTATGGATAGAACTCAGTTTTGTCATTTTCCTCTTCGCAAAAACAAGTTTAGACTTTTTCTTTTGAAGCAAAAAAACATGAGAGGTCTATGGATAGAACTCGAGTTATGCAGAAGGATTATGAGGTTATAACTAAGGTCTCATTTCTTAATATGTGACTATATCGGTACTGGGAGACGTTATTTGATGGTTTGACTAAAATGTGTGTTGTAATGGTGTAACATATGTGCTGCTAGCAATGGTCGCATAACCCAACATTGCTGCAATATGTATTCCTTTTCTGAATTTTAAGATTGAAGACTATTTTTTTTTAGAAAGGAGCTTTTGCCCTGGCCTTATCTCAAGGCTTAATAATGTATTATCACCCAAGTTCAAACCCGGACAGGCACCAACTAAGCTAGGCTATAACGTTTTATTTCCTGCTGACAAGTTGGATGGCTTAAATATATGAATTATTAGATTATTGGAATGTATTATTAAATACATGACTTGTTAGTTGGAATCCTTAACTTTGACACACAATCACAACATGTTTCTTTCTCTCCTTACTTTGACTAACATTATTACTAATCTTTGGAATTTATTAGCATGACTTGCAATAGGTCTTCTATCTCGCATCTCAGATGATTACTCTTGTGGGATGGTTCCACTCCGAATTTGGATTACAACAAACTTATTAGCAATTATTAATAAAAGGAAAGTTTTAACCTTCAAGTTGTGGATACATTTTAATAGATAATATATACATATTAGGTAAGTCTAAATGTATTACATACATATTACAATTTTGTCCATCTTGTTAGTATAACATTGTTTAATAAACAATGAGATGTTTTATTTGGAATGGTTTTTACATTTGTGATGACTAGCCCTGCTAGTGAACTAGTTTCAAACATATTTATTGGGCTGGCTTAGCAGGGTTAAATTTGGATTTTAATTTAAATAATCTCCAATGTTGGGTGCGAGTTAAACTTGGATTTTGGCCCATTAGCCGGGCTAGTCATGACAATGATTATTTTTCTTATTGTAAACAAATTTTAATTCAAATAATCTCTAACTCTAGAATTAAGATTTGATACTTTATGATTTTGTGTGCTTGTAAATTGTGGGACAACATAGTATTAAAGCCTCATATCTATAGAACCGCAAATGTATAATGACATATGTGTTCTCCATGTTACTCTACTTAGGATAAATTAGGATGAGAAGTGTTGACTTTATGACACTCAACTATTCTGTCTAGTGTAATTCTTTTCACCAATTTTTTTAAGAAATTATAATTTATGTTCTCTTATTTATTAGATTAAAAAGTCATAAAGTGGCTTAGATGCATTCAAATTCTTTTTTTTCCACTTCAAACCATTTTTTGTGAATTATGATAATGATTTTGTTTTAGTTTGACTGATAATGGTTCTTGATGTAGGGTTTGCCAAGTGTCTAGGCCAAGAACAATATGAAGACCTTATCCAAGTTTTAGTTTTACTTGGAAATAATAATTCCACTCAACTTTGTATGTATGATCACTGAAGTCGTAACCAAATCAAGCATACGGAAACTCGTCAAAAGAGGAAGAAGAAAGAAATGCACTTAGACCAGTGTATTGGATCTATTTTGACTCGTGGCCCACCTCAAAACAAAATCCAGGACCCTTTAAGCTAAAACAGCCTCTACCGAACCCAGCACAGTACGAGAGGTAAGACACCCAAAAAATCATGCCTTTACAATTGGCACAATACCTCTATTTGTAGTGGAGGCTAACGAGTGCATCTTGTTATTTACATCGCTCGCCATGTACCCGCCTTATTCTTAAAATATCTGAGGGTAAAACAGTCCTCCTAAATTCCTACAGCAGCTAGTAACACTGTTTTAATATTCCCGCTATCGTTGCCTCTTGCTTCAAATGGGAATATGTCTACTTCAGAAAGATCTTCTTTATACAATGCTTTTCATGTGGTACTAGAAAAAACTAGACTATGCTCTAACCTTTGGTTATTTTCAAGTGTGTGCGTGAAAGATTTTACTAATAATGTTTTTCATCTAGCATTAGTTTTAGAGTTCTTACCATTTCAGGGTATATGTTCAGAAAGATCTTCTCTATACAATGCTTTAATTCTATTTCTTATCTCATTTTGTGTACAAAAACTGTACAATTTGTATATGTTAGTTCATATTGTTTTTTGAAAGCAATAATGACATTATACGATGGTACATTTATCATGAATACTTATGGGCCATCTCCTTTGTTGATTTGTTTTTTATATTTGCACCCATGGATGTAAAGTAATATGTATCGTGTAATTTTTTTGAATGTTTATCGGCCTTCTCCAATCCACTCGCAAACATCTTCTTTTTTACAATTTCTTAGTTCCAAATCTTTTTTGAACTAGTTAGTTCCAAATCCATGGGCTAGAAACTGTGGAGCACACGCGCCTATCTGAGTTTTTTTTAGGCCTTTGCTTCGTAAGATAACAATAGGCTTAGGCCTTGTTTAGTTCACGAAAGTTGCAAAAGTTGCATTGGGAAGCGTGTCGCGAGAGAAGGGGGCACGTTTTCCAATGTACAACTTTTGTGAAACTTTGCAGAAACTTTGCGAACTAAACAAGGCCTTAAGCACTGGAAATGATATTTAACACTTAGTAAGAGACAAATATAAGCACCTAAAAAGTATAGGAGGAGATGAAGCAGAGTTCACGAATAGTATTTAGCATATTGGTCATAATGATTATTTGTGTAATATTAAATAAATAACATTAGTCTTACAGTACTAAAAACATTCCATATAAAGTACAACCCATAAATATTTAAGTTATGGAATGAATATAGCATTTTATTTTTTTATTTCAATAAAAAATTAGTGATAGTTTGATTTTTTCCCAAGTATCCATAAAAATTAAATTTATCTATAAAATTTAGCGATGAGCCACGGCGAAGTGGCCACAGGTGATCTCCTTGCCTATCTCGTAGTCACGCTTCAGTTGCTCGACTCGGGGGAGGCCAAGGTAGTGTGCAGTGGGCAGTGGCCCCCTGACATTTTGCAACTCCACATGGATAGTATGAAGCTAATGTTTGATACCCATGCAAAGCAAAGATATGGGTGCAGGTCTTGAGATGGACTATTGACATGATCTGTAGGTTTTTGGGATGGACTATCTACATGATTTTGGCCAGTAGTTCATCATGTAGTATAATTATTCCTTTGATTTGTGTTAGTGCAGCTCGTTGTTTTGCTACAAATGTACTAGCAACATTGTGTGTTTGAAAGATATTTGAAAAAGAAAGAGAATTTAATAGCGAGGTGCAAATTGTGTTTTAATGTCAATGAGGCGAGACAGATCCTATATCTATATGAATGTAATAAGTATTTAAATGCTAGTACTCCTCTTGTGACTGCCTTGTTCTCCATGATGATCAGAGTTGACAAACGTGTGGCCTGATGGTTGAAGCGAAATGGTGAGCAGAATGCAGAGAAGCACGGGAGGAATGGATTTTTGTAGGAAGCTGAGCAGCAGATTCCACGCATTCGGAAGTTACGACAAGTCAACCGGAAATAAGCTAGGGATCTTAGTGTATACTACTAACTGTTTTTGTTATATGCAAGTGCTATGAGCCGTGGCTGCCAAGCACTAGAAGTTATTAGTAGAAGTAAAAGTCGTAGTGGTACTACAGCTTGGGTAATAGGCACATGCTAAATTTTGCTTCAAGTAAAAGGTGCAGTTTGTTCATATAATAAATGCCATCCAACTTCGAATAGTACTTTTTATTAAAACTATAAAAATATTCTTGTATGACAAATGCAATGCCATCCAGCTTGTTCATCATTTAGTTTTTTTTTCAGAAAAGTTACTCAAAATTCAAGATCGTTCGTTGCCAGATATTGTCCAACAGAAAATATATCTTGATGGGAAGAGTGTGTTTTGCCTCTGATATTATATTTTCAATGTACTTTAAATAAATCTGAATTTACCTTGTGCACAACAAACTAACTGTAAGCAATTTGATGTTTATCATAGCAAATTTTTTTCTTGTTCTTTTGACAGTCTACATATTAGGTACCTTCCTTCTGTATGCCTCCTTTGGCAGCCAGCTTAGGCCGGCATAGTAAACAAAACAAAAGCACTGCATCAAAGGAATAATTAAACATGAGAATATAAACCGGCCGGTAAGTTGCTAGTCCCTTTCCACTCTTTCCCATCATCTTTCCAAACACATCCCCGTCACCAGCCTCCAATCAGACTGTTGCCTTTTTTCCCATTGGGGGTTTGGACTTGCAGTCCAAGGACCTGTTTTAGATTTCTTGGGTCAAAATTGCTGACTCGCTTCTTACAAAATTAGGCATTATATTGACACACTAGTGATTCTTGGCAGCCACGTTTTTTGCTGACATGGACAAAACAAAAGCATCGCATCAACAACTATAACTAGCTTGACACTACACTCACCTTGCAAGAAATCTGAAGCTCAGCTCAAAGAAGCTAATTGGCTACAGTGATCGGATGACATGGACGGCCCGAGCGTAGAGGAGACGCTGCTCGTGCCACGCCCCACCAATGGCGGCTCGGCGGCGGCAACCGAGGCGAAGAGGCTGCTGCGGCTAGCGGGGCCGCTGATCGTCAGCTTCATCCTGCGGAACGCCGTCCAGATGGTGTCCGTCATGTTCGTCGGCCATCTCGGCGAGCTCCCCCTCGCCGGCGCCTCCCTGGCCGCGTCGCTCGCCAACGTCACCGGCTTCAGCTTCCTCGCCGGCATGGCGGGCGCGCTCGACACGCTGTGCGGGCAGGCCTTCGGCGCGCGGCGCTACGGCCTGCTCGGCGCCTACAAGCAGCGCGCCATGGTGGTGCTCGCGCTCGCGTGCGTCCCCATCGGGGTTGCCTGGGCTTGCGCCGAGCGCATCCTCCTCGCCATCGGCCAGGACCCGGACATCGCCGCGGAGGCTGGCGCCTACGCCCGGTGGCTGATCCCGTCCCTCCCCGCGTTCGTGCCGCTCACCTGCCACACGCGGTTCCTGCAGGCGCAGAGCGTCGTCGTGCCGGTCATGGCGAGCTCCGGCGTCACGGCGCTGACCCACGTCTTCGTGTGCTACGCGCTGGTGTACAAGGCCGGCATGGGAAGCAAGGGCGCCGCCCTGAGCGCCGCCGTCTCGTACACCACGAACCTGACCATCCTCGCTCTGTACGTGAGGATGTCGAGCGCTTGCAAGAAGACATGGACAGGGTTCTCCAGGGAGGCATTCACTGGGCTCCGAGAGTTTGCAAAGCTCGCCGTGCCGTCGGCGATGATGGTTTGGTAAGGGAATTTGATTTTGATTTGAACTGAATTATTGGGGGCTTAGTAATAACTCAAGCATTCGAGTGGCCTTGATTATTCAGCTTGGAGTGGTGGTCGTTTGAACTGCTCGTCCTGCTCTCTGGGATTCTGCCCAATCCTAAACTGGAGACTTCAGTCCTGTCAATAAGGTAATGACTGACCAAAGAGTTTACTCAAAAATTACTTGGTATTTTTCATGTTACTACCAGTTAACTGAAGATTGCCCAACTTTGTAGCATCAACACTGCTACTCTGTTGTACATGGTACCACTTGGCCTTGGCACTTCTACCAGGTTAGCATCCTGATCTCTAAATAACAGCATATTCATATCTGCAGCCGATTATTTCAGAAATGCACACTTTTCCTTTTCTTTCGCTAACTGATTTGCTCTGCATGTTTTTTGCTCTCTAGCACACGTGTTTCCAACGAACTCGGTGCTGGTGAGCCTCAAGCAGCAAGGCTAGCAGCGCGAGTTGTGATGTGCATGACCTTGTCTGAAGGCGCGGTGCTGGCGACGATCATGATTCTTCTGCGCAACATTTGGGGTTACGCATACAGCAGCGAGAAGGAAGTTGTGACATACATTGCGAGAATGCTCCCCATTCTTGCGGTATCGTTCTTCGTCGACGGCCTTAATGGTTCTCTTTCAGGTAAATTTTGTGTCTGAAAACGAATAGTAGGTGTTCATCTCTTTTTATCTATAGTGCACAATTCTGAACTTTGTGTACATATATCATTTGATAAGAATATTCTTTGTAACTGTCCAGGGGTAATCACAGGATGTGGCAAGCAGAAAATTGGCGCTCGAGTTAATCTCGGCGCATTTTACCTCGTCGGCATTCCAACGGGGTTGTTGCTTGCGTTTGTGTTCCGTCTCAATGGAATGGTACTGCATGCATCTCTTATACATTTCTCCTCTGCCCTACATATTGTTCGAGCTGCTTCCAGAGCACATTCCCGCATCAGCATGATGAGATGATTGTCTGTCTGAAACTGTTGCGTTTTAACAGGGTCTTTGGCTTGGCATCGTGTGCGGCAGTATCAGCAAGCTGGTGCTGCTCCTGTGCATCACGCTGCGTACAAACTGGGACAGTGAGGTAAGGAAAAAAAATGCACCCACAATGTTTCTGCAATGTGCTACCGTCCAGCCTAACTAATCTGTTTTCATGTTTACTGTATTCACTATTCAGGCCATGAAGGCTAAAGAGAGGCTCTTCAGCTCGTCAGTACAAACGCAATGACCAGATGTATGCTAGCTTAGTACGTGTTTATTGAGCTCAACGAAGCTCGCTGCTCTCCCCAGTCTTGTCGTTTACAGCAGAATCAGTGTAATGGAAGAATTGCTACATGCTAGGCTGAACTAGTCGATTTACTCGTGCATCCGCATGGGCTAGGAACACTTAAGTTTATTTTTCCATAGTGGCAAGGGTCAAAAAATTAATTAAAGATTTACTATTTTTCCTATGTTCATTGCTCTGCTTTTTCTTGGAAAGTCAGAATAAAAAACAACAGTCCCCTAACCACTACCTGAATTATCAATCTTATTTATCAAAATGAAATGATGACAGCCGCACGCTTACATATGTTAATTAGACGCCAATAGCAGATCAATATTGCTCTGTCTTGGTGTCCACCTTGGCGGCGGAGTGGTCATTAGAACGGAAGGTGTCCTGTCGGAACAGAAAATAAGAGTTTGGTAATATGTGTGAGACTTTATGGGTAGAATGAAGGACGTGATCGGGAGAATAGTCAATTGGGCTGCATGGATTGGTGATAATATTAGATTATATTTTTTGATGACAGAAGTGAGTAATTTAGATGTATATGTAGGGGTTATTTTAAGCTAACTCTTTGTAGTGACATTGGTGGGTAATTTTAGAAAACATAGTAGATCTAATGTGTGATAGACCGCTCCAATTAATCCGAATCAAGCACATGAGACCATACCAACTGCATGGCTTAAACGCGGCTCACACACTTATACCAAATTAAGCATGCAAATCTGTCGGGTAGCATCCCGATTAAACCACCAGTACTTCGATCGAAATGAAATAGCAACAAGTCTCACTCGAAGGTGAACTTAGATGGCACAACTCATCATAAAATTTACATCACAGGTTCGCATGGATAATTATAAAAAACATTTTATAAGTTTTACTAATTACATACCAGAGTTCATACAGCAGAATAAACAGCCACAAGTCTAAACATTGGTACAAAAGACATTGTGCGGAGCCCCAAAAACATAACATTACACCGATACTATGCCTTATTACTGAGAAGTAATAATTCCACTCAATCTCCCAAATCAAAATCGTAGCTTACCCAAATTTGTGTCGAAGAAAAAAAAATACACTCGCAATAGTGTACTGGATCTGTTTGGACTGCTGGCCCAGCCCAAATAAAATCGTGGACCCTAGAAGCTGGAACAGCCTCCACCAAACCCCAACCGCAGCAGAAGAAGCAGCGAGACACCCAAACCTGAACGACTCGAATCGTCGCGATGGCATCTCGTCTCGTTGCGGCGGCGGCCTCCTCCTCCTCCTCCGCCCCCGTCGCCCGCCTCGTCTCTCGCCGCCGCCTCGCCGGTGCCGCAGGTACGCCTTCCGGTCCCCCCTCCCAGATCCACCAGTCGCATGCGCCGGTCGTTTGGATCGACGGCCCTATTGGCTCCGTTCCTGGATCCGTCTCGACGGACCTCTTGGCTGCGATTTGATCTGGGATTCGGTGTGGGTTCGATGCGGTTAGATTAGATGTACATACGAGTCGTCCTGCCATCAATGGCTGCCTGTTTCTTTGTTGTTTGTTTTGGGGACATGCGCCGGTCGTTTGCTTACCTTGCTGATGGTTTCGTTTTGTGTGATTGCCAGACGGCCATGGTTCTGATAAGGTGGCCTTGTGGAAAGATCCGTTGAGCCCCAGCAAGTGGAAGGAAGAGCACGTGAGTTTACCATCAGAATCTCTTGTTTTTAATTCGTCGCTGCTAACGAGATTTAGTTCTTGATGTTCCTCATGCTAGGAGAGGTGTACAACTTGCGAAATGATTATACATTTTTCTTGCGTAGGTTATTTCTACTGTTGCATTAGCTTTCATGCCTTTGCGCTCATATGTTATGTGCTGTGACTTAATGACAAATTGACAGCATAGCGGAACATGTGTTCCTAAACTAGTACGTTTTTGTGGTTACTGAATCATGACTACTCTTGACAAGAGTGGGTCACGGAGCTCATGAATTCACATGGGTTCTTAAGAGAAATTTGTAGAGTACCTTCTGTGTGCAAACTACATAAGTTGGTACCATTCTTTTTGGTCAGGTAGTTAGATTACAGGTTTGCCTACATCCATCCATTTCCTGTCTGTTCTTTTTTCTTTTGATATTGATTCCTATTGACTAAAGAAAGGCTTGTTCAAATGTTAATTTTAGTAAACATATGAACGTATTTGAATGTCGTTCTAAAATATAGTATGTGTGTCTTCCTGTATACATTTTGGAACCACATTATTGAATTTGGCTAGCACTTGATACATGCTTTTAAGTAGAGTTAGCTTGCTGCTGCCCTAGAGCTTCTCTCATTTTTTAACCATATTCATCGTAACCTTGTTCTGTCTTGGATCATGCAAGTGCTTCGTCTAAGTACACCTCTGGTTGGCTTACCCAACAACATGCATCCTTTTAGACAAATTATTTTGATTGGCATGCTTTAAAAAGTAAAAACCGGTCAAGGTGCTACGTATTGTGCCCAGTCAGTGAGGATATGCAGCTTATAAATAATGAGGTTAAGCAGTCAATCCCACCCAATCTCAATGTTGAGGGCTCTTCCCTACATGCTAAACAGTTCCTCCCTCTCAATATCTCAATATATATACTAGGATAGCAGGTTATATATACAGTAGGATAAGCGGGTTATTACCTAGTGATTTATTAATACCTTACTGGTGATGCATCCTGTAAATGATAACTGGCCAAAACCAATCTGAAAACTGTACAATTTGAAAATAATGTGAAATTGGATTCGTTTTTATACATTCTTTTTTACTATAAAAAAGATTAAATAGTGCCTTTTTTTGAGGAATCTCATAGTATATGTTTAGTGGTTTGTCTTTGTGCAGTTGGCAAGCCTTACAGTGTGGTAGTTTTAGATATGGAATTTGCGTTTGATTGAGTTTCTATGTGCTGTTGTATTCAGGGATCTGCTTTTGATTACGTTATATTTGTAGTCATAGTCACCAAGTTCCCAGGTCGATGGGGTCGAGGTACGGGGACGAGGAACGTGGAACGCTACTTTGAAAAAGTCTGGTACGAAAGGGGTATACCATATACCTCTATGGGACGATATTTTGGGAACCGGAACGTGATCCCAACAAATCCGGAACGATCACACGGAACGATAACCCAATTAATATGCATCTCGCTGATAATCTAGGCATTCAATGTTGTACTGATTGCAACTTTTTTTTTTTGAACGCCTCATCCTAGGTACAAGTTGTAGTATCTGAACTCACACCACTATGCACACCACACACCCTAAACTACTCTAATCTAACAGAACTACAACCTATACACACGCATTCTAAGAGACATACGATGGGCACGTCGTCTTCCCATTGTGGTCCACCGGCGCTTCAGGCTTCACCAGAAGAAATTTTTGGGAATAAATCCCGGTGAGACATCCGAGTCCGATCCCAGGGATCGAACTCGGGCGGGTAGCGCTCCCACCGGAGCTTGCTACCACTGGGCTACGAGCCCGTTCTCTTGTACTGATTGCAACTATAAGAAAAGAATACTACAGAATAATTAACTGGGCTCACAGAATTAAGCCCACCATGTATGCTCACAGAATTAAGCCGCGATTCACGATTTCAGGTCCTTGTTTAGTCCCAAGTACTAGCAGCGGACACGTATTTGGTTAGATAACTTTCCACCGCCTGAGCCAGCCCACAGTCCCAAGTATTTGCTTGCAAATCGTCGGGTCGTGTCCCAGACTCGATCCAGGCAGCGATCCGTGTCGTCCCCGTCCCACGTTCCGGAACGACATACCGCGGAACGTGGATCGCTGCATCGTCCCGCGTTCCCGGTGACTATGGTTGTAGTGTTGTGCTTGGATTTTGCTCTGTTTAGACCAATTGAACAAGTTTCTGTTTGGCGATTTTCTGATTAAATATGGCTTGTTTTGTGCTTAGCTTCTCTGTTGTTCATGCTCTTCTGTAATGAACTGGTCATTGGAGAAAAATTTATTAACTATGTTGTACCTATGCAGTTTGTGCTAGCTAGCTTGTCCATGTGGGGAGCTATTTTTTACGGTGGTTACACACTCTTCAGTGGGAAGAAGGAAGACAAAACCGAGGTACTTTTGAAAACATTTAATCATTTATTCTGAAGGTTGAACTGTGGTGTCTGTAGGAGTTAATTAGTATCTGACGTTATGATGATTAGTGATTGGTGACACAGAATGACAGAGATGTACGGAAAGCAATAGTATTTGTCAATCAAAACTCAAAACTAAAGTATTGCTTCCTGTGCTTATGCTGTGCTGTTTCTCTCTTTGTGGCATCTGTCTCTGACAATAGGTTACTTTGTTTTTATAACAATGGGGATGAGATTTATTTATTATTGATGAAAATCTAATACTGTCTCAAAAATCTGATACTCCATTACAGGCAGCCCCAGCACAGGCGGCATAGTTGGCCACACTGGAGGTGTCTGCAGATATGCAACCATGTTGAATAAAAAGAATGCTTGTATGTTGTGCTTTCAAGTTGTTGACGATAAATTGTGGCAACCAAAGATTTTGATTTATGTAGGCAAGATTTTGAGAAGCTATACTTACTCTTAGCCACCATGAATAATCTTGCGGCAGTGAGCTTCATGTTGGAGGACACTGCAGATATCTGTACTTGTTTCTCGCGATTGATTAATTAATTAATGTTGAGTTCTGTTGCCACATGTTTTTCTTCTTATTCCCTAGCACATCTTCCAGCTTGCTTTGCGCACCACGCTTCGTTACCGGTTTATCACTTTGCCTGTCAGCTGTAATGAGTTTTATAAACAAAATTTAGTTGTTTGTTTTGCACGGTTTGGAATATGGGTTTCCTCAAAATGTATGAAGTATCAATTCGGTTATGCTTAGTTATCAACTCGTATTGTTTTCCAAAAAAAAAAAGCCAACACGTATAAAAGAAGTCGACTCTGTACCGGCAAGAACAACACATACAAAAACATTCCTGCCTACGTGATTATATGATGGGCTTTGGCCCAGTGGAAAAGCGCAACATGCTCTCTCGCTGTGAATCGGGTGGTTTTGTGTTGGGCCCTGTCGGCCCATTCCTCCGTAGCAAGATGCGAACTTGCGAAGCTAGAGTGAAACAAATGCGGAGCATAAAGATAGGCCCAACTTTTGAACTCCACTAGAGCTGAGCTGCACGCCAAAGCCTTACTACATTTTTTTAAAAAAATTACATGAATGCCAAGTCGTCGCCCACTCATGGAGCTATATTTTGAACTCCATTTAGAACTGCACGAGTTTGGTGCGAGGCTGAACCAAACGGGAGACCACGGATCTTCCGGGGGAGATCTGTATATCCAATTATCCAATCTTCCGGACTCACTGCCTCGTAGCGTATCAGCGCCATGCACAGCAGCACATGGTGGCATGGTGCCCCGGAGGCCGGAGCTAGACCTCGTGAACGTCAACGCCACGTCTGTAGCGCGAGACAAAAGATCTTGCCGGCCTGCTGCGTCATGCAAGCTAGAGAAAAAAGGAATCTTGCAGTGGTCGTGGCCTCGTGGGTGGCCCTTGGCCGTCGCCCGTGAAGCGGAAGACGGCCAGATCTGCGGCGTTTATCGTCCCTTTGGGCAGCAAGAGTTCCATCCCATGAAATCAGCTACCAAATTCTCACGTTTGGTAAATGGTAATAGTGCACGAGATTGGCTTGGTAAGGACAAGTGTATGTACATACATTTGTACAAGTATACGCAACTGTTTTGGAACAAAAAAAAAAGGGTGCCCAAATGGCAAGCAGTGTCGAGCGGCAACAGTGATTTCGCATTAAACAAAACATTGTTACCACGATAACCCCCCAAGACCAAGGTAAAGAGGGAACAAAATAAAGGAGTAGATGTAAAATCCAGTAGTCACGAGCACTCGTGAACGCCAGATGCATAGCGTGTGTCGAGGTGAAAATTTTGAGTTGACCTGGGCTTGGAAAACGACAGGCCTGCACCGTTGAGACCAGACCGCTTTTAAAGTAAGGCGCACGTGATCGAGCCCCACGTCCGCACAAGAAACAGCAGGCAGCCACTGGCTGACCCGAGACGCCCATCCTATCCTATCCACAAGGATAATTGGCCCCGTTTGATTGTCTAGTGTAGCATCTAGCACAGAAAGAATCTTTCTTGCATGGAGTACTAAATGAAGTCTATTTGCAAAAACCTCTTCACGGATGGGAGTAACTTTTCGAGACGAATCTAACGAGCCTAATTAATCGATGATTGGCTACAGTGATGCTACAGTAACCATCCTCTAATCATCCTCTAATCATGCGGTCAAAGGCCTCATTAGATTCTTCAGACTTCCTAGTGCAGGAATTCTGAAGTTAGTTTTGTAAAATACTTTTATTTAATACCTTTAATTAGTGGTCAAAATTGTGAACAGTTTCTAGCACTGAAAACCAAACGGATCCACACCAGGCTCGCTCTGTCCCTCTCTCTCTCTCCTGTTCCTTCCACCTCTATACACGTCGGATTCTTGAATCACCTCTAGATTATACGCGGCGCCCTCCGGGGCCACACGATGCTCCATCCGCGTGTTCCACGTATCTCATGTCCTCACGCCATCAGAGCATACACGCAAGCTCCTCGCGGATGCCTCTGGGAGCTGACATTTCTGCAGCACGCAGTCGCGGACCTAGGTTTTTGATATAGGGTGTGCCGTGCATAAAATTTCACATACAAAATGGTATAATCCATTTTTCAATTCGGTAAAGAACAGTTAAAATTCACCAAGCATTTCGGGATACAAGTAACAAATAACATAGTCTTGAATTCAACAATTAAAACTAGTCCAAATGAGATAACAAATAACATAGTCTTGAATTCAACAATTAAAAGTAATCAAACCAAATCCGTGATTCCTATAAGCTACATAATCAATATGTTTTCATGTCAATTGTATTGCATCAAATATTTACAGTCTACAAGACTACAACATACAGCAAGGCTAGGGTTTGCAATTTGCATACCTTGGAGGCTTGGAGGCGTTCCTGTGCAGTGTGCAGGGGAGCCGGGAGCGGCCGATTGGGCGCCTGTAGGCTCTAGTCGGCGGCGCCGGGTGCCGCGGCGGCGGTGACTGCGAGGGACGCTGCATCGCCGGCTCCCCTCGCCGGATGCCAGTTGCCGCCGCACGGCCGCAACCGCACGGTCACACGGATGTCACCGCCCAGCGGGCGCGTGGCCTAGCTCAGACGCAGGGAGCCGGCTGCCGGCAAGCCGCCAGGCGCCAGCCAAGGACGGGGTCGGACGTGGGGTGACGCGCCGACGCGGGGTGGAAGGGGCGACGCGACGGTGGCGGGGGTCCTGGGGGCGACAAGCGAAGTGGCGAACAGCGATGTAGGCCGTGAGGGGTTTTTTCAGTTGATGGGTCGAGCAGTGGGCTGTGCGTAGGAAGATTGATTTGTTTTACATGGGTTCGGCCCATTTCTTAGGGTGTGCCATGGCCCATGTGGACCACCCTTTGGGTCCGCCCCTGGCAGCACGCCACGGGCCTTCCAGACCAGCCAACTCCATGTCCATGGCCTGGGCAAACAGAGATGAAACAGGCTCAGATCTGAACTTGAAACCGGGCGGATTTTCTCCTGATTTTCTGGAGAAGCGACCCCATTCCATGCAGGATATTTCCAGAATGGTCACCAGATCAGAAGACGATGACCCTGCAAGAGGAGAACAGTGCAGCTTATCAGCAGCGTAATAGTGTTGCCTGTTGCCTTTTGCCGGCCGGCACCAACCATTGTGAACTTGGGAGAGTGCAGGACTACTACGGTCATGGAGGTACACACAGACCCAACAGCTTCACTGTTGCAACACATTAATGGGATTAATAGTAGATGTACACAAGGCAGCAATTGATGCAACACGCCATGAAACTGATTCGGTTCTCAGTCTCACAGGGCATTTACATGCGTGGCAAATCAAACACAAGCTATTGTTATTATTCTGGGATATGCACAGATGGAGCTTTCATCAGCCTGTCTCTTTTCTTCTCCAAAAAAATAAAAAGAAAAGAAAATATGTCTCTTCTGGAAGATGGTATCTGCGAAACCGTGTGCTGGAGGTGGACAATGACGCTGTACTGGCCACTAGAGCGTAAGTAACAGCCAAAGATTCATGACTCATGGAACAATTAAGCAAGGGATAGCGATTACCAAAAGTGTAAGGGACAAAAATTAGCCTGCACAAGAGCTGACGATACATTAAAAACACAAGGGATTGGATGGGATGACGAGCCACACCATAATACCATGGGCTTGTATGTAAAACAAATTCGAGTGATGGCATGCTGCTGTAGCCTGTAGGTCTCGAGATAATCAGCTGGTTCCTGAATCCGTGATGCTGGTGAGTCAGAAAAGCTGATAAGCACATGCCGCGTCCTTAACAAAATTACATGGCGCAAAAGGGTCCCTTGCACTTGCAAATACATGTCATGATGCGTGTCCCGCTATAAAAGGGCCCTTTGCTCAATCACCCGACAGGAACACCCCCCACTCATTGAAGAACCACACGAGGAGAAAAGGGGGAAGACCAAGAGGAGCAAGGCATGGAGCTCGATCCAGCAGACAAGGTATGTTATTTTTTTTCTGGCACCAAATCTCCCAGTTCAAGATGATCCGAATCCCCCCAGTATCAAGCATGGAACATCCTATCCTGAACCATGCCTTGAGAAATTCTGCTAGAAGAGAGGCATGCTCCTCGAGAAAATTACCTGTCGATCTGCTGCCTGCATTGCTGTCTTTAAACTTGGTCCCAAGTATTCATCTTGGCGGAACATTTTTCCTGCAAAAAATGCTTTGACTTGTCATCAGAAAACTGGGTAATTTATCTTTTGCATATGAAAACTAAATTATCTGATTCTTGTCTGGCTTAAAACATCTTGTTACTGGCTGGACTGATTGTTGGTGCCAGTAAACATACGAACAATATTCTGGCCACTTCACTGCTTGTCCAGTCGCTACTTACAAAAACCTCACACATAACTTATTCTATCCAGGTTCTGTCTTCCCCATCTGCTCCAAACGCAAAGGACAATCTCAGCACGATGCACTCAAAGTTTATCTGCTGCAAGCTCTACATTTCTGAAAGCCGCAATCCCACGGCTATTGCCGCAATTGATCTTGCAGCAAAGACTGATCCTCATGTTGCAGTGCTAAGCAAGTTCGAAGATTGTCTCTACAACCGCGTGCGCTACACACTTGTCTCATATATCATCGATGACAGCTCAACTGGTGAATTGGTATACAGCCCAATCAGGAAGGTGTTGCTGGCGATGATGGAGGCTGCATTTTCAGCCATAAATCTCGAATTGCATTCAGGAGCGCACCCTAGGATGGGTGTCAATGACGATCTGTCCTTCCACCCCTTGGGTCAAGCCACGATGGAGGATGCAGCTTCCTTGGCTAAGCAGGTGGCTTCTGACATTGGCAATGATTTTCAAGGTACTTCAAATGTGCTAGGCTACAATAAACATCACCTTAAAAAATATCTTGACCCTTCTTGCCCAATTTTGTATGCAGTCCCAGTGTTCCTCTATGCAGCAGCACATCCCACAGGCAAGTCTGTAGGTGCAATACGACGTGAGCTCGGCTACTACCGGCCAAATCATATGGGCAACCAGTGGTCAGGTACCATGCTCCCTGATGTTCTGCCAATTAGGCCTAATGAGGGTCCAACCAATGTTCCTTCTAAAAGAGGGGGCACTACAGTTGGCGCGACACCTTTTCTTGAAGGCTACAATGTGCCAGTGCTCTCAAAGGACGTCGCAACTGTGAGGCGGATTACTCGAAGATTAAGCGGACGTGGTGGAGGTCTTCCGACGGTGCAAGCTCTTGCGCTTCTCCATGGTGATGATTGCACGGAGATTGCATGTTTGTTGGATCCGGATCATGTCAGTGCCTATCAAGTTCAGACCGTGGTAGAGCAGATTGCAGCAGATCAAGGGCTCGAAGTTGAGAAGGGGTACTTCACTGACTTGACTAAGGACAGAATGCTTGACAAGTACTTTAAGATAACTTGTGCTGCTGATTGATATGAATGTAATAGAACTTTGTGCGACTGACTGACCCAGATGAATCATGCATGTTTGTAATTGCAAGCATGCTGCTCTCTAGTTGTGGCCCCAGACTGCATCAGGAACCAATTATCCCTGATTTTCTGCATATGTAAATGCTGGAAAAATTTAGCAATAATAGCACATCAGAAATGGAGAGCTCTGGTGTGAAGCAACAAGCGGGGCATCAGGCAGGCAGAGACAAAAAAAAGTTTCTTTAAAAGTTCATTAATTATGTTTTCAACCATCAAGAACTACAAAACATCAATAAGTTGAGTAGAAGCAAATATAGATTACCGAATCACACTGGTGGCAAGCTGGTTAATTAGCTGGTGCGACTTGCACAACAGCACAAGTACTACTCATCATAATGTCAACAGCAGAGAATTTCAAAACTGCCTAAAAACTCACTGTACAATCTGATTTTAAAGAACTTTTCGAATTTTTGAAATATTTCGATCTAATATTCTATCTAAACTAATAAAGAATATTTTATTTGATTTTACAAAAAACTTTTTGGTCTGAAACTATGATCTTCCTTTCCTTCAATCTAAACTTGACTCCTTTTAAGATCAGCATTAGTCAAGATTTTGTTTGATGTCAGTTTATAATAAATTATGTAGACTGGCACAGATATTGATGCTATTAGTTCATCATGAAAAAAGAATAATGGCAAATAAACAAGCTCCCAAGGATTCTTTGGTGGGATGTGTCAATCTAGCCTACTAAATTAGATCCCAATTCCATGTTCGGGGCTTTTGTGCATCCAACAGGCTGTTATTTTCTTATATTATAGAAGCAAAGAAAAAAAAGTCAAGATAATTCAATTTATTAGTGTCGCCCTGTTAACCAAGGTGAGGAAACAAACTATTTTTTTAATATACTAGTTCTTGTTGCATAATAAAGATAAATGGATATAGATTATTGGAATTGATGAGGCTTCGCAGTAACAGTACTGAACTTTGTAACATGCAAATACTGTTGTAGTTTTGCATGCAGTTGTGGATCTCAAGATAAAACTTGATAAGTTGCTGTTCGCTTATGATGCAGAGGGGCCCAATGAGTCATGCTTGATAGGCACACCTACATCCTTACATGGTTGGCACCTTGCAATTGCAAAATTGACTCACAAAAAAACAAGTGACAAGACAACAAAAGGGTTTATTGCTAGTACCTTATCATAATTGGTAGTATCTCATTATAAAAGGTCCTATGCTCCATCACTGAGAAGCACGGATTCATAGAACCACACACAGAAAAGGGCAGACGAAGAGGAACGAGACATGGAGTCTAATTACTCAAACAAGGTATGCTTTCTCTGGTACCTAATCTCCCAATATAAAGATGGTTGAATCTATATATTTTACTCCAAAGTCCACACCAAATATCCTATTGTACCACCTCAAGACATTCTGCCAAGAGATGCTCCTCGAGAAAACTTCCTGTTCATATGCTGCCTAGATTGCTGTCTAGTCCCAATTATTCAGCTCAGCACAAACATTTCTCCTGTAAAATTTTTTTGATTTCAGTTCACCATCACAAAACAGAGTAATTTGTCTTTTGCCCATCAAGTCCAGAACAATTGGAAAGTTCAGTGGAACTAAATTACCCTGTATGAAGAGCCAATTCTTATCCGGGGAAGTAATCTAGCACTCATATCACAACAAAACCCATCTCCCAAAGAGCAATCTTGTGTTTTACAAATCACATTAGGGCCTGTTGATTGAATCCACTTCTGTGAAGGGTGAACAAGTTCTATATTACTGGATTGTGTTTGAGTTTCCTTTTTTCCCCTTTACAGAAGTTATTACCTGTAGTTTAGAAACAATCGAAAAAGATTCAAAGCTGCACAGTTTGCCAATTCACTGACATATAACACATACTGGCTTAAACCATCTTGCTACTGCCTGGACTGATTGTTTGTGACAGTGACAGTAGACATAGGAAGGATATACTGTCCACTTCACTGTTAACTTGTCCCTTGCCTACTCAGAACACCTGACACAGCTTATGCTATCCAGGATCTATCTTCTCCTCCTGCTCCAAAGGCAAAAGACAATCTCAGCATGATGCACTCAAAGTTTATCTGCTGCAAGCTCTACATTTCTGAAAGCCGCAACACCATGGCTATTGATGCAATCAACCGCGAAGCAAGAAGTGACCCACAGGTTGCAGTATTGAGCAAGTTCGAAGATTGTCTCTACAACCGTGTGCGATACACACTTGTCTCATATATCGTGAATGACAGCTCAACTGGCGAACTGATATTTAGCCCAATCAGGAAGGTACTGTTGGCAATGATGGAGGCTG
This sequence comes from Alloteropsis semialata, assembly GCA_004135705.1. NCBI lineage: Eukaryota > Viridiplantae > Streptophyta > Magnoliopsida > Poales > Poaceae > Alloteropsis > Alloteropsis semialata. The sequence continues at coordinate 48,604,392 of CM014278.1, forward strand.
CATTTTCAACTATAAATCTCGAATTGCACTCGGGAGCACACCCTAGGATGGGTGTCAATGATGACCTATCCTTCCACCCCTTGGGTCAAGCAACGATGGAGGATGCTGTTTGGCTTGCTAAGCTTGTCGCCTCTGACATTGGCAATGATTTACAAGGTATGTTAAATGTGTTAAAGCTTCTATAAGCATCGGCCAATAGATATGTTTTGATCCTTTCCCCCCTAACTTGTATGCAGTCCCAGCGTTCCTCTATGCAGCAGCCCACCCCACAGGCAAGTCTGTAGGTGCAATAAGGCGTGAGCTCGGTTACTACCGGCCAAATTACATGGGCAGCCAGTGGTCAGGTAGCATGCTCCCTCATGTCCTGCCAATTAGGCCTGATGAGGGCCCAACCAATGTTTCTTCTGAAAGAGGAGCCACGACAGTTGGTGCTACACCTTTTCTTGAGAACTATAATGTGCCGATACTGTCTAAGGATGTCGCAATTGTGAGGAGGATTACCCGTAGTGTGAGCGGAAGGGGTGGAGGGCTTCCAACGGTGCAAGCTCTTGCACTCTTCCATGGTGATTGCACAGAGATTGCATGCCTGCTGGATCCAGATCATGTCAGTGCTTATCAAGTTCAGACTGTGGTGGAGCAGATTGCAGCAGAGCAAGGACTTGAAGTTGAGAAGGGATACTTCACTGACATAACCAAGGATAGGATGCTTGACAAGTACTTGAAGATTGTCCGTGCTGCTGCTGATATACATTGTTGACGATCAAAAATGGCATAAGGACAGCAAGGCAGGAAGAACCGGTGGAACCGACTTCTCAAACCGGTGGAACCGGTTTAGCACTGTTGCCTGTTCGACAAGGCAAACCGGTGGAACCGGTTTAGGAAACCGGTGGAACCGGTTTTCCCCGAGTCCTAGTAGGATTGGACTCTTTTATAGATCCGAGTTGTAATAGGACTTTCCTTGCGGGGTACGACCTCCCCACCCTATAAATATGAAGGGTCACGGCCGATTGAGGGATATCCAATCGATCAAATCAATATACCTTTACTTTTTTGTCATTCTTCAAACCCTAGCTTTTCCAACCCTAATTCTGTTCGTTCTTCGTCTCTACGGCGTTTTACGGCGCTCTGAGTGGCCTGCCGATCTCAGAGAAACCCTAGGCGCGCCTGCCCTGACGGGGTCCCTCCCGGGCTGGCGATCTTAGGTCTACGCAGCTGCCCCCGTAGAACCGGTTCCACCGGATCTACAAACCGGTTTCACCGGTTTCGCCTGGGACTGCTGCAGTCGATCGATCCGTTGCGGATCACGCGCGTTCTAGCGCAAGTTCGGTGTGTTGACCCGAAAAGGCGTCAACACATTTTTGGCGACTCCGCTGGGGAAACCGGAAATCTTGGTTTTAATAACCGATTGTTCAAGTCCTAGCCAGATGGGATCTATTTCAGATCTTGACAAGAACAACATCGTTGTTCCCTCTATGGAGGAGATCAGCGAGGAGGAACGCCTGAAGTTTGAAGCGGCCCAGGAATTCTTCAAGACTCAATTCTTGATGGGGCTCAAGAAGTATCGCCACGGCAAGGTGACAAGAACTCAAGACTTCATGATGCCGGCGTTCGTGATGAAGGATCAGAAGGTGGAAAAAATCCCTCCGGTAACGATACACCCACCCGAAACTTCTGTTCCTAAATCTAATGAAGAGCTTAGTGCTGCGTTTTCAAATACTGAAGAATTAGTATGCTCACTTGCGGGTAGATTAGATAAGATTGGTAAATTGGTAGAATTTTCTGTTTATGCACAAAATTTACCGCCTATGCAATATGAGGATATGCATGCTAGCGTGTCGGCTACACCAGGAAAAGCGCCTGAAAACCCTCTGTATGGTATGCCGGCAAATTTTTATTCAGGACAGGTACCGCCGCCAGCGCATGTTTCGCCAGCCTCGACGAAACCGGTTTCACCGGTTACAGAAACCGGTGGAACCGGTTCTGCTGCCAGGCTGGACAGCAGCTTGTTCCACACGTCACAGCTCCTGTTTCGGTGGTCCCTAACCGAAATCCAGAGGCTGTTAATGGGTCTGCTTACATTAGAACACGTGCTTATACATCACCCCCTATACCTAATCAAAACATTAATTCTAGCGGGGTTCCTAATGACGTATATGATCAATATTTGCGGCAAAGTTTTACTAGCATGCCTCATGTTGTTCTAGTTCAAAATACAGCCACAGCGCAGTCTGATCTAACTCGTTCAAATTTATATGCTGAATTTTATAAGATGAAGGACGAGTTAGCCACTATGATGCAGGATAAGCTTGGCACTGATATGGGTAATTCTAGATTATATCAAAAACCATATTCTGCTAATTTTGATGCTGTAGCTTACCCCAATAATTGGCGTGTTCCTAATTTTGTAAAATTTAATGGTGATGATAGTAAAACCACTTGGGAACATGTTAGCCAATATATTGCTCAACTAGGAGAAGCTAGTTCTAATGATGCCTTGAAAGTTCGTTTATTTTCTTTATCTTTGACTGGAACGGATTTCTCTTGGTTTTCTTCATTAACTCCCGGCTCAATTAATTCATGAAATCAATTAGAGCAAAAGTTTCATGATCATTTTTATAGTTGGAATGTTCAGTTGAAATTAACAGATTTAACATCGGTTAAACAACAAAGGGATGAATCTGTTGTTGATTATTTTAAACGATTCAAAGAAACTAGAAACCGATGTTTTAATTTGTCGCTTTCTGAAAGGGATCTTGCTGATGTTTCTTTTAATGGTTTAAGATCCTCTCTTAAAGAAAAGATAGAAGGCTTTGAATATTTTTCGGTTAATCAAGTGCAAATAAGAGCTTTAGTTGCTGAAAACCGAATTAAAAATAGTAAAGATACATATAAGACTCATCGTTCCAATGTTCATGTTGTTACTTATGATTCTAGTAGTTCGGACGATGAGGAAGATGTGTATGTTGCTGAACTTATATGGCCTTCTAAGAATAAATCGTACACTTGTCCATCTCTTAAGCCAATTCAAAAGAATCGGAAAGAAGAAGTGCGATTTACTTTTGATGTTTCTAAATGTGATCGTATTTTTGATGAATTATTGAAGAATGGAAACATTAAAATATCTCATACTATTCCTCCACTTGAAGAACTCAAAAGGCGGGCATATTGCAAGTTGCATAATTCTTTTTCGCATGCTACTAATGATTGCAATGTTTTCCGTCGACAGGTGCAATCGGCCTTGAATAAAGGACGTTTGACACTACATGAGATGCAGGTGGATAAAGAGCCTTTCCCTGTCAACACCCTTGAGATGCAACCTCCCAAGGTTCTGATTCGGCCGCATCAAGTCGAATCAACTAAAGGAAAAAATGTTGTTGTGGGTGATGAGAAACCAAAGCCTGAAAATTCGAAGGGAAAATCAATTGTCAGGGAAGTGGTGTGTGAGAAGACCCCCAATGGCAGAGAGACGTTCAAAATCACTGCAAGAGTCACGGATCTCGGGGGGCAAGGATCATCAAAGAGACCGTTTGAGCCTGTACAGGACAAACCGGTCCCACCGGTTTCTGAAACCGGTAATACCGGTTCTACTCAGGAGCGCCCGAAGATGTTGAAACCTAAATGTCCGGAGATTGGGACCTGGAAAATCAATGTGGCCAAGGATCAGGGCAAAGTTGCAAAACCAAAAGTAACCTATGACCAGTTATTTTCCAAATATACAAATCAAAGGCCAGTTGAGGAGGATTGGCCGGCAAAAAAGAGAAAGAGGTCACCTATGCGCCAAGAGAAGCCAATTTCGCCTCCGAGGGCGAATAACAGGTGGAAGGGTGACAGTGCAGGTTCTTATTATCAGCAGGACCATTATCAAAACATGCCATGGATGCCTCCGTACTACAATCATCAATATCCGGCATGGGATCACAATGGGATGAATATGCCTTATTACCCTGCGCAATATCCTCCTTTTCATCCAGGGTGGGGTAATAACAGAGTTCCTGCACATGAGAGGTTGGAGTATAACCGTTCGGCTCCTCGTCGATCAGGTTGGGACGTGCCACCTCAAACCGGTGGAACCGGTTCAGCAAACCGGTTAAACCGGTTTCCCCAGAGGAAACAGCCTTCTCCTCCTAAGCAAGTTTATCAACCCAAGAAGATGGAGAAAGTTGTACAAAAGATGGAGGTCGACCAGGAGAGGACTACTGCTGCTGACATCATCCAGATTGGTGACTTCCAAGTGAATTTGAAGGACGATGGCAAGATGCCTATGATAATTGGAGATCAAGTCAAGCCATCAGTCCAGGAGAACGTCGCTGCAGAGCCTGATGTGGGTAAGAAGGTTGAAATTGACAGAACTAAATACCTTATGCCTATATGGTGTCCTCCAGGTTTGACGCGAACAGAAAAGAGGAAGTTGCAGCGACTGCGTTTTCAAGACCAGAAAGAGAAGGCACTGGAGAAGCAGAGGGAGGAACACTTCAACAAGTACAGGCCAATGATCCCTCCAGACAAGGGGTGGAAGAAGACCGAAGCTCCAGAACAGAAACCGGTGGAACCGGATTCCAAACCAGTGGAACCGGTTCTACCCTCTGCGCCGTCCACTGCTGTACCAGAACCGGTGGAACCGGTGGAACCGGTTTCTGCTGATCCAGGTCCATCCCGAATTGCGTCTGAAATTTCTGTTACTCCTGCGTTTGATCAGAGGTTGTCATCGGATTCCCAGCACATGGACGATGAACAGTTAGTTGATTATGGGTCGTCACCTGAACATATGAGTGTTGATGCTAATGTGGTGCACCTATCTTCGGATTATTACATTATTCCGGAGGATGAGATCGCTCATTTAGACTTTGGCCCGAAAGAAGCTATATTTAAGAGGCCAAAGGATTCTGAAAATCACTTAAAGGCGCTGTACATGAAGGGACATATCAATGGGAAGCCGATTTCAAGGATGCTTGTTGACACCGGGGCGATTGTCAATTTGATGCCTTATGCTGTGTTCAAGAAGCTTGGTGGACTTGATGATGAGCTGATCAAGACCAACATGACTATCAGCGGTGTGGGAGGAGGCGAGCCTATGAGTGCTAAGGGCATTGCTTCTATGGAACTCATCGTTGGGAGCAAGACGTTGGCTACCGCTTTCTTCATCGCCGAGACCCAAGGTAACTTCAATTTAATATTGGGTCGTGATTGGATTCATGCAAATAGATGTGTACCTTTTAGTTTGCATCAATTTCTTATTCAATGGGTAGACGAAGACATTGAGGTTGTACATGGAGACACATCGGCTTGTGTTGCAGTGGCTGATGGTTCTACCATGTCTATGCATGATCATGTTAAGTGCTTGACAGGTTTAGATATTTCTGATTATGAGATGATCAGTTGTACTAGAGATGGCTTCGTGCCTGCTGTTCTAAAGCCGGTTGAGTATCGGCTAAACCATTTGATTTGAATTAATGAATAGTTCAGAATGGTTGCAGCAGAGACTTGAGCACTATCGGGCACAAAAGAACGATATGTGTGAAGCTATTGAGGACTTTGATGACATGAGTAAATTAGGACAAGGCTTTACGTCGGCTGATCCTTTAGAGGAGATTGATATTGGTGATGGCACTGTACCTAGGCCGACGTTTGTAAACAGAAATTTGAAAGCTGATTATAAAGCTGAATTAATCGAGCTGTTGAAAGAGTATGTTGATTGTTTTGCATGGACTTATCAAGAGATGCCTGGTTTAAGCCGCGAGTTAGTTGAACATCGGCTGCCTATTAAGCCTGGTTTTAGGCCTTTTAAACAAACTGCTAGGCGTTTCAATCCTAACATGTATGACCGAATTAAAGAAGAAATTAATCGGTTGTTGGATGCAAACTTTATTAGGCCTTGTCGTTATGCTGAATGGTTATCTAATATTGTGCCTGTTGAGAAAAAGGATTCTGGTAAGCTCAGAGTTTGCATTGATTTTAGAAATCTTAATAGAGCTACTCCTAAAGATGAATATCCTATGCCTATAGCCGACATGCTTATTAATGATGCTTCTGGACATAAAGTTATTAGTTTTCTTGATGGTAATGCTGGTTACAATCAAATATTCATGGCCGAAGAGGATATTTCCAAAACGGCTTTTATATGTCCAGGTTTTGTTGGTTTATTTGAGTGGGTAGTCATGACCTTTGGTTTAAAAAATGCTGGAGCTACTTACCAAAGGGCAATGAATTTAATTTTTCATGACTTGCTTGGTTTAATCATAGAAGTTTATATCGATGACATTGTTGTTAAATCGGCTGGTTTAAATCCTCATTTAGCTGATTTAAGACTTGCTTTTGAAAGAATGCGTCGATATGGATTAAAGATGAACCCACTTAAATGTGCATTTGGTGTGTCGGCTGAAAAGTTTTTAGGCTTTATTATTCATGAGAATGGCATAGAGATAGATCCTAAGAAGATTGATATTATTAAGAAGATTAAAGCTCCTACATGCAAGAAGGATTTGCCGAAATTCTTGGGCAAGGTGAATTATTTGAGAAGTTTATTTGTAACTTGTCTGGGAAGGTCAATGCTTTTACTCCTATTCTTCGGTTAAAAGATGAAGCCGAATTTACTTGGGGGGCAAAACAGCAAGAAGCTTTTGAGAAGATTAAATATTACTTGTCTTCGCCGCCGGTCATGAAAGCTCCTAGGAGAGGAATTCCATTCAAATTATATGTGGCTGCTGAAGATCAAGTAATTGGGGCTGTTTTGACTCAAGAAACCGAAGGGAAGGAGCATATTATTACCTATGCAAGTCGTCGATTATTGGATGCCGAAACAAGGTATATATTTATTGAAAAGCTTTGCTTATCTTTATATTATGCTTGTACCAAGATGAGGCATTATTTATTATCCAATACTTGCATAGTGGCTTGTCAAACCGATATTATTAAATACATGTTGCATAGACCAATTTTAAGTGGTAGAATTGGTAAATGGGCTTATGCTCTTGTTGAATAAGATTTGACTTGTGAACCTTTAAAATCAATAAAAGGCCAAATTGTTGCTGATTTTATTGTTGAACATAGCATTAATGATAATGATCTAGATATCGGTTATATTACTTTTACCCCATGGAAGTTGCATTTTGATGGATCGGTTTGTAAGAGTGGTTGTGGCATTGGTATTATTTTTATATCACCAAGTGGTGCTGAATTTGAAGCTCTTAACCGATTAGAAAATAATTGCACTAATAATCAAGCCGAATATGAAGCTCTATTATTCGGACTAGAGATTTTGCATGACATGGGGGTAAAACATGTGGAAGCATTTGGTGATTCTCTGCTGGTTGTACAGCAAGTCAATAAGGTATACCAATGCTTTGATGGGCTTTTAAATTCATATCTTAACAAATGTTTAGACATGATTGCTCAATTTGATGAATTTTCTATATATCATGTTCCAAGAGATGAGAATCCAAGGGCAAATGCTCTGGCTCAGCAAGCGTCTGGCTATGATGTTCAGAAAAGAAATTTTTATGAAAGAAAGCCGACACTTTGTATAGCCGAGACATCTGTCCAAGAAGAACCGGTTTCACCGGATCCAGGAACCGGTTCCACCGGAAATTCCGGTAATACCGCTTTTGAAACCGGTGAAACCGGTTCATCCTCTGACAGCAGTACTTCTGTCCATGAGCAATCAAAAATTAATGAGGACGAAGTTACTGATTGGAGAACACCTATTGTTGAATATTTGCAGAATCCTAATCATAAAGTTGACAGAAAAGTCCGACGGTGGGCATTTAAATTTATTTTAGTTGATGGTGAATTGTATCGTCGGACGGCTGAAGATTTATTGTTAAAGTGTTTGGATTCTGATCAAGCTAAAATTGCAATGGGTGAAGTTCATGAAGGTATTTGTGGTACACATCAATCGGCTCCTAAGATGAAGTGGCTTTTGAGAAGGGCTTGTTTTTATTGGCCTAATATGATAGCTGATTGTTTTCGGTACTATAAAGGATGTGAAGAGTGTCAAAGGTTTGGAAATATTCAGATGGTTCCAGCAGCTTTATTGCATCCTATTATCAAACCTTGGCCTTTTCGAGGATGGGGATTGGACTTTGTTGGGCAGATTCATCCTCCTTCATCAAAGGGACATCGCTTCGTGTTGGTGGCTACTGATTATTTTACCAAGTGGACCGAAGCAGTACCTTTGAAGAATATGACACATCGGGAGGTAATTGAGTTTATTACTGAACATATTATCCATAGATTTGGCATTCCACAAACTTTGACTACTGATCAAGGCACTTCATTTATATCAAAGGAAGTTCGTGAGTTTGTTGATATGTATGGTATTAAATTGCTCAATTCATCTCCATACTACGCTCAGGCTAATGGTCAAGCCGAGTCTAGTAATAAGATCTTGATCAAGTTAATTAAAAAGAAAATAGAGGAAAATCCTAGAAGGTGGCATGAGGTTTTATCTGAAGCTTTGTGGGCTCATCGTATATCTAGACATGGTGCTACTAAGGTTACTCCTTTTGAGCTTGTATATGGTCAAGAAGCTGTTTTGCCTGTTGAAGTGAATTTGAATGCTTATCGGTTAGCTAAGCAAAATGATCTTGATGCTATTGATTATCATAATTTGATGATGGACAATATTGATGAAGTGACCGACAAGCGATTGAAGGCCTTGAAGGAAATTGAGAAGGACAAAATTCGAGTTGCTAAGGCTTATAATAAAAAGGTAAAACAAAAGTCTTTTCGGGTTGGTGATCTCGTTTGGAAAACAATTCTGCCTATAGGATCGAAGAGTAACAAGTTTGGTAAATGGTCTCCAAGTTGGGAAGGTCCATACAAGGTGATTAGAGTGATCTTCGGTAATTCTTATATGGTGGAAACTTTGCAAGGTCAGCAGCTGCCAAGAGCTCTTAATGGAAGGTACTTAAAGCAATATTATCCAAGTGTTTGGCAAGGAGCTTGATTTGTATGGCCGATAGTCTTAAATATCGCCCTTAGAATAAAAAGGCCGATGAATTCTGTTTAAACATCGCCCTCAGGAGTGTTTCTTGTGCTAAAATGTTTTCTGGTACGCAAGCTTTACAAAAAAACAGGAGGCATATGTTGGCGATCAAAATTGGCATAAGGACAGCAAGGCAGGAAGAACCGGTGGAACCGACTTCTCAAACCGGTGGAACCGGTTTAGCACTGTTGCCTGTTCGACAAGGCAAACCGGTGGAACCGGTTTAGGGAACCGGTGGAACCGGTTTTCCCCGAGTCCTAGTAGGATTGGACTCTTTTATAGATCCGAGTTGTAATAGGACTTTCCTTGCGGGGTACGACCTCCCCACCCTATAAATATGAAGGGTCACGGCCGATTGAGGGATATCCAATCGATCAAATCAATATACCTTTACTTTTTTGTCATTCTTCAAACCCTAGCTTTTTCAACCCTAATTCTGTTCGTTCTTCGTCTCTACGGCGTTTTACGGCGCTCTGAGTGGCCTGCCGATCTCAGAGAAACCCTAGGCGCGCCTGCCCTGACGGGGTCCCTCCCGGGCCGGCGATCTTAGGTCTACGCAGCTGCCCCCGTAGAACCGGTTTCACCGGATCTACAAACCGGTTTCACCGGTTTCGCCTGGGACTGCTGCAGTCGATCGATCCGTTGCGGATCACGCGCGTTCTAGCGCAAGTTCGGTGTGTTGACCCGAAAAGGCATGAATAACTGTAAAAAAATCATTGCTGTTTAGTTATAGCCTCAACATGAATGAAGAATCAGTTCTATCTGATAGTGTGTACACAAAATTTCAGGAACGAAGTTAGCAATTGTAGCAAAGAGGGAGAGGACGAGCAGAAGAAAATTTATTTATGGGGCATACAGTGCAGGAAAGGGTTTCCATACAAAAATCAGCCATAGGCAGACCTTGCACCTTATAAAGGACATCTAAGCATATTGCTGAATAGGACAAGATAATACCTTCTTGTTGTGACATGGAGAAGTAAAATACATATACCATAATGGACATTTCTGATTGGAAACAGGAACAAACAAAGACGAAAATGCAACTCATGTAGACGGTAAAAAAAAGAGAGTTGGAATTGCTATGATAAAGGAGAGTTGGAATTGCTATGATAAAGGAAACAAAAAGATTGAGTGTAGAAAGGGGGAAATGCATAGAAAGTGATAGAAATCCAACCAAATCCTCAATAAGTGCATGGATATATTGACTATAAGAAACAAAACTCTTTATATAAAATCAGATTCCACATTTAGATCACAGGAATTTGTTACTAAGCTTGATGAAAAAACATTTATAGAATATATAAAGCACAATATATATGCAGTTAGCTCAAAAAGGATGATGTTGGCTATGGAAGCATGCAAACTGGATAAATTTAACACAATTTGCAAAAATAACGATGATGTTAACAACACAGTCACCTGTCTTCTGTGATTTTGGGAGGCCCAAGTATAGTTGGCAGATGCCAGCCGAATCCCTAACACCATTCCACCCTCCTGTAAGCAGCATGACAATCAGAAAATGAAATTTTGATACCCCAGAAGTTTTAGCACACGCTTCCTAGTTTAGGATAATGTATTTTCTGGAGTCTTTTTTTTTGGAGAAAGGTAGGAAATTTAATTAACCCACTTTTACATAAATTGCTAGCTTTTATTCTATGATACATAGCCATGCAAAGGTCAATGAGCATCAACAACTTAGGCACCGTTTGGCATCCCCACAATTCACTAAAAAACACTTTCTCTGTACATTTTGATAACCAGGTGCATCACTGAACCTGCACAAAAGTCTTGCATGATGTTGTAAAAATTGATGTAACTAACTGGACTTCATTGGAACTGCAAAACCGACCCTTAGGCCTAGTTTGTTTGGAGACTAGTACGTATTTATTTATAAGTAAGAAAGTAAATGCAGCCTGGGGTGGATCTAGCACACAGCGAGTGAGGGCACAGGCCGCCACTCAGGACGTGAAAATGCAAGGTAGCAATGCACTGTAGCATATACTGCAGCATATACTGTAGGCCACCGCTCATTTTTTCTGCTGCGTCCGCCCCTGAATGCTGCACCAATTAAATTACGAGGAATCTACTCTTGTTCCTTGACAATGATGAAGATACCCATCCCGCTATGCTTTTCTCTTTTCGGAAATGTAGAACGACACAGCATAAGAAAACGAAGAATAGGGATTACAATACACAGAGAGGATAGTTACCTATTGGCAGGATACATGATTCTTCACTTGTCACCATATAATCAATCACCACAACAACACAAGCCACATTGTTGAAATGATGTTACTGATTGCTGTCTCCCAACACCAGCAGTGTTACCACATAAATGCCTTGGCCCCGCCTGATTAGCGTGTTGCCGGTGACGGATTTCCTGCGCGGCATTCCGTCGAACGCCTGCCTCGCAGGTCTAGCGGCGCCACGGCGCGTGGCATTGTAGCAAGATGGTGCCGCCCTCGCCGCCCAGCCCAGGAAGCCGCCCGCACGTGTCGGCGAGGGGGCAAGGGAGGGCGCGGGAGGCGGCGGCCGTGAAGGTGGCCGAGGGCGAGGAGCCGGGGCCGCCCTTGGCCCTTGGTAGCGGACGTGAACGTGATCGATGACGCACAGGCGGTGGCAGCTTGGAGCTGTGAGCTGTGTGAGCTGTCACTGAAAATTTCTCCTCTTTCCTCGTCCACCTCTCCTGCGGCCCATCAACTTTCATCCTGGAACGGGCTACGATAGGTCCAGGCCCAGCATTCCAAGCGGATTCGTGTGCGTGAGAAGAGCGAATTCGCGGCCGGCGAGGTTAGGGCTTAAAGTTCAAGGTAAATTTGGCTGTGTACTCTGTTCATCAGCGTAGAGGCTGGAACCTTTTTCCATTATCTAAAAAAAAAGTTCAAGGTAAATTAAGGTTTCAGTATTTTGTTGGACGCATAAGCTAAGGGCGTATATACATTCTCAGATTCTTGACCAGAATCCGAATTCCCACATCAAATAATAGGAAAAGGAATTTTAATAAACACAGAAAATAACTAGATGACGTCCCCTGTCAATAGAAGTGTATTCTGTGACGGAACTTAATGACACTGAGTCCGAACAATTTACACAAATGGGGGTTCTCGGACCCAGTGAGATTGAACATGAGTGCAAAATTTTTACAAATTTATTTTTTCTAAAAAATTAACTTGATAAAAAGGCGAGAGGAATATCGCACATATGCAACAAAGCATCTAGGTTCATATGTATACTCCATTCTAAATACTGTCATGCTGACAGAATTGATCAATCTGAAGGGCTCAAAACTCAGTGGAAAGTAAGGAAATTCTGAAGATTTACAGTACACCAACCCTACTCTACATGTCGGTTGATCTACAAACACTTCACGCTATGAACAGTATACATGTTGTGCTTATATATATAATATATACACGGTCATCAAAATGCTGCCCTCGCCGCGCCACGTGCTGCTTCCCGCTTCATCTGCGCTTCTTTCCCGCTCCCTCGGAAATACAGGTAAACACGCTGCAGGCATCAATCTCATATAGTTCAGAAACCAATCGAAAGTATCAGGAGATGATTAGAGAGCAGAAAAGTTCAGTTGCCAGTAACTTCACCTGAATGACCCACATGCTCAGCAAAGCCTCCAGGCAGAACAACGCGAAGCCAACGAAGTAGAAGATCTGCAGGCAGCACCACACGAGAAATTAAATGAAATTACTTATCAGTCACTTCAAATTTATATCATTTTCTATTTTACTAAATGAAAATTGAAAGCTTTGGACTTGTATTGTTTTGTGCCGAATGACAACTCACCCCGACAATGACATTGTTGCCTATCAAGCTGATTGCTGGGAGAATCCCGCTGCACGAATAGACAGGGTGAATGGAATTATTCTACAGCTCTGATGCAGAATAATAGTGGAAATGAGCTACATGTATTTGCCACAACAAAGTACAGTATGTGTAGAAAACTAACGTGAATGACTTCCCCACAAAGATGATTGAAGGAGAAACAGCTGCGTACACGCAGAAAGCAATATGAATCTGTTTGGGGTACGAACAAACCGGTGAGATCGATGTATATGCCTACAGACAATACGTTCTACTTTACGGAAATATTACAAGTAGCTCACCAAGTAGAACAGGAAAAACCATCCAAATTTCAGAGCACTTTCATTCCTGCAAATATATGGTGTAGACACAAACGCCAATAAGCTATGCTGAAAATATCATTGAAAAATTATGGTGGCATTCCATTTACCTCATGGCACGGTAAAGTGGCCGGTACCAAAGGAAGTAGGCACCTGGGCATCCAAGAATGAAGTATATGACTGCAAGAAACCATATCTTGGGCCCTGCATCAGCATCATAACAATGCATAAATTAGATCAAAATGCATTGGAGTGAGTTTCATGGCTGCATAGAGCAATTCGAACAACCTAAAGAAAAAAGATGCATGCTGTAGAAAAACTTAAGTTCATCAACATACCTTCCCCTTTTGCCCAAGCAATGGTAACGCAGATGATGTTCCAAAACAGGCACAGAACTATTCCTGCCAGACATAAAAAAGGCATAAATATTACCGCTTTCGTACGGTTTATTAATGTTTCCAAGTTACTGTATGTGCTAGTACTTGGTATGAAGCTAGGTTGATCATAATTTACCTAAGAGTGATGCAAATGCGACATACTGCGTTCTTTGCAAATGGACAGGTATCTCATTGCCAATATCGTGATGAATGATAGGGAAAAAGGGAGGCCAGTTTTTTTCTTCTAATACGACGCCAGCTGCAAGAGAAAATGAGTGACAACCCTTTATTAGACGAAGTACTTGGAATAACATCAGGAAATATCATCAGAGGGATGAACACTAGAACTCCACCTCGTGCTGCAGCCTCTTCTCTTCTTTTAATTTCCTACATGGAGCAGAACAGAGGCAAAACGTACTTAACACCAAAATCAGCAGAAACAAAGCAGTTATATCTTGAAAAACGTTGCCCAGATTATCTTAGATAAAAAAAGTAATTTCCACAATGGCACATGCAACGGTAAATTCCAGTCTCTGCTTTGAAAATCAGTTACCTTCTCGCGCCTGTTTAACTCGGCCTCCTTGGCCAGAAGCTCCTTCTCCCTTGTTTTAATGTCCTGTGTGTATGAACAACCAAGAAGGGATTACCACGGTGTTACTAGAATTGCGTCAATAATAACATCCATCTAGTCACATGAATAGAAGTACTCATCAGCTCAAGAACGTAGTGTAACTACCTACCTTGTTTGTGTCCATGGGGATATCCACCGGAGTAGCAAAGTCATTGTAGAAGTCAGCAGGCTCAGGGGGAAGAGGCGAAAGGCGTGTGCTCGGAGGAGCAGGGCGTGATTGCTGTATCAACATATTGGCGTATTCGCATGATCATCCAGCCAAGAAAGCATTTTTATTTTTATTTTGTGAGAACTGCAGACTGACCGTTGTGTAGAATGCTCCACCAGAATAGCCGGATTGAGCAGTTGACGCTCCTCTTTTAGCTTGGTCCTGGAGAAAATAGCAGTATGAGTGCAGAATTGCAGTTTACCTAATCCCTGTTATTCCTGAACTCACGTCACTACTGAAAAAGAAGGATAAATTGCTTTGTTTCTGGTATGAAGGATAAATTGCTTTGTTTCTGGTATGGATTCTCACTACCCCAAATCTAATCATATATCCGATGAAAACTTTCCTCATTTTCCTTTAAATTTTGTTGTCTTCCACACAAGTAATCCTCAAACACCAAAATTTGCAGAGAACTATAATAAGAACTTGAGTACAAACTGTGAGTAACTGTCATGGTAATGGCACAGAAAACAGGGCTTCCAAGCAACCAGGAACCAACTGTGCCGCAGGCCGCAGCAGGGATTCCTTAGGATCTTTAACTCGGAAATTTGAAACCAAAAATTGAATTTGGAAAAGGTAGCGATCAAAATTCATTGGTCTGACATATTTTGTTCAAATAAAATCCATTGGAGTTTTTTCAAAAAAATAAAATTCATTCATTTTCAGTTTTCTAGCTCAAGTCCCTGCACGATCATGTTTGCTATACTGGTTAGCAACGACAACATATCGACTGTGCAGATTAAGCTTCTGATCATCTATGTTCTATGCCTCTCCAACCACGACTGCAGAACCGCATAATTTTCTCCTTTTTATCCTTTTATAAAGAAAGGAATATACTATACTTTTCGTTGCAGCTAAAGCATATATGATCACAGAACCCAGGATTCTAGTTGGCTCTTCCAGAACTCGGCAGCAGAAGAAGCAGAGTAGAGCCCAAACTAAAGGACAGATGAACAGGCGATCAAACGAAGCAGAGGAACAAGAAGAAACAGGGGAGGAAGACCAGGCGCCGGAGCCCAACGCCGGCCGGCGAGAGCCGGGCTTACCGCGAAAGGGTTGACCTCGTCGGCGCCGCCCTCGTCGAAGGGGTTGTCGTACCGCGACCGCCCCGCCATGCCTCTCCTCTGCCCCTCACCGCTCGATGCCCTCCTTCTCTTCCTCTTCTTCCTCTCCTCTGCTCCGAGGTCAGCAAAGAGAGGAGGACGAGACCAGGCGCAGCGCAAGAAGCAGCCCAAATAGACCTCAACCTCAGCGCGTAGAAAAACAAAACGGTCTAGAAGCAGCCGCAGCTGTTGGTGCCGAGGTCATCGCAGGCAGGGGACGGGAGCCGCATCGTCATCCATGGCGTCTAGAACGGGCAGCGGCGACGGAAAAATTTTAGCGGATTCCGCGTGGATTTGTCACCCATCCGGCCGTCAGCTTTTACCTTTCTTTCTTTTTCTTTGCCGTCAAACGCCTCATCCGCCGTTGCAACGAATCATGGACGCAACGGTGGAGGGCAGACCTTTGGTTTTGCCGCCCCAGCCACGCCACGTCGACAGCGACGGCCGATGGCCTCTGGCCCATATCAGAATCGGTTGCTTACGTGTACACCGCGTAAACCATTCAGATCACACATTTACAGAGTGTTCAGAACTCGCAAGATCACGAAGGAGAAGGTACTTTGTGTGTGTTTATAATCACAAAGAATAAAATAAAATAAAAAAGAGCACATCTACTACTGCATCATGCTTTCCGGAAAGGGCTGATGGCAAGCGTCTGGGGCCAGAAGCTGGGGTGTCTTTTCTTTTTCTGTTTCGCCTTTCGGGGATTTCAGTTTCAGGTAAGAGAGGAACCTCACACAGCGGCATCACTAGGGCTGCTGCAATTGACAAGTCAACTTGCAATGCAACTGCAGCCATCACCAACTGTAGATCAGTGTCAACTCGACCACACCAAACCGAATTCACATATGCTTCATATCTTCCCTCCGGCCCGGGTTCGGAGAGGGCGTCAGAACGGCGGCGCACGAGACCCGGCATCAGGCCTCATCTGTGCCTCCGTGCCCTTTCCGCGGAAGAACCAGTACACTCTCTGCAACCACAAGACAAACATTTGCGAAACAATGCATCAGTTTTGCTTTCTCGGAAACAATGTGACGCTCGGTTAGAGGCATGGTGGAGGAAAGTTTTCAACTTCATGTATGCTGTATTCCTACCTGGAAAACCCATATGCTCAGCAGCGCCTCTAACACAAATAACGAGAAGCCCATGAAGTACATTATCTGAAAGCAAAAATACTTCTTGTGAGCATTGAAACATATCGGCAGTATAAGGCTCCACAAAACTTATCCCCTTATTGCTCCCTGCACCTGGCCCGCACGAAGAATATGCCAAGACATTCAAACATGCCAAGGGTTCAGGTCCCAGTGGTAAATTATAATTCACAAGTTCCACTGATGCCTATTTATGGGATGGATCACGGTTAAAAAACAGCAAGCCTGATAACTTAGCATGTTGATTGAGCATTCGGATATTAGCAAGCAGAACTGGAGTTGTAGCCAAATTCTGACTGCTCTCTAGATTCGATAGTAGGTAAACCAACAGTACATATCTAGTTCCTCGTGTTTACATGGTAATGAAAATGACAGAATCAACTCACCCCAACAGCAGCGTTCTCGCCTATTTCGCTGATCGCTTGGAAAATTCCTCTGGAATAATAACATAAGATACATGAAGCAAATTGTAGTTCCAATTGAAAGAAAATGCAAATCAGAGAAAACTTAAAAACAGCAAGTTTATCACACTGAGTTTAAAAGTTGCAAAAAAACTTTTACTTTTAGTCTTGTTTTATGGAAAGTCTCCAGTAGCCTACTTCATAAAAACTTGAAAAAAATTAATTCATGTATTTGTAATAAGAAGTAATATTGAGTATCTGCATGAAAATAACTTAAGTCGCTACTTACGCTAATGATCTTCCCACATAAAAGAATGGCGGAGCAACAGCAGCGTATATGCACCAGGAAATGTGAAACTGCAGAGACAATATGAAGTTATGAGCACATTTTCTCTTCCATGAACATGTAGACCTTACAAAGATATACAAAAAAAATCACAATGCTTGCTCTTTTACAGAAAACATACAAAGTAGAATAGGAAGAACCATCCATAGCTGAATGCACTATCCTTCCTGGTGAAAGTGTTACAATATCAGATGAATCTTAAGTTTTGAACTTGTACTACATAAAGATATTTTGAAGATCAGTTAGAACATATTACCTCATTGCACGATATAGAGGTCGGTACCAGCAAAAATAGGCACCAGGGCATCCAGTAATGAAGTATATGAGTGCCAGAAACCAGATCCTAGGATCTGCATGGAATATATCATATATAATAGCTGAACAGCAGAAAAGAAAACTTATTATTATTAGCAGCACATAATTTCCTTTTTCTGAACATACCATGCCCTGTAATCCAAGCACCAGTTACACACAAAATGTTCCAGAAGAGGCATATGACCAACCCTGCATCGAAAATGTGCAAAAATATTAGTCACCACTAAAAGCCCATAGTCCTTAACGGGAGGAATTTTCAAGTAATTGGTGCCTTAGCTTCATACCTATGAGTGATGCGAAAGAAACATACTGTACACGCTGCAAGTGCACAGGTATATCATTTGAAATGTCAACATGAATGATGGGTAAGAATGGTGGCCAGTTTCTTCGCTCTATAAGGACTCCAGCTGCATGTAAAGACGTATTATAATATAAATTTATGGGACGTTTCAGAGAAAAATGGCACTTGTACGAAATAAAATAAAGGTTACCTCTTGCAAGAGCTTCTTCCCTTCTTTTTAGTTCCTAGAGAAAGGAACACAAGTTATATAATAGATATAATGAAGATAATAAATTGTGAAGTTCACAAAAGGTGAAATTAGTTGCATACTTAATAAAAATAATGCATATATGGCAGGTCATATACTCGATTTAACTAGTACATACCTCTTCCCTTCTGTTTAGTTCAGCCTCTTTAGCCATAAGTTCTCTCTCCTTTTTCTTTAGGTCCTGGATTTTTTAGACAAACTCATAAAAAGGATCTGGTAATGATATTAAAAGAAGAACAGAGGAAAACTAAGGAAAAAGGAAACTCTAACCCCTCTTCTATGGCCTGAGCCTAATTTCTAGCCTTTTACCAGCCTCAAAAATTATTTGTCGATTTTATGATTTATTGCCAGAGAAAATTATTTAGAATATTTTAGTTTTTTAAGCACATTTGTTTTCACATTCATACAAACCTGCAAGATAGATTTTTCTAAATATCTTAGTATTTTATGTGAAATTGCGACACAGACACACAGTGCACTTGTACACATGTCTATTGCTGACTTTGTAGGTCATAAAGTAAGAATCAACAAGTTCGACCAAAAGAAAGGTAACAAACTTAATGTGCAACTATGGAACCAGACATGCGGTGTACACATGTCATTTTGAAATATCGCAGAATGATTGAAAAATAGTAGAAAGCCAATACATACAGCTAAAATAGTAAGAGCATCTCCAACAGCATACCTAAACAGGATACCTATATACCTAAAAACTGACATGATACCTAAAAACCAACAAAAATTTGCTCCAACAGCATACCTATATGGATACCTATACCTAAAATTTTTAGGTCTCAACCTAAATTTCTCTCTCCTGAACCAAAATATAGCAATCCAAAGAGTGGATACTTATTTCTCTCCTGAGAGGAGAAATGGACAAAGAAGGAGGGAGGCACTGACAGGCGGGTCCCATTCGTCAGTGTCTTGTATCTAGAAAATAGGTCTCCAGTTTTAGGTATGCTGTTGGAGAGAGCAAGTTTTATGTATCTAAACTTTTCTCTCTCCTGTATCCAAAGCAAATTTTAGGTCTTCAATTTTAGATATGCTGTTGGAGATGCTCTAAATGATAGTTATCTCAAAGAATTGAAGCAATCAGTCTACCTTTTTATCAAGTGGGATATCTACAGATGCACCAATGTCATTGTAGAAACCAGCTGGCTCAGGAGGGAGTGGAGTTGGGCGTGGATTCTGCATGAATAAAAGGAAATGAATATATAGATAGTAATGAAGGTCTAAAGCAAAGATAATGAAACACATAATATTAATTCCATAACAAAATATAATTTGGGATTCAGAACTTGTCCAAAGGCACACGTGCTTGTCTCTGTTGTCACACAATTCTGCGCAAGCATTTTGATTGGGCTATGGTATGTTGTACTGCAAGAGTGTGATCAATATAAATGGGCTAAAGAATAATGCAACAGAACAAACCACAGTGTGAAAAACATATAGTTACAGTATACATAAGTCACTAGTACTCATAACAATATCAGTCTGAGTTTTACAAATGCATTCAATTTCCATATATCATATTAGAGAAACGGGTTACTAATCTTTTCCCCATAAACAAGTCTGGTGGCAGCCAAAAAGCACCTGAAAAAACTAACTTGGGTTCAAATGGATGTGCAGGACTGCATGTTGGTCAGGACAATCGAGCACGCTCCAGAGGTAAAGCTACAGTGAAATGCTGGTCTGAATTGATAGAAGTGGCACTGAAGCTGTTCCGTATCAGGAGCAGGTAGAACAACTAGTAATTAAGAGGAAACATGTATGTAAAAGACTTGAGCAGGGTTATCGAAGAGATGAGTGTGCAATTTGTTACGCATTTTGACACTGTGCAATGTTCAGGTAACCGCCAAAAGACACCAATCATATCACCTAGAAAAGGGCAGAGTATGGTGGATATATGACGAGTTCCTTCTCTCTAATACCGAATCTCGCAAACGACGTACCTCCAGCGTGGCAAGAAGGGACAACTGTTGCGGCGGCGGGCGCAGTATTGCTCGACCATCCTCCAGCCCGCGCCCCGCCGATCTGCCGCGGGCGCCATAGTGCGCAGGGAGAACCGGGAAGCCAGCGTCTGAGATTGGTGGGCAAATAACTCGCTAGTGCTATGCACTGGCACCGCAATCTGCGGGTCACCGCCGTGCGCGCGGTTCGCCGGAGCACGGAGCAGCCGCCGCCCGCCGGACTGGGATGCGAGCAGGCTGTTTTTTTTTTT
>CM014278.1:48626549-48642263 GCA_004135705.1 Alloteropsis semialata
GGAGAGAAACCGAAGGAGTCATGGGGTTGAACGTTACCGAGAAGGGGTTGACGTCTCCGTCGCCCTCCTCGAACGGGTTGTCGCGCCTCCACCTCCCCGCCATGACCCCCCGCTGCTCGCCTCTTCTTCTTCCACCTCGCGTCGTCTGCTCTGCTCTGCTCGCCTCGATCTTCTTCCACCTCGCGCCGTCTGCTCTCCTGGGACTTACCTCGTCCACAAGGATACACAGTGGCCGTATATATGCGTTCGCCTGCGACAAAGGTGCCGTCCGCTCATGCGGTACCGCGCCCCGGCGACAAGCCACGCCCTGACAAATGCCAACGATTTGATTTACTGCCGCGTTAAGAATGAAGCCGATCTGCTGGGCACTCCGCCTTACACGGTAATCAAGACGGGTTTGATTTAATCCAAAGCCGTGGTGACAGTGACAATCTGCCCAATGAGAGCCTTTGATCACTTCTCTGATCTCCTGTCTCGACTTCGACCGATACGTACGTTCCCGCGTAGCTGTCTGCCTGCCGTTTGCTCGATGGCGTTTGGTTTAGCTGGTTGC
The DNA here is from genome assembly GCA_004135705.1 of Alloteropsis semialata. Classification (NCBI taxonomy): domain Eukaryota; kingdom Viridiplantae; phylum Streptophyta; class Magnoliopsida; order Poales; family Poaceae; genus Alloteropsis; species Alloteropsis semialata. The sequence continues at coordinate 48,627,103 of CM014278.1, forward strand.
GAGCAACAGCGGCAGAATCGTTTGTACATATGCAGCGGGAATGCGCTGCGCCTGCAGGCATTGGCCATTGCCGCCCAAATGGCAGCATATCCTATATATATCCTGGGTCCTGGCCGCATGTACAGATCAGCATTGGTCGTCGATGTGAATTTATTGGTCCTTTCTTCTCGACTATGTCGTGGGGGCATGCGGCCGGATCAACAAGGGGCGATGGTAAACTTCGCAGAACGTGTTAAATTCGTCGAGCTCGATCAGCATCACTCAAAGAAGATGCAGCCACACAGTGTCGGGGTGGAATTAGTCCAGATTTTCTTCAGAAAACGAAATGGCTGAATGCTTAATAAGGCACAAGGTCGCCTGTTGGAACCAAGTAGTTAGCTGCAGATCGATGCACCATGCTGGAAGATAAGTAGTGCTTTTCTTTTTTTATATACCATTTTTATTTTAAGTTCATTATCTTCAAATGAAAAAAATGTTAGTTATTATTAACTATACTTTTTAGTAATTGTGACGAGGTATGAATCATACCTCGTCACAATTATTAAAAAGTATAGTTAATAATAACTAACATTTTTTTCATTTGAAGATAATGAACTTAAAATAAAAATGGTATTCATAATTTACAAAAATCATAATTTTGAGATAGGGAAAAGTCACTGGAACTGAAATTTTATTTAGGCTAAAATTTTTAAGTCTTGGCTAAATTTTAGGCCTATCTATTAACATGGTTTGGATAGTCTAGTGCTAAAATTTAGCACTTGATGCAAACACCCCCTATATGACTTCTTAGAGTACAAACGATCTCCTAATCTATTAAATTTCCTTTTACAATTCCATTGATTTTTTTGTTTTTGACATTAATTACACTATGTGCATTAAGACAAAGCAAAGGGCTTTGCTAAGGTACACCTCTTTACCTCCAAGGAGGTAAGACCTTAATCAAATCTAGACCTTTGATTATATATAAAAAATAGTTAAAAATAAAAAAACTGCTAACGTCTGCTAACCTGCAAGGCCGTAAGGCTTCCTCAAATCACGGTGTTTCCAAACAGATTTGCGGCAATCGGTAGTCGGTACCATCGTCAAACTCGAACCTGCACGATCGAGGAGGCCGACGTCACGGCCGCTACATGGCATGCACGAGCGCTCAGCTGGCTCAACAGGAGATGGGATTCCTTAAATCTTTTATTTTATCAAGTTTGTCTCATGTAGTACAACATTACCGTTATTACATATAACACTTTGGCCAAATTTTCCACGCACACGTTTGCCTTTGTTCACGTATAAAAATGTTACACAGAAAGTCAAATTTTTACCCTTTGTCCACATGTAAAAATGTTACAAAATACCTATACGTATGTCATTCAAAAAAACCGTTACAAAAAAAGTTACATTGTTAGCATACAAATCACGTTAGAAAAAAAGTAACAAGTCACATTGGGATCCATCACGTTTATTTGCATGTTCTAAAATGACGTTAAACTCAGGTTGGATCCATCACGTATCAGGTATATGGATGTTCCAACAAAAAAAACATTAAAGTTGTTACATTCATCACGTATGCATGCAGGTTAGATCTAATTGGATTTTATGCCTATTTTTCTAACTTTTCAAAAATAAAATAATAAATATATATTTTCCATATTACCTCCTAAAAGGTAATAAGTAATAATAAGTATCCAGATCTATCTAAATGAATGGCTCATAGTCATTCTGGAGTACCGTAATAATAAGTGGTCGGCGTGCTGCTGGCTCGCTACGTTCGCCGCTGGCCGCTTCAGGTATGCACGCTATAGGCAGTCGAGGCAGAAGCGTCAGGCGCTCAGCAGCTTCCAATTTGTTGGATATTGACTTGGAGTAGATAGCTAGTTGGAGACAATGTTATACGATCGCCTGATCGAACCTAGTCGCCATGCCACCGATAAGTTGATTAGTCGTGATTAGTCGTCGATCAGATCGATTAGTCGAGCCTAGTCGGTCCTAGTCGTATATCTAGTCATCCTATACATACAAGACCGATATGATATGTATAATATACCATACACAGTATATAACAAGCATAAGAACAAGGCTATAATTTAAAACATGTAACTAAATCAGCAATTCATAGCTGCATAGCAGCAAGGTTACTAGCTAAATAGGCAAGGTTCAGATGTTCACAACATAAATAGGTCCAAATGATAAAAAGCTGAGTGCACAGCTGAACAACACTCACATCAACAATCAAGTTCAGCATCCGAATCCAACAACAAAAGAAGTTAGGCAGTCATGCATCTAAGTAAGCAAATCTTCATTCAATTGAAAGCCTCCATCTCCAGCCTTTGCAGGTCCTCCTTCTCTTCCAGATTCTTCATCCCCCACCATTATTTCTTCTGAATCAGATCCACCAAGTGCTGCATCCATCATTTCATGATCACTGTCATCATCTTCAGCAATATCTTGAGTAGCAGTTGCCATCCTTGCGCGCTTCTTCTGCCTAGAATGAGTCTCTGTAACAGCAATGGCAATACGAGCAGCAGCAGCCCTAGTCAAGGTGCGGCCCTGAGGATCTTCACATGCACCAGAAGCTTCGTCCACAAGAGCCCCAGTCAAAGCATTGCCATCAGCATCAGCTGCTGCTCCTGTGTGAACTGGTTCACAATTTTCATCAACCCATTCATTATCCCATTCAAATTCTTCAAGTAGGAGTGGGTTGGTTTTGTTTCCTTTAGAGCCAAGTTCTCTAATTTTTTGGAATCTATTTGTCATCTTCCTATTGTAGCTAACATACACCAACTTGCTCAACCTTTTGTGCTCTAATCTGTTTCTCTTTTTGGTATGGATCTGCACAAATAAATGAGGCAAAATCAGATTGGTTTGCAAGATCAGATTGGTTTGCAAGGCAAAATCACTTGTACTTACATGAGCAAATGCACTCCAATTACGCTCGCAACCAGACGCAGAACAATAGAGACTAATAATTCTTTTTGCTAAACATTGGAGCTCATATGCTAGGCCACATATGATCGCCACCAAAGAACTGTCATACAAACATAAATGCTCAAGTCATAACTGAACCAAAGAAAGTGAAGAAGGGAACGAACTGCAATGCAAAAACAATTACTTACTAGGATTCTTGTTAGATCTGTCTCTTATTGCTAATGGCATTGAGAATGCTTCACCTTCAGACCTCTCATAGTCATCAGCTTGCTTACTAATCTTGGTCTGTTCATTGTCATCCAACACCATCTTCCATAAAACTTCATTGAACATGAACCTTAGCCTTGTTGCTTGTCTCCTGTCAGCTTCTCTTATGCGAAAGAATTTGGCTGGATTCAAGAATAGGGCTGCACCATACAACTTTTGCTCCATTTGGTTTTCCCACCTATTTTCATAGCACTCCATTACCTGTTTAAGTAATGGAGGGTTTTGCTCTAGTGATTCCTTGATGGATCACTTTGCAACATCCATTGCTGCCATGATTTCAGGAACTGCTGGTGTCTCATCTCCATCTGAAATCCTTAGAGCAACAAGCAATGGCTGTGAAGCTCTTAAGCAATTTTTCACTTTATTCCAAAATGACACTGATAAGGCAATTCTTGCACAAGCTGATCCTTCAACAGATTTAGCCAGGCTGTTAGATTGCCATTCATCACTAACAAATAAGGTTTTCAGACCGTTCTTGTGCCTACGCATGCTTGCTAGTGTGAGATAAGAAGTAGCAAAGCGAGTCACAGCCGGCCTTACAAGATCACCACCTAACTTTTGTCTCATAAGATCAAGAAGCCTTCCATGCTTGTAGATAAATCTGGACACTTTCTTTGCCATATTGATTGCAGTGTTGAATTCCTTTATCTGTCCAATATCCTGCAGCATCAAATTCAGGCAATGGGCAGCACAAGGTGTCCAAAACAAATGTGGGATCCTCTCCATAAGAATCCTTCCTGCTGCCTTGAAGTTGGATCCATTATCTGTGACTAGCTGCACTACATATTACTTGCCCACCTTGTCAATTTGCTTTTCTAACAAATTTGCTAACATATTTGCATTTGCCACCTCACTTGATGCATCTACTGAGCCTAGGAAGAAGGTCCCTACTGGACTATTGGCAAGAAAGTTGATGAGATGGCGCCGGCTTGTGTCGGTCCACCCATCGGATATGATTGTGCAACCATATTCCTTCCATGATTCCTCATGCTTCTTCCTTATATCTGCTGTTCTGTCCACAGCCCTATCAAGCAGCTCACCCCTAATCTGACGGTATGTTGGTGAGCGGTACCCAGGACCATATTGCCCAATAGACTCAAGCAAAATTTCCCAGCTTCTTGAATTGATGACATTAAATGGTATGCCATTCTCATAAATTGATGACATTAAATGGTATGCCATTCTCATAAAAGAAATCAACTACATGATCATCAACAATCTGTTTGGCATCCTTATCTTTCTTTGTGCAGTGCTCAAGTGTAGGTTGAGAAGTCTTGGATTTATGCCTTTTTGCTACTACTACTTCAGGTGGATCAGAAAGCATTGAACTTACTGACTTGGAGTACTTTTGTGTCTGTGGTTTTACTGGAGCAGAAACCACAAATGAAGTGATTGCAGTTTGAACAATTTTCATCTTTGCTTGCTGCTTGATCCTTGTACTAGAACTTGGTACTTTTGTTGGTTCTTGTCCATCTTCAGCAGCTTGGTCTTGGTCACCCTCTTGTGCAGACTCCTGCCCTTGGTCACCTTCATATTGCACAATTACAGTCCTTGAATTCTTTTTCAAGTAAGCATCCATTTCTGTCCTAATTAACTCAGGTGCTCTACCACATTTCAGTGCATCATCATAACTCCCAGCAAGGTGTTGCTTGAACCTCTTGATTCCTGATGGGACAATCTTCTTATAGAATATACATGTCACCATCTCCTTCTTAGTCTTCTCTTCCCAGAACCCATACTTCCATCCAGGGTCAGTAGACCTTGCCTTCCTCTTAGGATCTTGAGCCATCTCTGCAAGTTCTGCTGGAAGTTCAGCTAAGGCCTTTTCTATTATCGATTTCTCATCTGGAGCAGCTGAGGAAGCAGCTGATGAACCTGCGGCACCAGCATTACCATCTGCTATGTTATCGGGCATTATCACTTCCACATTCTTCACCACTCTATGTTGCTCATCCATATCTGCACAGCAGTACAACACACACATCCATGTATAAGCACTAGCACTAGTAGTAAGCACAACACAAGTAGTAAGCACTAGCCGTGAGCACAAGCAAACAATAGAGTAGAAGACACTAAGACAGACAGCATGAGCAGAGCAGAACAGAGCACGAGGAGACGAGAGAGCAAGAGCAGCAGACCAAACCTTCAGAGGAGGAGCTCATCTTGCAGCTGAGGAAGTGAGGCGAGCAGAACGAAGAAGGGATTCAGCAGCAGGTGATGCCAAAAACATGATTTTCAGGACTTAGAGCCTTTTCAGCTAAATGCTGAAATTCAGAAGTTTGACCCAAGTTTGATCACTGGATCAAGATCATCACCATTGTAAAGTTGGTACTTTGTACTCCAACTTTCATATTGGTGGTATTTCAAGTGCTTTGGCAAAATAAATTGTTTGGAGCCTCTCAAAAAGGATAAAAAGAATTTGCTCATTTACATAGAATGAGAGTCAAAGGAGTTCAAATTTGAATTTTGAATTTTTGTTTGAACTTCCAGTACTCGTTTGAGTTCATAAACATGTAGTTGACCTTTTGAGTATCATTTTGGTATATTTTCATATATGACTAATTTGCCTATAAGAGTTGACTTTGGTCGGTTTACTTGTATTACCTTGTACTTTTAGCATGGCGTATTGGTACCGTGGATAATGAAAACAAAATGTTGATAGAAATTTATCAAATTTGATAGAAATTCATCAAAATTGTCTTATCATTAGTGTAATTTCATAGAATAAGATAGAATTTGATACAATTTTAGGTGTCAAGGTGATGACGGAAGACGAAATGAATGAAATGATTATGATGGACGCAATCGCAAAAGGCGGCGCACGTGCCACTAACCTCCTCGACGTCGAGGAGGAGGCAGGTGGTGACGATGGCAGCCAATTCCTCAATATGTCTAATGATGGCATGGAAGAACCTGCTGCAAATGTTCACACAAAGAAGGTATACATGTATACATATTGTCAATATCGATGATATATATATATATATAGGGCGAGGCTAAAATGCAACAAGGTGCATTTTGTATAGGAAACGCACAGACCCTAGCAAGACTACCGAAAAAGAAAAAAACCAGCGCTCTCGCACTCCCGCGCCTCGCACTTCCGTCCACCCACTGTCTGCATGCATGGAATCTTTTTGTATTCAAAACTTCAATTCACTTTTTTTTTCTAAACCGTAAGTCGAATCAACGAACCGTTTGTTGCATCTTACTCGAAAAAATGTGCTTAAAATACAAGATCCAACATGGATATATTTCGTGCATTTTTTATTAGTTGCAACTCGGAAGCATATACAATTGCAACTCGGAAGCATATACAATTGCAACTCGAGTTGCAACTCTGTATGCAACAAATGTTTATGCAAATGCAACAAATGGTTGTACAGATGCAACAAATCGTTGTACAAATGCAACAAATATTTAGTTTCGTGACACAAAGACAAAGACATTAAAAAATACAACGCAATAAATGTTTAGACAAATGCAACAAATATTTATTTTTGTGACAAAGGAACAGAAACATTAAAAAATATAACACAACAGACAAATGCAACAAAATGCTTAGATAATAGGAGAAAGTCAAACATTTCTTGCAATTGCAATCGAATAGCATCCCGCTGCAAATCCAGTTGCAACTCTGGGCGCAATTGAAAGTCAAACATTTGTTTTTTTCTTTTTTCAAAAAAAGTCAAACATTTGTTTTTTCTTTTTCTGAAAAAAGTCAAACATTTGTTTTGTTCTTTTTCTGAAAAAGTCAAACATTTGTTGCAATTGCAATCGAATTGCATACAACTGCAAATCCAGTTGCAACTCTGGACGCAACTGAAATTCAAACATTTTTTTTCTTTTTCCGAAAAAAGTCAAACATTTGTTTTTTCTTTTTCCAAAAAATTCAAATTTTTTTCTTTTTCCGAAAAAAGTCAAACATTTGTTGCAATTGCAATCGAATTGCATACAGCTGCAAATCCAGTTGCAACTCTGGGCGCAACTCAAAGTCAAACATTTGTTTTTTCTTTTTCCAAAAAAAGTCAAACATTTGTTTTTTTCGAAAAAAGTCAAACATTTGTTTTTTCTTTTTCAAAAAAAGTCAAACATTTGTTTTTTTCCAAAAAAGTCAAATATTTGTTGCAATTGCAATCTAATTGCATACAGCTGCAAATCCAGTTGCAACTCTGGGCGCAACTCAAAGTCAAACATTTATTTTTTTTCTTTTTCTGAAAAAAGTCAAATATTTGTTGCATTTATTAAACAGAAAGACATTTGTTGCAATTGCAATCGAATTGCATACAACTGAAAATCTAGTTGCAACTCTGGGCGCAATTGAGTTGCAACTGGATATGGTTATAAACACCACATGTAAATATAACATGTATAGAGTTGCAAATGGAAAGCTCACAGAGTTGCAATTCACTAAAAGACGCACGAAATATTTTATGTTGGATCTAGTTTTGTTAAGCAAATTTTTTCAAGTAAGATGCAACAAACGGTTCGTAGATTTGACTTACGGTTTAGAAGATATCGTATTTTTTCAATTCGAATTAAGAAAAGATTCTCCACATGCATATGAATCTGGTGGAGGCGTAGAGACGTGGAGCACATGAGGTGGCATCACGTGTTTGGTCTGGATCATTAATTTTGCATGCATACATGCGCGCTCGCTGGGGTCTGTGCATTTGTTATATAAAATACACCCAGGTGTCTTATAGCAAAACACTATATTCAAGCATGAAATCTTGATACATTTCTTTCTCGTACGTGTAGCCCTCAGGCTCACAGCCTTCTGGGTCCTCATCATCGAAGAGGACGAAACATGGACCGACCAAAAAGTTAGAGGGCAGACTTATAATCACAGATGTGGCAGAAGATGGTCGGCCAGTTGCGCCAGATGAAGCTGTTATAAAGATGGCCAATCAGTGTGGTGTTCTTGTGAGAGACCACGTGCCCATCAACTTGCAGAGGTGGAAACCCAGCGATGATCATTCATACGTGCCGCAATCAGAGAAAGAAATGCTATGGGCTAGTCTGAAAGAATGTTTCACAGTGCCTGAAGGTTCAGAGGAAAGAGTCAAAAATTGGGCTCTAAGGACGATGGGTACTTCATTTCAAACATGGAAGAAGAACATGTACAAGAAATATGGCGAGAAGAATCTGACACCCAACTTTGACGAGTACCCAAAGCTGAGGGGTCATTGGGATTCATTCGTGCAGTACAGGCGGTCGGAGTTAGGTGAAAAGAACTCGTGATAGAATAGGATCAATGCCGCGAAGAAACAGTACTTCCACTCTCTTGGACCAACTGGCTATAAGAAGAAAATTCCTATCTGGGACAAGATGGAAGAAGATTTGGTTACCAGAGGAATCACGCGGGCGACAATAAATTGGCCCGAGCGATCAAGGCATTGGTACTACGCTCATGGTGGTACTCTGGATCTTAATGATGGGTCGCTTATATACAACGATGAGTTAAAAGATGCGGCCGCTGCTATCCTTATGGCACATGGGACATTCATTCCCGACAGAGAAAATGACGAGCTAACAAGGGCTCTGGGGAATCCCGAACATCTCGGACAAGCTAGAGGTGTCAGCGTCGTCCCGTGGAAGGTTGCATTCTCTGCGGACAGTGACACGTACAAGAGTCGAAGCCGCTCTAAGGCCGCACAGGAGAGAAGAGTAGAGAACTTGGAAAGAGAGCTTCAGCAAACAAAGGCTGGCATCGCAGATGAAGTGTCTAGACAGATACAGACATTGCTGAGCCAAGGACAGATGGTGCCGAGATTAGTACTTGCACCAGCTGTTGGATCAGCTGATGGTGTTAGCCCGCCCTCCCAACGTCGCAACAGTGTTGCTTCCACGGAGCTCCCACCTGCCGATGCCGGGGACGAGAGTGCTCGCTATCCAGTAGACGAAATCACTTTGCGTATGCCATGTGAGCTTCATATACCATGCCAGAACTTATCCACTAAGGTGGCTTACGGTATGGCTTATCCGGTGGAGCAAGGGCAGACCATTCATGGGGCACAGTTTCCAAGTGGCTACAGTAAGGTGGGGGTCGAGCAAATTTGTGAAGGATATGATGACTTGGAGCTCGACATCGAAGGTGACGACGGAGAAAGGACGTTAGCAGATGCTGCCCACGGTAGTATCATTCTATGGAAGAAATGTTACATCAAATTTAGCAATCAAGGGCCATCATCTACTCCACCCAGGGATCCCCGCAGCCACTTTCACCTTCAAGAAGGGACGGGGATAAGCCAGAGCTGCCACCTCCAGGTAGGGATGATGCCGGCTCACACATGTCTCCTCCACCAGCACGGCATGCCCCAAAGCGCAAAGCTGCGCCTCCACGGCGGACTACTCGCCAGAAAAAGCTACATCAAACGGTGGAAAAAGAGCCTACCGAAGAAGAAAAGTTGGTCGCCATAAGGAAGAAGTTACCTTACGACCAAACTGACGAGGAAACTGCTTTGGTGGTCAAAGCCTAGGTCAAAGAACATTTCAAACCAGATGAGCCAGAGAAGTCGGTAAAAATAGATCCAAATGCGAAGAACTTTTTCAAATCAATGAGCGCGGCGAATCAGAAGAGTCTCTTAGTATCTGACTACGACCGCCAGTTTGCAAAGTCTTATCAGCAGAAACAAGCCAGCAATGGATCCTCGGGGAAGAAGGCGGCCACTCCTAAGAAAAAGCAAGTCGGTCAGAGCTCTGCTAGGAGGACACAAGTGCAACATGATGTTAACGACGAAACACTTGCTCGGATGGTCGCGAAAGAACTTTTAGAGGGTGAAATTCCTAAGGCAACACCAGTGACACATTGGGAATTTCGATATGGCGAACCAATGGTGCCTCCATTTTCTGTGAAGCTACTTACCACTCAAGCGTACCCATTCCATACATGGTACATGAAGGTGTCCAAACAGGGTAGACTGATGCTCAATGTTTTGATACAAGACCGTGATTACATCCGTGGGCCGGGTCTCTTAATTTTGGATTTCAAGGATGTGTATATGTTGTACCATCAAGATGCCATAGACCTCTCATTGATGAGCTGCTGGGTTGTGTAAGTTTGTTTCACTGATCTATTCTCATAATATTTGCTTTCTTAATTATAATTTGCAACAATAACATTCTATTCTTGTCATGTAGGATGGAGATCCATACATGCCGTGAAAAATCGTATGATGATATCGGCTTCATGGATCCATGCATGGTAAATGCCGTACTTGTATCCGGTAAGCCACTAGAGACGGTGGACAACATATACTTGTACCTGGAGAGACAAAGAAGCAAGCATTACATTCTTTTGCCATACAATTTCAAGTGTGTACTTCTCTCTATATATGTATAACTTTAAGACTTTTTCTCAGTACTTATGCATGTATTATTATATATATATATATATATATACAGGTTCCACTGGATACTCCTTGTGATCATCATAAACACCGGTCATATTTTTGTATTGAACTCAATGCGGAAACCACAAGAGGATTACCAACCAGTTTTAGACCTGATTGACACGGCATGGACACGTTTCCATGCAAATGTTCGAGGAAATTTCAAAGAAAAATTGGATGTGAAGACGGACTTTCCGGTATGTGGCTGGTGTACCCGCATATCTCGTAAAATTACACTAATATATAGTTGTTACGTCTAACTTTATTCTTCTCCACTTCTAGTGTGCCAGACAGGAACAAGGGACGAATCTATGTGGATGCTACGTCTGCCAGTGGATCCATAGCTTTATTTCTCCCAAAAAAGCGACTAACGAAAAACTCATGGTATGAATTAAAACAATTCATACTTACATATGACTTGTTCTATAATGTGTATGATCTAGTGTTATCCAATATATACTGAGATTAAAATGTTGTCATTTGTGATTAATGCAGAGAATGTTTTACCATGAAGAGCTCCCAATGACAGAAAAAGCAAAAGCTATTGCGGACCAACTATTTGGATTCATTATGGACCAAGTTATAAATCCAAACGGAGAGTACCACCATGACGGACGCGATATCGCTCAATATCGCTTCCTTTTCGCTCCTTCTACCGGTTCTGCTCGTCAATTGTAAACAACTTTTAATTGCTCTAACTTTTGTATTGGCTTATCTCAAATGTTTATATGTGAATGTTCGAGAAAAATGCAATCAAAGTCCGGTCAAAATCAATTGACAATTGCAACGACTTCAATCTTATTGCGTGAAAGATCGTGTACGACATATGACGCTTAAACATGTAGACGCGTAGATACATAGACGAATTGCGTATAACTAACCCAAATAGCAAACGTTAAAAAAAAACCAAAACAACCTTTGGTACCGGTAGACCGAACCCTTTAGTCTCGGTTGCGCGGTACCGGTTCCAGAACCGATACCTAAGGGGGTTATGACCCGTTACTGATGGCGCTGTCTCCAGTAGTGTCCGTTGACGCCAGGTCCTCCACTTCCTCGTTTTCCCTGAGCACCTCGTTCTCCCTAAGATTGAAAGTGCATCTAGGCCTCCCATGTGTTTTGGTGATAATGACAATTAGAATTTGGGATTTGATGCTTGTATTGAAGTATATGCAGGAATAAAAGAAAAGAAAGGATTATGAATATCAAAAGAAGGTCCCCAATTACTTATGTATGGTGGAAGAGCTCATTGGCGATTTAAATTCATTTTTGGTTTGAATTTGAGTATAGGAATCACCGTACTATAAAGGGGGACGTGTTTGATGAATCAAGAGTGCCTAAAGTGCTTAATTGAGATACTAATTTCCCAAGAGAGAAATCTAACTTTAGATTTTCAGGCGCTGCACAGCGTCCTGTCGGAATTTCCAACGCTACGTCGGAAGTTCCGGTGAGGCCGGAAATAGCCGCTGCTCTACTTCCGGCACGCTCGGTTTGCCGCCGGAAATCTCCGGTGCGTAGTGCCGGAATTTCCGGTAGCTCTGTTCTTCGCGCTAACTCTGTTGGCTTGGGCGTGCCCGGAAATATCCGGAGGACAATCTCCGGTGCGCTCGGTTCGGGCTCGGAAGTTCCGGTGGGTTATGCCGGAAGTTCCGGTGGGGCTGTTCGTAAGGCTGATTCTTAGTTCAAAACAGTGCCTTGCCGGAAGTTCCGACACTATGTCGGAAATTCCGGGAAGTGACCTGGCAGTGCATAACGGCTAGTTTTTGGGGGCCCTCTATTTATATCCCCTCAGCCCCCACTTCATTTGTTGCTGACCTAACCCGAAACAAAAGCCTCAAAAGCATTGAATTCACACTCCCAACTCCTTCTAGAGCCATTTCTTGCAAGGATTTGAGTAGAGGGTTGGTGGTGAGTTATTCTTGAGGTGTGAGAGTAAAACTTTGAGTGAGTTCTTCATTGGTTCATCTCAAGAAGCACTTGAAGCATTGTTTGATTCGTCGATTCGCGTTTGTTACTCTTGGAGCTGAGCTCCTAGACGGTTAGGCGTCGCCGGCAACTCCCAACTTCGTGTGGTTGAGTGCCGGACGTTTGTAATCTTCATCCCTTTGTGGGACAATAGTAAGAATTTCAATCCGGTCTTTGTGGTTGATTGAAGGAGGCAAGGGGTTAGAGTTGACCCGGCTCTACGTGAGCACCTCAACGGAGACGTAGCTCCTAAGTGGAGTGAACTTCGGTGAACAAATCCTTGTCTCTTGTTCTTGTTATTGTTCTTCATATTCATATCGTTCTTGAGCTTAAATTGACCCGATCTATATTGTTATAAGTTTTCGCTGCTAGAGATCATAGTTTTAAGCTTCCTTACACTTGTGGTGAACTTTCTATTCATATAGAATCTTCAGTTTCATTTCTGTTTTTGAATCTCGAATTCAGGTTTGTGTTGAGCCGGAAGTTCTGCCCCTGTGCCGGAAATTCCGGGAAGCCGGAAGTTCCGACACAGCGCCAGAAGTTCCGGCCCATTTAACGTTTAATTGTGAAATTTGCAGAATTTTTTATACAGGCCTATTCACCCCCCTCTAGGCCTAGTGTCGGTCCTTTCAATTGGTATCAGAGCCTAATCTCTTGATTTAGGCTTAACCGCTAAGGGAAAACACTATGGCCAACTTAAAGGAACAAGCGGTAATCACCGGTGCTTCCGCCAGCATCTCTGATGCTTCCGCTACCGCTACCGCTGCCCAACTCTTGAAGATTGGGCGCACAAGTCATCCCCCAACTCCATACGACTCAAGCTTGAGCGATGATGATTTTGATGTGAGTGATGTTGAGGGTGACTTCACCGAGGAAGAAAAGAAGAAGCTAAGAAAGGAGAAGCTAAAGAAGAAGATTCAAGAGAAAGCCGAGAAGAAGGCTCAAAAGCTTCTCAAGAAGAAGATCAAAGAAGAAAGAGAGAAGAATACTCTTGACGGGCTTCATGCGGTGTCTCAACCATATGGGGCATCTTCACAAAATACTTCTAACCCTTCTCCATTTTCATTTACTCCAGTTTCCAATGGGCAAAGCCCCTCACTTTGATGGGAGTGACTATGCCCGTTGGAGTGATGATATGAAAATGCATCTTTATGGTCTTAATCCCGCTCTTTGGACCATTGTGGTTGTAGGTGTGAAGCAACATGACGAAGATGAACCTATCACTCTGGAGCTAGAGCATGACATGTTTCGGAATGCTCAAGCCGTACGGGTCATTAGAAGCTCACTTTGCACCTATGAGTACAACAAGGTTAGAGGGATTGAGAGTGCCAAGGAGATTTGGGACATACTTCAATTGTCTCATGAGGGCTCCGATGAAGTCAAGGAAGGGAAGATGGATCTACTCCAAGGAGAATTGGAGTCATTTGTCATAAAGAAGGATGAAACTCTCCGGCAAATGTATGATAGGCTCAAGTTGCTTGTGACCGACATTAGATCTCTTGGAAGCAAGGATTGGGATGATAGCAAGGTCACAAAGAAGATGCTTAGAGCTTATGCCCCGAAGAACCGAAATTTGGCAACTATCATTAGAGGGAAGGAAAGCTACAAGAAGATGAAGCCAATCCAACTACTCAATGAGTTGGAGTATCATGAGATGACCGACTTGGATATCACCAAGTCAATTGGGCAAGATGAAGTCAAAGCCATAGCTCTCAAAGCCGAACCAAGCAAGAAAGTTGAATCAATTGAGAAGCCATCAAAGTCAAAGAAGAAAGTTGATTCAAGTGAAGATGAGAGCACGGATGAAGAAACGGCAATGATGGTCAACAACTTCAAGAGGTTCATGAAGAGAAGAAGTGACAAGAAAAAGAACAATTCAAGAAGATGCTATTCTAGCAAGAGAGTTGGTCACTTCATTGCCGAGTGTCCGGACAAGAAGGATGATGATGATGAGGACCACAAGGATGACAAGAGATCCAAGGACAAGGAGAAGAGGTACAAGGAGAAGAGCAAGGAGTACAAGAATAAGAATGGCCATGCTCATGTTGGTGAAGGTTGGGATTCAAGTGATGAGTTCGACGAGGAAGGTGTGGCATCCATTGCCATGCATGAAGATTCACCAACACCAAGGCTCTTCAACAACCTCTCCGATGATGATGATCACCCCATGTGCTTCATGGCCAAGGGGACTAAGGTATCAACTATTCCAATCCTCCATCATCTCCTACCTCCACATCTAGTAATGTAGAAAATGACTTAGATGAGGAGGAAGAAGCCCAACACAAAGCAAACATGATAAAAGAGTTTGGAAAAAAGGGCTATAAACAAATTAAAAAGCTTATGGAGAAATTGGAGAAAAGAAAAGAGAAACTTAAAGAACAAGAAGAATTGCTCATCCTTGAGAAGGAGGGAAACCTTGTTCTAGAAGAATCTCTAGTTGAGGAAAAGGTGATGGTTGAAAAGTTGGCAATGGACTTGTCTCTTGCCAATGATTCATGTGAGCGGATGTCAAAGCAACATGCCTTGGCAAATGATGCTCTAGCTAACCTAAAGAATGTGCATAGCGAACTTCAAGAAAGGCATTCACGCCTAGAAGATACATACAAGGAACTTGAAGTTAGC
>CM014278.1:48643994-48657796 GCA_004135705.1 Alloteropsis semialata
CTCCTCCCCTCGCCGCCTATAAAAGGGCCCTCTCCAAGCCCTTGAGCCACCACACTACCTCCCCAGCGCCTCCTCCCTCACTCCACCGCAGTGCAACGCCGCCGCCGAGCCTCCACCAGAGCCGCCGCCTCCGCCTTCATCCACCACCGCCGCCCGCACGCGGAGCCGCCGCCTCACTCCTTCCCCGCCCAAGGTGAGTGAGGGGTTGGACTCCCCGTGGCCCCCTCTTGCTCGTGCGCCGCTCACCGGGCGTCCCCGCGGCCCGGAGGGCCGGGAACGCCGGCGAGCCGAGCGCCGCCGCCGCCCCGTTCCCCTTCCTCTGTTCGGGCCGACGACGAAAAGGAGAAAGGCCGGCATATTTCCGGATAACCCCCTGCCGAATTCCCGAATCCATAAAGAACCCTTCCCCCTTTAGCCAGTTTCCAAGAAAACCCCCTATCCTTTCTGTATAATTCCAAATAAGCCCCTGGCTCTTTACCAAACTCCCATATACTTTCCAAATATCACAACCATGCCCTTCCACCTTATAAAACCTTCACAACTAGGTCCCTGGCCCTTTATAATTATTATAAAGAGGTCCTAAAACCCCCGTTTAAGCCCTAAACCTCCCTTAACTCGTCATTTCATGCGCCAAATCTCTCCGGTTTTCCACCAAACTCAACCATGCCTATCTTATATCTATTCCGGCTAAGCTTTATACAAATCATCCCAATATAATTCCATTTCCTATTTTATTTTGTTCTTACCTGTTTCCAACTCATCGGTTAAGGAATGTGTTTTCTTATTGTATGTTTGTTTGATCGTGCCCTAGACGACGGAGTGAACGAGGAGGAGCAGTACCGCGAGCAGGACTACGCAGGAGAGTACCGCGAGCCCGACCCCGAGGACCCGTACCGCGAGCAGGATCTCCCAGAAGCTTTTGTTGACGGCAAGTCCAATCCCATCCTTTGATGCATGTTTATCCCATGTTTTTATAAACACAACCTATTAAGCCTTTGATTATTGCATTGTTTTAGTCAAAACCCGGTTGGTTAGCCACTCCTTGATTGATATGATATTCCTTGACAACCAGTTATCACTAAATATGATTTACTCTGTTTAAGTGATAACACTTTCTAGAATGCTTAGGTTTAGAATGCATAGGATTTGTTACCCTTACTCAATCATGACTATACACTGGTTTTATCAAAAGAATAAATGTGTGAGTTGGTTTTGGTTTTGGGTTTGGGTTTGAAAAGAGTAAAACTGTGTGGATAAAATGGATGGGCATAACTTTGTGAAATGCCAAAAGGAGGCTTGTACCTTTGTGGTTAAGCAAGTTGGGAGATATCCATTTTGTCCGGTTTTAAACCGAGGTGATGTGTCATCTTGCCTAACCCAATTTATCTCGTACAACCACTCGACTCTTGTATGGTGCAAGGGCTTAGTCTAAATCCCACTAGCCGTGCTGTTAGTTGTCTGGAGGCAGGTGTGCAGCGGGAAAACCAAGTGCCGTCTTAGTGACATGGTTGCCGTCTTAGTGACATAAACCCCTTGGTGTTTTTCTCGCGATGGCTAGGCAGTTTTGGCTATGGTGGGTAATGGCTTCGATAAGATCCGCACTGACACTAAGGTGATCGTGTTGCGGTACCCTACTTGTGGTGAAAGTGTACACCTCTGCAGAGTTACGAACTATTCGAATAGCCGTGCCCACGATCATGGGTGAGTTATGCCTTGGTCACAATACCAAAGGTTTTTGGGAATGGGTTGGAGTGTGTTGGTTTTGAATGAGTTCGGCTTTGTGCCAAAAGCTACGGCGGATGGGAAATCCGGTAGCACTTAAAAGATGGATCCTTTGTGGATCAACCCCCACTAATTAAGTTGTTACTCAGAGTTGCTTTGCTAAATTATTCCTTGATAACCCTTGCATGTGTTAAAACTAGCTTTTTGGCAAAAATAAAACCTAGCCTTATCCTTGATATTCCTTGCGCATAATTCTGTGTTAACCCCTCCGTGGGTGTGATTGGGCTTGTTGAGTACTCTTGTACTCACCCTTGTTGTTGTTAAATCCAGAAGAAGACCCGGACTTTGTTGAGGACGCTGAGTAGGTGGTCGCTTCCGCACCCAGCTTTGCCTGTGGAGTTTGGTCCCGCCCAAGATGGCTTCGCTGCCGCAGAACTCTGATCCCTTGGTTGAACCGGTCTGGTTCATCCTTTGGCTTACCGCCGTAGTTTACCTTTTAGCAGTTCTAGTTTGTATTAGGTGCCCGCTTCCTCGTGGGCTGTAAGTTTCTGTACCAACTGTTGAATAAATGTGTATCAGCCTCCTGGGACTGATAATTTGTATCACATTTAGTCTCTGCTTAGGCAGGGGCGCTTCAACTAACAAATGTTGTTTTTGAGAAAGATAGGTTGTGTAGTGCATGCCAAGCCGGGAAGCAAGTTGGTGCTCCACATCCACCCAAGAATATTCTATCTAGCTCAAGACCCTTGAAGCTTCTTCATATGGATTTGTTTGGACCCATTGCTTACATTAGCATTGGGGGCAACAAATATGGTCTTGTCATTGTGGATGACTTCTCTCGCTTTACTTGGGTATTCTTTTTGAAAGAGAAGAGTGAACCTCAAGGAATCATCAAGAAGTTTATTAGAAGAGCTCAAAATGAGTTTGAATTGAAGGTCAAGCACATGAGAAGTGACAATGGCTCGGAGTTTAGGAATACCGGTGTTGAGGAATTTCTTGATGAAGAAGGCATCTTGCATGAGCTCTCCGCCCCCTATACACCTCAACAAAATGGCATTGTTGAGAGGAAGAATAGGACATTGATTGAAATGGCAAGAACCATGCTTGATGAGTATAACACTCCAGATATCTTTTGGGCCGAAGCAATCAACACCGCATGCCGTGCCACCAACCGGCTTTATCTCCAAAAGTACTTGAACAAGATTCCATATGAGATAATCACCGGTAACAAGCCTAAGGTGCATTACTTTAGAGTTTTTGGTTGCAAATGTTACATTCTTAACAAGAAGGCCAAAAGTTCTAAGTTTGCACCTAAGGTTGATGAAGGTTTTCTACTTGGTTATGGTACTAACGAACACGCCTACCGTGTCTTCAACAAAACCACCGGTTGTGTTGAGGTCACGGTGGATGTGAAATTTGATGAATCAAACGGCTCTCAAGTAGAGCAAGTTGAAAATGACCTTGTAGATGATGAAGAGCCTCCAAGAGAATCCATCTTGAAGATGGGATTAGGTGAAGTAAGGCCAAGGGAGACTCTCATGAAGGATCAAGTGCAAGCTCAAGCTCCGGATGATGGGACTAGTGAGCCGTCTTCTTCAACAAGAGTTGAACCATCCACTTCTCCTCATGGTCAAGATCAAGCTCATGGTGACGATCATGATCATGGCATTGATCAAGGGGGAGGCCAAGATGAAGAAACTCAAGACATTGCTCCTCAAGCTAATGAAGAAGATGATGATGGGCCTATTCAAAGGCAATCTCAAGTACCTCATCCTAGAGTTCATCAAAGTGTCCAACGGGATCATCCCGTGGATAACATTCTTGGGAGCATCCGAAGAGGGGTAACTACTCGTTCTCGTTTGGCAAACTTTTGTGCTAGTTACTCTTTTGTTTCCTCTTTGGAGCCTCTCAAGGTTGAAGAAGCACTTGGTGATGCGGATTGGGTAATGGCAATGCAAGAAGAATTGAACAACTTCACAAGAAATCAAGTTTGGGAATTGGTGAAGAGACCCAAGCAAAATGTGATTGGCACCAAGTGGGTATTCCGCAACAAACAAGATAAACATGGTGTTGTCACAAGAAACAAGGCAAGGTTGGTTGCTCAAGGGTTCACTCAAATTGAAGGTTTGGATTTTGGTGAAACTTATGCTCCTGTAGCTAGGCTTGAATCAATTCGTATTTTACTTGCCTATGCTACTCACCATGATTTCAAGCTTTATCAAATGGATGTGAAAAGTGCATTCTTGAATGGGCCTCTCTCCGAGTTGGTATATGTGGAGCAACCACCGGGCTTTGAAGACCCCAAGCATCCCGACTACGTGTACAAGCTCCATAAGGCGCTCTATGGGCTCAAGCAAGCTCCTAGAGCATGGTATGAATGCCTTAGGGAATTTCTTCTCAAGAACGGCTTTGTAATGGGCAAAGCCGATTCTACACTCTTCACTCAAAAAGTTGACAATGACTTATTTGTTTGTCAAATATATATTGATGATATTATCTTTGGTTCTACTAATAAAAAGTTTTGTGAAGAATTTAGTAATATCATGACCAAGAGATTTGAGATGTCCATGATGGGTGAATTGAAGTTCTTTCTTGGATTTCAAATCAAGCAATTGAAGGAAGGGACTTTCATATGTCAAACCAAGTATGTGAATGATATGCTCAAGAAGTTTGACATGGCCGATGCAAAGCCTATCAAGACACCCATGGCCGTCAATGGACATCTTGATCTTAATGAAGATGGAAAATCTGTGGATCAAAAGGTATATCGCTCCATGATTGGTTCTTTGCTTTACCTTTGTGCATCTAGACCGGATATTATGCTTAGTGTGTGCATGTGTGCAAGATTTCAAGCTAATCCTAAAGAATGTCATTTAATAGCCGTTAAGAGAATCTTGAGATATTTGGTGCATACTCCATACCTTGGCTTATGGTATCCCAAGGGCTCCACTTTCGATTTACTTGGCTATTCCGATTCGGATTATGCCGGTTGCAAAGTAGATCGAAAGAGTACCACCGGGACTTGTCAATTTCTTGGCCGGTCTTTGGTGTCTTGGAGCTCTAAGAAACAAAATTCCGTTGCCCTATCCACCGCCGAGGCCGAGTACGTTGCAGCCGGTGCTTGTTGTGCTCAACTACTTTGAATGAGGCAAACCTTGAGTGACTTTGGTTGTGAGTATAAAAATATCCCACTCTTGTGTGACAATGAGAGTGCCATAAAACTAGCAAACAACCCAGTCCAACACTCAAGAACCAAGCATATTGACATAAGACACCATTTCTTGAGAGACCATGAAGCCAAAGGAGATATCGCTCTAAGCCATGTGAGTACCGAAAAACAACTAGCCGATATCTTCACCAAGCCTCTTGATGAGCAAAGGTTTTGTGCTTTGAGGAATGAGCTAAATATCTTGGATTCTCGTAACGTGGTTTGAATTGTTGCACACACCCTTTGTTTGATGCTTAGACTAGATAAAATTGTTTTATTTGTATGTGTTTTTTTCAAAATATTTGGATTTGTGATCGTCAGATCATTCCTTGGCTCAAATGATCATGGTTATGTAATGTTGACTGTGGCTGATCATTTTTGAGTCAAGTTTCTTACATGATCAAACTCCAAATCTATCAAAATCTCAAATCAAATCCCGTCTCAAAAATCTGTTTTTATCCAGAGTCCACCGGAACTTGCCACCGGAAATTGCCGGCAGCAATCTCCGGTAGCCTCTGTTGGTCGGCCGGATTTTGCCGGCAGCTTTTTCCGGCAGGCTCGGTGGCGCACCGGCAATTGCCGGCAGCTGGCCACCGGAAGTTCCGGCAGCCGCCTGGACTATATAAGTCGGGCCAACCGTTTTTCCTGAACCCTAAATCCATTCTTACTCCTCAAGCCGACGCCCCCAACCTCTCTCTCTCAATCCCGTGAGGGGATCTTCGATTTCGACCGTGGGAGTTCGATTCTTGGAGTTTGGTTGGATTCCCCATCCTCCGGAAGTTCCGTTCCTCCTCGTATCTTCATCGAATCGCGCGGGAAAACTCAAAGGTATTCCATTCAAAATCCTAATCGCCCGATCTATCAATGTAGTAGTTTCTAGGGGATTTCTTTGGGGGATAGACTCAAGAACCTATTTAGATGAAATGCCTGTGATTTGGTTAACTTTGGTGGGCTAAATCAATCAAACCCTAGGATTCTTGGGATTTCACTGCGCCAGCCAGAAATTGCCGGCACAACTGGGCCGGAAAATGCCGGCAGGCAGCAGTGAACGCCATTAAGCTCTGTTTCTTGGCTCAAGTTTATGATTACTTCTATAAGCTTTATCATGAATCCTTATGATAATCATAAACCTTATCATGAATTCTTTGAGATGATTCTTTCAATGAGCCTTATCATGAATCCTTTGTGATGGTCCTAAGCTTTATTATCGTTTATCTTTCCAGATGGGCCGTGATCGTTCTCATAGCACGGGCGTTGTCATCCGGACTCCACCTCAATCTCCCTCTTCTAGTGGAACCGAATCGGATGAGAGGGGTGATTCACCAAGAGGGAAAGGGAAAGGGAAGCGAGTGAAGAAGCAAGCCGTGCCCAAGAGGGGCCTTGGAAGAGGACGTGGAAACCCTCAAGCCCTTGCTGATCCTCCTCGTGGTCGTCGTACCAAGCAAGCCAATGTGGATGCGACCGGCGAGAGGTATATGGATGATATTGATCTTTCCATTCTTGAAAGTCAAGTCATCAAGGCTCATCCTCCTGTTAGAACCTCAATTGACCCACCCATGATGGACTATAGCAAGGGGGAGACTAACATGAAGTCTCTAAGATATGGTGAAGATCCTCGTGCTGCACTTTCCAAGGAGTTCAAGGGTGATCCTCGCTTTTGGTTACCCTTTCAAGCTGATTGGTATGAGTCAGTCATCATGAAGAAGAAGTCCATCACCACAGATATGAAATGGATTGACTGGGCTTATCTTAAAACTCTTGGCTCGCCGGTTAGAGAAGTGGTTGATGCTGTATATGACAGATGCAATGAGTTGGGGCTGGTGAAGCTAATGGGTTTCAAGTGTGATTGGAATGAGGAAGTGGTGGCACAATTCTATGCCACCCTTTATGTTGATAAACCCCATATGAGGCTCCATTGGACACTTGGTGGAAAAAGGTTCAAGCTTGACAAAAGTGAGTTTGCTGCTCTTCTTGGGCTTCCCAATCCTCATTCTAGTTCTACCATTTATCGTATCCATGAGCATGCGGATCTTGAGGTAACAAAGATGCACTTTATGTATGACTCTGCTTATGGAGAACATGGAGTTTGTGAGTTTGGCAAGACCAATTGCCTCACCCCTTTCTACAAGATGCTCAACCAGTTGTTCAGATTCACACTTTGCCCTCGTGGTGGTGATGCAAGCAATATATCTCACAAGGCAAAGAATCTCCTATTCCAAGCTGCACCTGATCGAGATGGTTTTGATGTGGCTGACTACCTTTGGTATGAGATCATCTTTTGCTCACATGATGCTTCTAGTGCTTGCCACTATGCCCCCTATGTTTTTCACTTGATCAAGAATGTATGTGGGCTCAATATAGCGACTGACAGAGAGCATGACCGCTACAAGGCAAACAAGGGCAAGGTTCTTCAGCTTCTCAAGGTAGATTTCCAAGGAAGAACTCCTACTCCTCCCAAGGGACCTTTCCCAGGTGCTTATCCCTCAAAGGGTTCTGCTGCTTCAGCTCATGGTGCCTCTTCCTCTCGTGCTCCACCATCATCTAGTGCTCCATCCACTTCACATGGTCCTTTTGCTCCTCCACATGGTGCTCCAAAGAAGAGGGGTAAGTTTGAACAACTTGCCCAAAGCATATTCTCATGTTTTAACATGCTCAAGCATTGTGTGACGGTGGTTGAGGAGCGTACAAGGCAATTAGATGAGGACAATATGAAGATTGAGAAAAGGCAAAAAGATATACTTGGTAAACTTGATATTCCTCATTCTCCCGTCCGTGCTCCAAGGGATTACCCTCCTTCTCCACCCTTCTTTAATCCTTATGAGGAAGGTGGTTCTTCCTCTTATGCTCAAGGTTCTCATGTCTTTGGGGCTGAAATAGAAGAAGAAGACCTTGGTGGTGGTGAGGGAAGTGGAGAGGATGAGGAAACCGAAGAAGAGGGCTCTTATGAGAGCCAAGGAGACGATGATGGCGGCAATGGAAATGGGGATGACGAAGAAGAAGAGGAGGAAGATGAAGATGAAGGCAATGGGGATGGCAACGACGATGAGTAGCTCTCTTTTTGGTGCTTGTTGCCAAAGGGGGAGTGAATTTGTGATGCTTTGATGGATGGAGACCCCCCATATCTATCTTTATTCATGTTTTTATCTTTGGACATGTAAGAACTATGTTTGGTGTGATATGTGATGTGTGCCAAGTGAAAACTTTCATTTGTAAGACTTATTTGTGCTAGTGTGATGTTAAACTCCTTTTATTCATGATGTGATGCTTGGTGGATGATGAATGGTTGATGAAATATTATTCTCCACTTTTATTGTGTGATATACCATGTCATATGCATCACGGTTATAATTTGACACACCTTGCACTTTTGTACCTTTGTATGCAAAGATATTTGAAAACTTCTTACATAATATGTGCAATGGCATTTGAGGCCATTTGAGTTGAATATGCATATATTTAGGGGGAGCTTTTCTAAATATAATTGGGTACAAAAACATGATTTTATTCCTATCTTGTTTACCCAAATTGAGTTGTCATCAATCACCAAAAAGGGGGAGATTGAAAGTGCATCTAGGCCTCCCATGTGTTTTGGTGATAATGACAATTAGAATTTGGGATTTGATGCTTGTATTGAAGTATATGCAGGAATAAAAGAAAAGAAAGGATTATGAATATCAAAAGAAGGTCCCCAATTACTTATGTATGGTGGAAGAGCTCATTGGCGATTTAAATTCATTTTTGGTTTGAATTTGAGTATAGGAATCACCGTACTATAAAGGGGGACGTGTTTGATGAATCAAGAGTGCCTAAAGTGCTTAATTGAGATACTAACTTCCCAAGAGAGAAATCTAACTTTAGATTTTCAGGCGCTGCACAGCGTCCTGTCGGAATTTCCGACGCTACGTCGGAAGTTCCGGTGAGGCCGGAAATAGCCGCTGCTCTACTTCCGGCACGCTCGGTTTGTCGCCGGAAATCTCCGGTGCGTAGTGCCGGAATTTCCGGTAGCTCTGTTCTTCGCGCTAACTCTGTTGGCTTGGGCGTGCCCGGAAATATCCGGAGGACAATCTCCGGTGCGCTCGGTTCGGGCTCGGAAGTTCCGGTGGGTTATGCCGGAAGTTCCGGTGGGGCTGTTCGTAAGGCTGATTCTTAGTTCAAAACAGTGCCTTGCCGGAAGTTCCGACACAAGTGACCTGGCAGTGCATAACGGCTAGTTTTTGGGGGCCCTCTATTTATACCCCCTCAGCCCCCACTTCATTTGCTGCTGACCTAACCCGAAACAAAAGCCTCCAAAGCATTGAATTCACACTCCCAACTCCTTCTAGAGCCATTTCTTGCAAGGATTTGAGTAGAGGGTTGGTGGTGAGTGATTCTTGAGGTGTGAGAGTAAAGCTTTGAGTGAGTTCTTCATTGGTTCATCTCAAGAAGCACTTGAAGCATTGTTTGATTCGTCGATTCGCGTTTGTTACTCTTGGAGCTGAGCTCCTAGACGGTTAGGCGTCGCCGGCAACTCCCAACTTTGTGTGGTTGAGTGCCGGACGTTTGTAATCTTCATCCCTTTGTGGGACAATAGTAAGAATTTCAATCCGGCCTTTGTGGTTGATTGAAGGAGGCAAGGGGTTAGAGTTGACCCGGCTCTTAGTGAGCACCTCAACGGAGACGTAGCTCCTAAGTGGAGTGAACTTCGGTGAACAAATCCTTGTCTCTTGTTCTTGTTATTGTTCTTCATATTCATATCGTTCTTGAGCTTAAATTGACCCGATCTATATTGTTATAAGTTTCCGCTGCTAGAGATCATAGTTTTAAGCTTCCTTACACTTGTGGTGAACTTTCTATTCATATAGAATCTTCAGTTTCATTTCAGTTTTTGAATCTCGAATTCAGGTTTGTGTTGAGCCGGAAGTTCTGCCCCTGTGCTGGAAATTCCGGGAAGCCGGAAGTTCCGACACAGCGCCAGAAGTTCCGGCCCATTTAATGTTTAATTGTGAAATTTGCAGAATTTTTTATACAGGCCTATTCACCCCCCTCCCCCCCTCTCTAGGCCTAGTGTCGGTCCTTTCAAAGATAGAATGCGTCAAAGATTTATTCGTTAAGGTATAAGAAATGACAATAGTAAGTTTATATGATTAAAACCACAGCTGAAGCAATTACATGAAGGAGCATGTTAGCTAATACGGCATATATGTAAAAAAACCGAGGGCGTATATTCCTCTACCAAGTAGTGCTTATATCTTAGTCCATCTATCTTGACCATAGGTATTAGGAAAGATCTAAATTAGGAACTAGTTCATAATTCGTTCTCCAAACTAGCTACCTCTATGTCATTTATTAGGAATGGAATTCTCCTACTTACTTTCACTTTGTTTTAATCGACATTTTAATTAATTGGAAGATATATCTTGTAAATTCTAAGTATTTGGATCTACCCAAAGCAAAAATACAATACTACCCGGTGAGAGGTCGCAATGCTGTTAATTACATGCTGCTGCGAATTATTTGGATTTATTCATAAGGTATAAAAATGACAACAGTAAATTCATATGATTAAAACCACAGCTGAAGCACTTTCACGAAGGAGCATGGAAGGTAACAGTTGCCCACAGTAAGCATCACAGCAAATGATAAAACCAAACCATGGTGGATATACTCATATACATGATGACAACCATTGCACAATTCACGTATATTCTCCCAAATATATATCATTTATGTTTATATATATGACTGAGTAGACACGCCAAGCAACAAAGCGAACGGTGTAGTACAACACACGAGGAATAGGATCCGCGGTGCATGTGTGCACGCATGTAAGTGCAGCAACTTATTTATATCATATGTAGTAGTAAGAACAGCTAGTCGGCTGACTCATTCCATATGGTAATTGGGTAGTACGAATTCGCTAGACATCATGCCATTATTTAAGCTAAGCAACACACACATGCTGGATATATGTTGTTGAGTCTGCAGTGCATGCCTGCGACACGCACTTAGGCTGAGGCGCACGTCGTGACACCGATGGTGGTGATGATATTGCCCAGTCCAAGGAAGTTAAGTTGGGCATTGAGTGTGGACTGCCCGCCAGCGGCGGAGCCAGAATTTTGAAGTTGGGTATTCTCTTTCTGAAAATTAAACAGTTCAAAACAAATCTAGTAGCCGTAAGTGTTGAAACAAATTAATTTGCATGTATTTTGGAAGTAAGATCCAACACATTCCTTCCCCAACCAGAAATATAACCTTCTTCCATGTGTCCCCAAATGAATTCATTATTCATCCATCAACATTCAGTAACCATATCAATCTGAATTTTATGCCTACGCGCACTATCCGTTATTTGGATCACGTAAATATCCATAGTTCCAACCAATTCCATTTGACATCTGCATGACAAAAGTCTCCATCGGACCATCGCTGCTAGCACACGAGGTCGAGAGCAGAGAAGGCACGAGTGAGGCGTCATTCAAGAACCAAACACAGAGCAGTACAGACCAGCCAAGCACCCAAATTCGGCCCTGTTTAGTTCACGCACTATACATAATGTTTTGCATAACGTACGTTTCTCAATACACTTTTTCTCTTTGTAAACACTATGCATAACACAAAAATACTATGCATAACGCTGCATCTAAACACGCCCTTGATCACTTCACAATTTGGAATGTGCGTACCGGTGATTAATTGCACTCGTTTTTTGCCCTGTTGCCGTGTTACGCTGCACCGAATGGGCCGATGCGGGAGAAAGCGTCAAATGCCTAGCGGCCGTTCGCCCGTGCAAGAGAGAGAGAGACGATGAGCCGGTGGTGATTTCTGTGGCGGCCTGGTGGGGACAAGGTGAGGAGACGAGCTCTGCTTGTATTGGAACTTGAGAAACAAAGAACTGGGCCCATCGCTACATGTATATGGATAGAAAAAAGTCTACTTAGATCCTGTTTGGATCCACCGGCTAAACTTTAGCTGGCTAATTTTAGCGGAGTGAGATTCAGACACGTCAGCTAAAAGAGTAGCTAAAAGTGCTCCTAACTAATGGGAATCTACTTTTTCTTTAGCTGTTCCAACCCAGCTAAACCAGCTAAAAACATGTTCAAAGACCAAATTGCCCCTCCTCTTCTTCCCCCAATCTCTGGTCCCGATGGCCCTCTGTCTCTTCCCCACTCGCTACGTAAATCAGGTCCCGACGACGGGGAGCCTGCAGTGGCGCGGCGGCCAATGAAGCCTGCGGCGCGCGCGGAGGCCCTTCCACAGCACAGCACGGCGGCGGCCGCCGGAGCCCGCGGCGCGCGCAGAGGCCCTCGCGCGGCGGAGGCCCGCCCGCACCGGCCGGCGGAGCCCACGGTGGCGACCGCGAAGGCCCTCCAGCGGCGGCCGATGGAGTCCCGCACGCGACGGTGCCTGGTAGAGCCCTCGGTGGCTCGAGCTTGCGTGCCGTACGTGTGCCTCGGTCTCCTCTGCTGTGTGGACGAGAGTTCTTTTTTTAAAGTTCCGTGGACGAGAGTTGAGAAGATAAGGATAGGGAAGAAAGAGAGGATAAATTAGCTATAGGATCCAAACGGTTCCGCCTAAACTTTAGCCAGAGTATATTTTAGCTGGTTAAACTTTAGTTGTCAAAATTAGCTGACTAAAATTTAGCTGAGATGGATCCAAACAGGGCCTTAACCTCTTGACTTATTGATGTTCGTCTACTTAACCTTCTCACCTATAAAATCAGGTATTCTACCCCTTGAACTATCCAAAACCATGCAAATAACCCCCTAGGGTGGTTTTCAAAAATGGTTTTGCCTACGTGGTATTGCACGTGAATGTGACGTGGCAACAACATGTTTAAAAGTCTATTTCACCCCAAGCTATTGAGGTTTATCTACGTAACCCCCTCAACTACATAACATGATACTTAATTCCCAAGTATTCAATATCGTGAGTCTACAAGCGCTCCTTTCTCGCAGAGGAGAGGAGTTGCAGCTCAACAATAGAGCAGAGGGACGGGAGGCGCCGTTTCTGGAGAGTTCATTCGTTTCTGGCCTGCTCGTCGCAACTGAGCGGCGCAGGGGTCACGAAGCGCTGTCCGTTGGCCGGCGCCGGTGTCCATCGCCGAAATTACCTCATTTTCAGAGTTATGCCCCCACTGTGGACTTCTTCAAGGCCAAAGTTTCAGGTTGAATTTGCCTGGGTTATCCTAAGAGCGAAGAAAAAGTATCTCCCTTCGATCTCCGAATCACTGCAGAACCTAAATAAGCAGTGCTCCACATCAGAAAATAAAATGTTTAAAAGCGATCCGGGGGTTAGAGGGCTAAGTATCATGTTATATAGTTGAGAGGGTTATGTCCATAAAACTCACAAGTCTAAGGGGTGAAATAGACTTTTAAACGTTCTTGTTGCCACGTCACATCCACATGTAATGCCACGTAGGCAAAACCGCTTCCAAAACCACCCAAGGGGGTCATTTGCATGGTTTTGGATAGTTCAGGGGTAGAATACCTAGTTTTATAGGTGAGGGGGTTAAATAGACGAACATCAATAGATCAGGAGATTAAGTAGACTTTTTTCTATATGGATATAAACTTGAGAGTACAGTTGGGTATTCCACGAATACAGAGGCATCACGTTGCCTCCGCCCCCCTATGCCCGGCGAGACTGCAGACACATTGGGTAACATCGTGCAAGAGTTCACGAGTGAGCTGTGTGCGCTGGAGTACTGGCAGCGCAAGAATTGACTGCAGGGCATTTGTGCTTGTGCCTAGTATGTTGGTAACGTTGAGGGGGCACGTGTTGCTGGACGGCTCCGGCGCCGGCACCTGTGCCATGGTCGAAGCCGCCGCGAGCAGGAGAATCGCGGCGAGGAACAGGGCAGCAACGGAGGGTCTGGTGGCCATTGCTAGCTGCA
>CM014278.1:48658796-48671406 GCA_004135705.1 Alloteropsis semialata
CATTGGCTAACATCACAGCAAAAACAGTAATCAAGTTTTGATATGAAACCGCTAGGGTTTGTGGCCGATCTTTCGATGAGAGGTGTGAGATAACTCGATTGGTAGATGGAGATGACGTTCACGGCCCGACTACAGCCTTCCAAGACCGCGCCTTAGCGACCGATACACCACTTCCAAAAGCTATCACGATCTTGTGGAGCGCGACAACCAGCCACTAGGGCTCCCGTCCTGCAAGCAATCGAAGAACTAGCAAGAACGAGGAAACAAGCACTGAAATTGCAAGATAAAATTGAAGGTTTCAAACTGAATCTTAATAAGAGTGGGGTTCCGAAGACAAGGAGACGGGCGACTGGATCAGCACGCGCGCCTACAAGCAAGTAGCGATGGCTAAACTTGATCTAAACAAAACCCAAGTGTTCCTGGTGACGGCTACGGGATATATGACGTGAGGAGGACGACCAAAGGAGAGTTTGGGTCGTGCTCCAACCCTAGGACGTGTCCCTACTGGACTCTAAACAATACAAGCCCATTGGGCTAACTTAAGGTGGCGCAGCACCCTTGACAGAACGACCTCTCGGTATCTTTTGGGCCATTGACGTCGCTTCTGGACAGATATGTGTATGACACCAGAACCATATGAACGTAGACTTGATCAGCTTTCCAACAAGTCCAGAACCATCCCAATCCGACTCCGTATGTAACCGTGGCGACCGTCACGAGTTGGAGGTGTGCTGCAGTCCGAATCCAGCCTACGCGATTCCTTTTCCCTTTTGGTCTTCTCCTTGATTCCTAATCAAAACAAGAGTGCACGTGTCTCCAAGATCTAAACAGGATGGACAAGAGCTCAAGAAGGACCTCACTTGATGATTAAGTTTTCGAGCATGAGCACGAGTAATAGGACCAGCAGGTGTCGGCGTGGACGGCGTGGACGTATGATTGGTGTTGATGTCCTCATCATCCTCCCTTTCTTGAATTTGAGTCGTCCTCGACTCAAGCTCATCTTCCTCACCCAAATAAGGCTTCAAATCTGCAATATTAAATGTGGGACTAACCCCAAAATCTGCAGGAAGATCAAGCTTATATGCATTCTCATTAACACGTTCCAGCACTTTAAACGGGCCATCAGCTCTAGGCATCAGTTTCGATTTTCTTAATTCAGGAAACCTATCCTTTCGCAAATGCAACCAAACCAAATCTCCAGGTTCAAGAATCAATTCCCTTCTACCTTTATCCCCAGCAAATTTGTACTTAGCATTCATGCGCTCTATGTTTGCTTTAGTGGTTTCATGCAGTTTCAGCATCAATTCAGCACGTTGCTTAGCATCAAAATTCAACTTTTCAGAACTAGGCAATGGCATTAAATCAATGGGAGCACGTGGTAACAACCCATAAACAATCTCGAATGGGCACATCTTTGTAGTAGAATGCAGCGAACGGTTATAAGCAAATTCAATATGAGGCAAACAATCTTCCCACATCTTAATATTCTTCTTTAAAACAGCCCTTAACATAGTAGACAAAGTTCTATTGACAACCTCAGTTTGTCCATCAGTTTGGGGGTGACAAGTGGTGGAAAATAAAAGCTTAGTTCCCAATTTAGCCCATAAAGTTCTCCAAAAATGGCTTAGAAATTTAGCATCACGATCAGAAACAATTGTATTTGGCACACCATGCAAGCGAACAACTTCTCGAAAGAACAAATCAGCAATATGTGTAGCATCATCAGTTTTATGACATGGTATGAAATGTGCCATTTTAGAGAATCTATCCACAACCACGAAAACACTATCTCGCCCTTTCCTAGTCCGTGGCAATCCCAACACAAAATCCATAGAAATATCCTCCCAAGGAGCACTAGGGACAGGGAGAGGCAAATACAAACCGTTTGGATTTAACCGTGACTTCGCCTTTTGACATGTTGTGCAGCGGGCAACAAATCTCTCCACATCTCGTCGCATCTTTGGCCAAAAGAAATGACCAGCAAGAATGTCCTCCGTCTTCTTCACTCCAAAATGTCCCATCAAGCCACCTCCATGCGCTTCCTGCAACAACAACAAGCGAACGGAGCTAGCTGGAATGCATAGCTTGTTAGCTCTAAACACAAACCCATCATTGATGATGAATTTGTTCCACGATTTCCCATCTTTACAATGCAGCAACACATCTTTAAAATCAGCATCATGCGCATATTGGTCTTTAATAGTATCTAACCCAAAGATCTTGTAATCAAGTTGATTCAGCAAAGTATATCTCCTAGACAATGCATCCGCAATGATATTATCCTTCCCTTTCTTGTGTTTAATAACATAAGGAAAAGATTCAATGAATTCAACCCACTTTGCATGTCTACGATTCAATTTTCCTTGACTACGAATATGTTTCAATGATTCATGATCAGAATGTATAACAAATTCTTTGGGCCACAAATAATGCTGCCATGTTTCTAGCGTCCGAACAAGAGCATATAATTCCTTATCATATGTAGAATAATTCAGTAGAGGCCCGCTCAATTTCTCACTAAAATATGCAACAGGTTTGCCTTCTTGTAACAAAACACCACCCAATCCAATTCCACTAGCATCACATTCAAGTTCGAAAGTCTTATTAAAATCTGGAAGTTGGAGCAGAGGTGCATGTGTTAACTTATCTTTTAGCATGTGGAAAGAATGCTCTTGTGCTTTTCCCCATGAAAAGGGCACTCCCTTTTTGGTAAGCTCATTCAACGGTGCAGCAATGGTGCTGAAGTCCTTCACAAAACGGCGATAGAAACCAGCAAGTCCTAGGAAACTTCGCACTTGTGTGACCGTCGTGGGTACAGGCCATCCTTGTATAGCTTCCACCTTGGCTTTATCAACCTCAATTCCCTGTGGAGTGACAACATAGCCAAGAAACGATACTCGATCGGTGCAAAAGGTGCACTTCTCAAGGTTACCAAACAAACGTGCATCACGTAGAGCATTGAAAACAGCACGTAAGTGATCAAGATGTTCATCCATGGATTTGCTGTAAATCAGTATATCATCAAAATAGACTACAACAAATTTCCCAATGAAAGCACGCAAAACCTCGTTCATTAATCTCATGAAAGTACTAGGTGCATTAGTTAACCCAAAAGGCATGACTAACCACTCATATAAACCGAACTTAGTTTTGAAAGCAGTTTTCCATTCATCTCCCAATTTCATACGAATCTGGTGGTATCCACTACGCAAATCAACTTTTGAAAACACCACAGCACCACTCAATTCATCAAGCATATCATCTAATCGTGGAATAGGGTGTCGATATCGAATGGTGATATTATTAATAGCCCTACAATCAACACACATACGCCATGTTCCATCTTTCTTAGGCACTAAAATAACTGGAACAGCACAAGGACTAAGAGACTCACGCACATAACCTTTGTCTAGTAGTTCTTGCACTTGTCGCTGAATCTCCTTTGTTTCTTCCGGATTTGTCCGATAAGGCGCACGGTTCGGCAAAGAGGCACCAGGAATAAGATCAATTTGGTGCTCAATCCCGCGGATTGGTGGCAGCCCCCCTGGTATCTGGCTTGGAAAGACATCAGAGTACTCCTGCAAAATGTTAGCAACAACAGGGGACAAAGAACGCTGCATATCCTCAATTGAAATCAAAGCATCCTTGCATACCAAAGCATAAGCAACAGAGGTGGATGTATTGAACTCATTAATATCAGATTTCGTAGCAAGCATACAACGTCCTTTCAGTTTTATCTCATCTTTGTCATCAACAACAGATTGGTCATTTTTATTGCTCTCAATCTTTGCTTTAGCAGCCCTAGCAACATTGGTTTGCATAATAGCTTCAGGAGACATAGGGTGCAACACAATTTTTCGATCATGGTATAGAAAAGAATATTGATTTGATCTACCATGATGCATTGAATCCCTATCAAATTGCCAAGGTCTACCTAGCAGAATATTGCAAGCTTCCATAGGAACAACATCACATTCAACAATATCTTTGTATGAACCGATGGCAAAATTGATTCGCACAAGTCTAGTTACCTTTGCCTTACCACTGTTGTTCAACCATTGGATGTAGTAGGGATGCGGATGTGGTTTGGTGGTGAGGGCAAGCTTCTGTACCATGTCGCTGCTTGCCAAGTTGTTGCAGCTACCACCATCAATGATCATGTGGCACGAACGCTCCTTGATGACACACTTGGTTTGAAACAAAGTGTGTCGCTGATTTTGTTCTGCCTTCTCCATTTGTGCACTAAGCACCCGTTGTACGATCAAACTCTCATAGTGCCCCGCATCATCTGCATTAATATGTTCCTCTATGTGTTCCTCACTACCTGCATGGTCAGCCGCAAGCAATGCAAGTGTATCTTCATCAAAATCACTAGCAGATGAACACTCACCATCATCTTTGACAATCATAACACGCTTGTTTGGACAGTCACGCATCACATGTCCATATCCCTTGCACCGGTGACATTGTATGTTGCTGGTTCTACCGGTAGATGCCACGGATGAAGTACTCGCAGCCGGCTTTTGCGTTGTCTTCACACTTGAATTGGCGGGGGCAGCTCGCATGTTCTCACTGGATGATAGTGCAGGAGTACGTGAAGACGGAGTGGTGGTCGTGCGCTGCTGCCATGAACTAGCTTTCCCTGCAGAAACATTAGTCCTTGCGCTAGCACGTCGTCCCTGCACTTCTCTTTCAGCTTTACAAGCAAGATGAAACAGTTTGGTTACGGTATTGTATTCTTTGTAAGCGAGGATATCCTGAATTTCCCGATTTAACCCGCCTAAAAATCTAGCCATAGCAGGTTCCTCTTCCTCCTCTAATTTACAACGCAACATACCCGTTTGTAATTCCTGATAGTATTCTTCTACGCTTTTAGCACCTTGTTTCAATTGCTGCAACTTATTTATCTTATCACGGGCATAGTAAGATGGAACAAACCTAGCTCTCATGGCTCGTTTTAGCGCATCCCAAGTTTTAGGTATGTTATTAGGATTTTTCTTGGCATATTCTATCCACCAAACAGAAGCAAAATCTGTAAACTCGCTAGTAGCAGCCCTAACACGTGTAGCCTCAGGAAATTCATGGCATGCAAACTTTTGATCAACAGCAATCTCCCATGTAATGTATGCATCAGGGTCATATTTACCATCAAAAGGAGGTATTTTAAATTTGATCTTGCTGAAAGCTTCATCATTATTATTATGTACCTCGCGTCGGCGGTGGCCACCCATACCTCTACGGTTGTGACGTAGGCGACGTCGATCACGAGTGTCTCTATCATCATGTTCAGTATCAGCTGTGTACTCATCGTCATCTTGATCTTCCTCCTTCTCTTCTTTATGCTTGTCATCTCGATCTTCCTCCTTTTCTTCTTTGTGCTTCTCTTTATTATCGTTGTGGAGGTCATCAAAACGCCTTAGAAGAGCAGCAAGGCTTTTGTCCACAGCAGCAACAGACTTCTCCAAACTTGTAAGCTTGTTGTTTGTAGCAATCTGCGTATCCTCCAACTGCCCAAGCTTTTCATTTGTCACCTGCACGTCGTTATCCAGTCCCTCCGTGTGCAGCTTCACTTGCCTTTCAAAATGTTGAATGATGCCCTTTGTGCGAGGTGAATGTGCCATTCCGTTATCTTCGTCGGACCCTGGCATGGTTCAAAGACAAAGACAACAAGAAGCCAAGTGAAGAAATAAAAGCCCTACAACTACTAGGATGTAGCTACAGCAAGTCGCTCGCTCTCCACTTGTTACACACGTTCTTATCAATTCTTACCTTGCCTGACAGGAGGGGTCGTCTTCCAACAAGTCTGCAGCAATGGATGAAGTGTATCGGTGCCGCAGCACAAGACCTGACAAGCTGTAGAATTTGTGGAGCTATAGGTGGGCTGAAACAAGGAACGAACTAGCACCACGTTAGTTACAAAAAGCAAGCTGAATAATCGTTCAACCGGCGGTACTGTGCTGGTCCTAGCCTAGACCGTGCTAGAGAAGCGAGCCTGGACACAAAGAAGAGCACAACACACCACCCAAAGTGAATGAAAATAACACAGATCAGCCCCTTTCTCTTTCTCTGTTTTTTTTTTTTTTTTTTCTTCTCTTTTTTTTTGCTTTTTTTTTTTCTTCTTTTTTTTTTCTTTTTTTTTTCAGGGGACACTCAAAACTGATTATATGAACAAGAAGATTGCCAGAGAGCAATTCAGCACACACTCTCTCTCTCTCTCTCTCTGAAGTAAGCCACACGTTTAGATATGAATACTTGCTGCGTGGTTTCTCTGATATTTGAAACACAGGATGAACTGATTCGTAGTCCGACTGGGACTCCTAATTCTACTCAGTTTTGGCCAAAAGGGATGGATCACGGGATCCGATTAGAACTTCTATCTACTCGGACTTGGCCAAAAGAGAGGGACAATCTATGGCAGCATGTGTTGTGATGAAGTCGTGACCAGAACTCGACACTCTACGGGAATAAAACTAGAACCAGCAGCTCAACCAAACCGATGCAACCGAAAACTCAACAAGCCCTAACCAACATGTGCTAGCCACGGCTCAAAGGTTTTAATTGATACATTCATACATACATAAATTTGAATCTGTATATTTATGCAGTTGTGGACAAATACCAAAAGGAGCAGCCTGACTATTTTCCAGAACAACTAGTGGATAACTGGTTATCTTTTTCTCGACTTGGCCTGTATCATTGCTATATGATCTCAGTGGAATGGTGCTCCGAAACAACTAATTCTCCAGCTGAGATAGTTTTAGCTGTAAAATGTGATATGGGATCTGACTTCATCTCTAACTCATTTGAAATGTGGGGTGCGCAAGATCATGTATCTGTTTCCATGAGATACATTGGCATACTTCATCTGAATCAGGAACAGGTAAATTTTGACTTATTATATTGTTCCATAATTATCATACTATCATTTCTTTGTTTCTCATTGATGCATGTATTTTGGAACCGCCATGATGAATACACTGTTTTCTGCTCAGGTAATTGTCGCTAGAAGATTTCAGGCAACCATTCTTTCTTTGCTCATTAGTAATGACCTGGTGGAGGTCAGGGATTCTGTTCAGCAATTACTTGAAATGCAAGTATCTCCTGGAGTTGTGTATCTACTTCTGCCTGTAGTTTCTGGAAAAATTGATTGGTGCAGCATCAAATTCAAAGCCTCACCAATGCTTGAAGTTACCAACAAGGATATGAGACACTGCCATTCTTGTAAAGATACTAAATTCATGCAGACAAAAGATGGCCCTTTCTGCCGGTGCATGCTTCAACATTCTGTTGTCTGTACCCCACATAATGGCATGCTTTATGCAGTTTCTGGTTTTCTTGACCTGGATGTGAATTCTCTTCTGCATAGAAGTGATGGGAGTGTTGTTAGCTACAAAACTCATTTCAAAGCTAGGTATTAGTTTGTCTTTCCAATGATTTTCATTGTCTGATATGTTGATCTAAGATCTTTCTTTTTATATCTTATATTTCTTATTTTACATTCTCCAGGCATAACCTCGATTTAACATGTGAAGATCAACCTCTCTTGGCTGCCAGTAAGCTTCTGAAAGCGCGGAACTTCCTCCACAAGTGCAATTACAAAAAACAAAAAGGTTGTTTTCTTACACTTTGAGTTGAATCATTAGCTTGTGCTCAACTCCTGGGAGACGGAAAGACTTAACATGTGCCCATGCCTTCCACTGACTCGTTTTCTCATACATGTGGGCTTCACAGTTGCAGAACTTAGCATAATGAACTTGTGGGACATGTTCTCAGTCCATGAATACATAATATAGTTTTTTGGTGGCATGTAACATTGACTAAATGACAACTTTTGGATGGTAGAAACGAAAAGGGTCACATGAGGGCTCAAAATCATTTTTCCGTCTTGTCTATGGAGTTTTTCTTTTGGGTACTACTGTCACAATACTACAAGCTTCTTAATTTCTGTTGTTTGTTATTAATAAATTTGATAGCTGCTACAATCATGGATATGTAGCACATAATTTAATCTCCCTTCTTAGAAACATTTCCATTCAGCATTTGAAATATAAGACTGAAACTATATATAAAGTGATAATTGATTGACCTCATGAGACAGGAAACATGCCACTCATTTCAGCTTTCACTTGTTTATTAATAGAGTAACTTCACATACTTTTATGTAGTTCTAGAACTGATGTTACAATAAGAGCCATGTATGCAAACAGTTGGGTATCAAATATTTGTGTACTTTTGATATTTCAGTTAACCTTAGTTTGGGGGATCAAAATTTCCTAAAACTACATTTATATTCATTATTCATTTGTGCTTTAATCCGTTATTTATGGTTGTTCATAGGCACTAGTATTTGCTGTTCAACCAAAAAGGAACAGGTCCCTAAACTAGAATTTACAAGTACTTTACAACAACAACAACAACAACATAACCTTTTGTCCCAAGCAAGTTGGGGTAGGCTAGAGATGAAACCCAAAAGAAACAAGGATAAGAGAGACATAAAAAGGCAAAAAAAGACAAAAGGTAGAGTTAGGGAAAAAGAAACTACTTTCCTATGATTAAAAGATATTTCAGTAGTGTTTTACCAGTCTCCAATATGTACCTTTGACTACAATTTTCTACTAAAACAAGTTTGTAAAGTCAAATGAATTTCTGAGATTATGGAAGTATTTTTCAAGGCATTTTTCATGTTTCTAGTCTATATATTTTTTAAAAAATAAATTGATGGTGAAACTTTGAAAAGTGTGACCATATTTTGTCCAAAACGTCAAGTATTTTTTGACTGGATTAATACTTGTCAAGATTATAGAAGCTGAACAAAGAATATGGTGATATGGCAACCTTATGACCTTTTCTTTTCTCTTAATGTAGCTACTTTAAGAAGCTAGTTTTTTTAAGCAAGGGTCAGAAGCTGTGTCCATGTGGGAAGGCCTAAGGCTTGTTTGTTTGCATCTGGCTTTCTGAGAGCAGCTTTTGGCTGTCTGTCCTGAGACATTGGCAGACTGGTTTTTTATTGGGTAGACTAGCTCTCTGAATTCTTGTTGTGGGCCAAATTATCTGCAGTATCAACTGACGTTTTGAAGTAAAAAGTTCAAACTATATTTGTATTTTGTACTTATTGACTTCTTAATAAGCTAATTGTCGTGACTTTTCTGAGAGATTACTGAATCGATTATCCTTTTCTGCTTGTTTCAGAAAGTATCAGTACAAATGCTGTTGAACTTCCACCCGAACTCTGCATAGTTGTCATGTCGCCGGTTTCACCAAATACTTTGCACAGCTTCTTATTTATTCCTTCTATAATGTACCGCATCCAGTGTATGCTTCTTTCAGTGAAGTTGAAAATCCAATTGGGACCAAGAATGCACCAGTTTGACATACCAGCACTAAAGGTTCCCTTTCTGTTGCAATTTTGTGTTTATGTACAGTAGTAACTTCAATTATCAAGCTGCAAAGTAAAGAATAGAACTCTTAATTTCCCATAAACTTTAGTAGTCTACTAGATTGTGGAAATAAAGTCTATAAAGGTTCTGGATAACACTTTCAGATGTTTATTGCTCGTTCTGACAACTGTGTACTAATAGTTCTTGCCATTATGTTTCACCCCCTTGGGATTATTCTTTGATGAGTCCTACCATTAGTCAAGTTACTGTTGAATTTGCAAACAGAAAGTAGCAATATTTTGATATCATAAAATCGGTCAAACTGCAAGGTGTGAAAATTGTTTCATACTATTCCCTTTATTTCTGTAATTCTTGGAATATCAGAGCAGAACATCATTTGTTGTCACCAGCTTGCATATTCTCCCTCTGTACTGTCTGTTCAAGAGTTCTCTTCATATTTACCACTCGTGTTTGGTGACTTGCAGATTCTGGAAGCACTAACAACAAAGAAATGCCGAGAGGAATTTTCGCAGGAATCATTAGAAACACTTGGGGATTCTTTCCTCAAGTATATCACAACTCAACATCTTTTTAGCAAATACAAACATCAGCATGAGGGTATGCTAACCGAGATGAAGAAAAACTTGATCTCAAATGCATCTTTATGCCAGCTAGCCTGCAGTAACAATCTTGTGGTACACACTCAATTTTTTTTCATCTGAGTTTTTAATGTATTCGGTCTGAATAATCACTGGTCCCAAAACAATATGAGATTATGGCAACAATAATAAATACTTTGGGTGATTATGAATTCTGGATAAGAGATGGAAATTACCGTAAGGACATGCTTTATGCTCAAAAGATGCAGTTAGGCATTAATGAAAATTGCGAGGAAATTATGGAGGTTGCACATTTAAAATATGCGATGCGTTTAGATGGATTTGAGAATCTTGTTTATTTCCCTGTCCACTATCGATGCAGCAGGTTTGCACTTGTTAGGCCTAGGCACTATGGTATTACGGTGACATAATATATATACATCACAAACCAAAAGTTCCAAAAGCTCACAAACAAAGTTTGTTGAACGAAATGATTGAAGTAAAAACAATACTGCCAAGTGATTCTGTAGCTGTTCCTGGGATTTAAAACCTTCACAATTGAACTGGAATATGGGGTGCAACACAATGCCAGTTTTTGGAAGTAAGTATTGCAAAGGAATATTCTCTGTATTCCTCCTAACCCTAGAAGGGTGGGTAATATAGTAGCTATACATGGGCCTCTAGATGGGCCTCACTACATGGGCCATAAGGGCCACATACATATACACTAACACCCCCCCGCAGTCTGAACTACCGGCGCAGCGGAGTTCAGGACTGGACAGGAACCTGCAATCTGAACTTACCGGCGCAGCGGAGTTCAAGACTGGACAGGAAAAGAAGTACACACAAAGAAGTACACACACCCCCCTCGCAGTCACAACTAGCTATCGGCTATGTTGAGACTGGAGCGAAACTCTGAGAAGGTCGAGGAGGGGAGACCCTTGGTGAAGATGTCCGCGAACTGGGAGGTGGTCGGGACGTGGAGAACCCGGACGTCGCCAATCGCGACCCGGTCGCGAACGAAGTGCAGGTCAATCTCCACGTGCTTCGTCCGCTGATGCGCTGACGTTGTCGCAGTAGACGAGAGTGCTCTTGGCGAGCGGGCTGTCAAGCTCCGCCAAGAGCTGTTGTAGCCAGGACGCCTCAGCCACGCCGTTAGCAACAGCCCGGTACTCCGCCTCAGCACTGGAGCGGGAGACAACCGGCTGTCGCTTGGACGACCAGGAGACAAGGTTGCCGTCGAGGAAGACGGCGTAGCCTGAAGTGGAGCGACGAGTGTCAGGACAGCCAGCCCAGTCAGCGTCGGTGTAGACGACGAGCTCAGTGGCAGGAGACCGGTGAAGCAGCAGGCCGTAGTCAACAGTGCCACGGATGTAGCGAAGGAGACGCTTCAGAGCCGTGAGATGTGACTCCCGTGGATCATGCATATGGAGACAGACCTGCTGAACGGCATATGCGATGTCCGGCCTGGTGAAGGTGAGGTACTGCAAAGCACCGGCAAGACTCCGGTAGGCAGTCGGGTCAGCAACAGGATCACCCATATCAGCAGAGAGCTTGGCCTGAGTGTCAACCGGAGTGGTACACGGCTTGCAGTCAGTCATCCCGGCCCGCTCCAGAATATCAAGTGCATACTGCCGCTGGTGAAGAAAGAGGCCAGAAGGACGAGGCTCGACAGTGACACCCAAGAAGTGGTGGAGCACACCCAGATCCTTCATGGCAAACTCCTGCTGCAGTGACTCAACAAAGCGCTGAAGCAAGGCCTGACTGGAGACGGTGAGAATGATGTCATCAACATATAGAAGCAGATATGCAGTCTCAGAGCCCCGGCGGTAGACAAACAGAGAGGTGTCAGACTTGCACTCTGTGAATCCCAACGTGACCAAGAACGTGGCAAACCAAGAGTACCAAGCCCGAGGAGCCTGCTTCAGACCATAGAGGGACTTGTTGAGGCGGCAGACCAGATCCGGACGACTGGAATCCACAAACCCCGCTGGCTGGCTGCAGTAGACTGTCTCTGATAGAGTGCCATGTAGAAAGGCATTCTTCACATCCAGCTGATGCACGGGCCACGAGCGAGAGAGAGCAATGGAGAGGACCGTGCGCACTGTAGCAGGCTTCACCACTGGACTGAAGGTCTCATCATAGTCCACACCAGGCCGCTGCGTGAAACCTCGGAGAACCCAGCGAGCCTTGTAGCGATCCAGTGAGCCGTCAGCACGACGCTTATGCGTCCAGATCCACTTGCCCGTGACCACATTGCCACCAGACGGACGCGGCACGAGGTCCCATGTCTGGTTGGCAAGAAGGGCCGTGTACTCCTCCTCCATCGCCCGACGCCAGTGAGGATCAGCCAGAGCCTCACGGACGGAGGAGGGTAGCGGAGAGACCCCCGGCTCAGAAGAGGGTGGCGGAGAGACCCCCGGCTCAGAGGAGGGTGGCGGAGAGACCCCCGGCTCAGCCTCGGTGGCGGAGAGAGCCGCCGGTCGGAGGACGCCCGCCGCCCGCCGTGTCACCATGGGATGAGTGTGGCCAGGATCCCGATGGACGACAGGCGGGTGGTAGACAGCCGGGTCCAGACGAGAGAGGGCCCGGGACTGGACCGACGGCGCTGGTGACGGCTCCGGTGGAGACGGA
>CM014278.1:48682444-48717126 GCA_004135705.1 Alloteropsis semialata
GCGGATTGAACGGTCGAGGGCGCTCGGGCTCGTCGGACTTGAGGACGCCGGGGGCGGACGGCGGTGGAAGGCGGCGCTCTCACCGGAGACGCTCGTTCTCGAGATTCTGGCCACGATTTCGAGCGCGGATTGGACCCAGAGCTTGCTCGTGATACGGCGAACTCAGCCACGAAGAAAAGAGCGACTTTCGGGGCACGAGGACGACGGGCAATGGGGCGGGGCGGCCGGACCTGCACAGCTTAGCTCCGATGAGCAAATACAAAGCGACGAGGGTATGGCCACGCGTTCAAGTGGCACGGGAAGCTTCATTACCTCGACGCGAATCTCCTGGATGGCCTCTTGTCCACTGGAGGGCGGAGGAGAAGGAGATCGACGGCGGCGGCCACGAACTGGAGCTTCGGAACGGCGGCGCGGTTGCGAAATCCTTCGAGCAAGGGCGCCTAGGGTTTTGTGGGGTCGAGAAGGAGCGGCGGCGCGCTTTATAGACAGGGGTCAGGCGCCTAGGCGTGCGTGCCAAGG
Organism: Alloteropsis semialata; assembly: GCA_004135705.1. Taxonomy (NCBI): domain Eukaryota; kingdom Viridiplantae; phylum Streptophyta; class Magnoliopsida; order Poales; family Poaceae; genus Alloteropsis; species Alloteropsis semialata. The sequence continues at coordinate 48,682,964 of CM014278.1, forward strand.
GAACCGGGGCGGTGCGGGGATCGAACTCGGGCTCGGAGACGAGTCCGACGCGAGGAAGAGTCGGAGGAGGGGGATGACAGGTGGACCCCACCTGGCGGAGAGATGGAGGTGGCGTAGCGGGCTGGGCCGCGAGCGGGGATGGGCCGGAGGCGGGGTGGAGCTGGGCTCGGCCCGGGCAGAGAGTGGAAGGAGGTAATCTGTGCTGAAACAAAAGTTCAAGGAGCAAACTCGAACTTTTTAGAAAACAGCTAATCTAAAGATCAATTCAAATTCAAATAAATTCGAATTCAAACAATTTGAACCCAAATTTGATTTGAACCAACAATACAAAAATAAATGCATCGGCATGAATGCAACAAAAACTTATTGAGTCTATTAATTAATTATTTAATTCCATAAAATCCTAGATAATTCCCATTAATTCCAAGAAATTCATTTATGCCTCCAATAAACCCTAGAAAATTACAGAAATATTCCTACAATTTCTTGTGATGAAAATTAGGGTGTTACAAACCTACCCCCCTTAAAAGAATCTCGTCCTCGAGATTAGGATGAACTTGCGAAGAGATCGGGAAATTCCGCCATTAACTCATCCTCTCTTTCCCAAGTTGCTTCATCCTCTCCATGACGACTCCATTGCACCTTGCACATCTTTATCACCTTGCTCCTAGTAACTCTTTCAGCTGTCTCCAATATCTTCACTGGATACTCCATATAAGTCAGATCATCCTGCACATTTAATTCTTCCATAGGTAGCTGTTCTTCAGGCACTCTGAGGCACTTCTTAAGCTGAGATATATGGAAGACATCATGCACATCTGACAAGCTGGCTGGCAACTCCAATTGATATGCTACTTCACCTTTCCTTTCCAAAATCTTGAATGGGCCAATGAATCTAGGTGACAACTTTCCCTTTACTTTGAATCTGTGCAAACCTCTGATAGGAGAAACTTTCAAATACACATAATCACCAACTGTAAAAGTTAACTCTCTTCTCCTAACATCAGCATAACTTTTCTGTCTAGACTGTCCTGTCCTTAGGTTCTCTCTGATAATCTGAACCTGTCTTTCTGCCTCTTGTAGTATCTCTGGACCAAACACCTGACTTTCACCTGTTTCACTCCAATACAATGGAGTTCTGCACTTCCTTCCATACAAAGCCTCAAAAGGTGACATCTTTAAGCTTGCCTGATAGCCGTTGTTATAAGAGAACTCTGCATAGGGTAAACTCTTATCCCAACTTCTTCCATGCTTCAAAGCACAAGCTCTCAACATATCTTCCAAAATCTGATTAGTCCTTTCTGTCTGTCCATCTGTCTGAGGATGATAGGCAGAACTGAAATTCAGCTTGGTATCCATAGAGTCATGCAACTTCTGCCAGAATCGTGATGTAAACTGAGTACCTCTATCTGACACTATCTTTTTGGGCACACCATGCTGACAGACAATACGAGACATATACAACTCTGCTAGCTTGGCACTGGTATAAGTGGTCTTGACTGGGATGAAATGAGCAACCTTAGTCAAACGATCCACGATAACCCATATAGAATCATATCCGTCTCGAGTACGGGGCAATCCCACTATGAAATCCATGCTGATTTCTTCCCACTTCCATTCAGGTACCTTCAATGGTTGAAGCAATCCTGCTGGTCTCTGATGCTCAGCCTTAACTCTCTGGCATACATCACACAAAGCAACATGAGTACCAACATCTCTCTTCAAACCATACCACCAGTACCTTTCTTTCAAATCCTGATACATCTTAGTACTTCCAGGATGAATAGAGTAAGCAGAATCATGAGCTTCTCTTAATATCTTATCTCTGAGCTGTGCCACATCAGGCACACAAATCCTCTTTTTGACCAAATAGTACCATGCTCATCTTCAGTAAAATCAGGGGCTTTTCCAATTGCCATAAGCTCCTTAATTTCCTTTATCTTCTCATCATTAAGCTGACCTTGACGAATTTCCTGCTCAAGAGTAGACTCAATTTCCATAGTAACTCCTTCTGCATGAGCAACAAATCCAAGGTTCAATCGCGCAAACTCTTCACACAACTTCTCTGGCATCTGATGAGTCAAGAGAGTACTAGCATGACCCTTCCTGCTCAAAGCATCTGCAATCACATTGGCCTTACCAGGATGATAGTGTATCTCCAGATCATAATCCTTGATCAACTCTAGCCAACGACGTGGCCTCAAATTCAGATCCTTCTGTGTGAAGATATACTTTAGACTCTTGTGGTCAGTGTAGATCTGGCACTTGTTCCCAAGCATATAGTGCCTCCAAATCTTCAATGCATGTACCACTGCTGCTAACTCCAGATCATGAGTAGGATAATTCAACTCATGTTTCCTCAACTGCCTGGATGCATAAGCTATAACATGTCCTTCCTGCATAAGAACACATCCAAGGCCCTGACGAGAAGCATCGCAGTAGATATCAAAACCCTTATGAATATCAGGCATCACTAATACTGGAGCTGTAGTTAGCCTTTTCTTCAATTCTTCGAAACTAGCTTGACATGCATCTGACCACCTAAATTCTTTTCCTTTCTCTAATAATGAAGTGAGGGGCTTCACTATTTTAGAGAATCCTTCTATAAATCTCCTGTAGTAACCTGCCAATCCCAGAAAACTCCTGATCTCAGGCACATTCTTTGGTGGCTCCCACTTCAGGACATCTCTGACTTTGCCTGGATCAACTTTTATTCCACCATCTGTAATGACATGACCCAGAAAAGATACTTCCTTCAACCAAAACTCACACTTACTGAATTTGGCATAGAGCTGATTCTCTCTGAGCTTCTGCAATACTAGCCTCAGGTGTTCCTCATGTTCCTCTTCATTCTTGGAGTAAATCAAGATATCATCGATAAATACCACCACGAACTTATCCAAGTACTCCATGAACACTTTGTTCATCAAATACATAAAGTAGGCAGGCGCATTAGTCAAACCAAAAGACATAACTGTATACTCATACAAACCATATCTGGTAGTGAAAGCTGTCTTCTGGATATCGGATGGCCTGATCTTCAACTGATGATAGCCTGAACGCAAATCAATCTTGGAGAATACCTTGGCTCCTTTCAACTGATCAAACAGATCCTCAATCCTGGGCAGAGGGTACTTATTCTTAATAGTAACTTCATTCAATGATCTGTAATCAACACACATCCTCTGTGTACCATCCTTCTTCTCAACAAAGATAACCGGTGCTCCCCAAGGCGATGAACTAGGTCGTATGAAACCCTTATCCAATAATTCTCTCAGTTGTTTCTTAAGTTCTTCCAGTTCATCAACTGACATTCTGTATGGCCTCTTAGAAATAGGAGCTGTACCAGGTAGAAGTTCAATGAGGAACTCGATGTCTCTATCTGGTGGCAAACCTGGCAAATCATCTGGGAACACATCTGGAAACTCACATACTACCCTGATCTCAGCAACTGTAATACTCTTCACTTGATTCGCATTTGCCTGTAGTGAGTTCAATTGCTTCTGGCTGACCTGGGCAGGGCTTTCAGCTTGAGGCTGCACTATGGCTTGCCTTTGGTTGTTCCCACCAAACAGACGTGGATATTTCTTTGGACATTTACTAATGATATGTCCCTTTTGCTTACAACAGGAACACACCTTAGTACTTAGAGCACTTACACGACTGGAATTACTCTGTGAAGGCTCTAAAGCTTGCTGAACTGATGCTTGACAGTTACCAAGTTGTGGCCGATGGCTGATCTGTGAGACTTGGGCTTGGTTGGAGTGGCCAAACTGGTGGACTGTATGACTCTGCACCTCATTCTGCTGAGCAAGACGGAAGCGAGTGTTGCGATCAGACTGCATTTGTCTCTGAGAATTCATCTTCCTCTTCTTCTCCTTTATCTCCTCTCTCAAATTTTCTATCAAGAGAGCCTTATCCACTAGCTGATCAAAACTATGAAATGAATGTGCTGCCAGCTGGTAACGAATAGGTATAATCAATCCTTCCAAGAACAGATCTTGCTTTCTCTCATCCGTAGCTACCTGTTTTGGGGCATAACGAGACAACTGTATGAACTTATCACGGTACTCAATCACTGACATCCTTCCTTGTTTCAGATTGAGGAACTCTTCCTTCTTCTGCTTAATCACACTCACAGGGATATGATATGAGCGAAATTCATCCTTGAATTCCTGCCAAGTGATGCTACCTGAATCTTCATGAGCATCGCAATATGCATCCCACCAATCTGAAGCTGCACCTTCTAATCTTCCAGCAGCATATAAAACCATCTCTCTGTCAGTGCACTGAGTAATCAATAATTTCTTCTCCACTGTCTTAATCCAATCATCAGCATCGAGAGGATCTACAGAGTGAGAATATGTAGGCGGGTCGTGACTCATGAAATCCCTGTGTTTGTCTCTCGGGGGCGGTGGAGGAGCTATATTCTGATTCAGCTGAACAATGGAGTTGGCCATATTTGTCATCAGCTGAGTCTGGGCAGCTATAAACTGTTCCAATGCTGAATTCGACATCTGGTTCTGACTTGAGTTAGGCTCTGGATTATTTTCACTGCTTCCAGCACCAGACCTAGTGTTCACCATCTGATTGTATAGAAAACAAGAACTTAGATATAGGTATAGAAAGATATGGTACTAGTGCAGATGAAACTAAATAATTCAGGGAAAGAACCAAGATAGAAATTCCAACATTAGCACTGGCATGGTCAAATCTCTTTATCCAAATTAACATGACCAATAAAAGAATAGCGTCCATTAAGAACTACTCCATGTTAAGGACAGATTATGGCTATCTTGGAAAAACAGATGTATCTTCTAGACAGAATATCCAAAAATTACGAAACTTTTCCAGAATGAAGATAATGGAATTATGAATCTAATGCAACTGGAATCAACTCATTTGGAGTTCGGAAACTAAAGATATAAAGAAAACACTCTAGCTGTGTCAGGTGCTCTGAACAGATTCTGTATTCTCTAATAAAACATAGGTATCTCTTTCTCAGAAAATCCAAAAATGGTAAGATTTTACCAAAAAATAGCTTATCTAATTCTGGAACTAACCCCACTGGTTTCATGTTAATCGGAGTTCTGTAACTTGAGATATGAAATAAACAAGATGACTGTGTCAGATTACCGAAACAGATTCTCTTTACCCAACAAAAGTCATGTATCTCTCTGTCCAATATTCCAAAAATTGTGAAACTTTGCCAGAAAATAACTTATGAAGTTATGGAAATAATCCAGCTAGATTTGCATAAATCGGAGTCGGGTAGCTCGAGATATGAATTAAACAGTACTGCACTGTCAGGGGGTGACGGGAATAGGTTCATGCATGAAGGGATTCATGATAAGATATGGTAAAGATGGATTTGGAACTCACCTAGGTACTAAGACCACGAACAAAGACAAAACCCAACCATCTAATCATTTAGTTGATTTATTAAGATGTAATTGTGGTCATCACTCCACAAAACATCACACTCATTACAAAGAGCTAAATCAAACATTTGCATACAACAAACACAAAGCAAACAATCCTACACCAGAACTAAACATCGACCTCAACGACGACTCTACTAACGGTGACATGAATTTAGAGGGGATGATTTCCTAATCCTTGTGTTGAGATAAAGCACGACTGATGGTGTTTCCAAAATATCCATGATTCTCTTGTTTCCGATAATATCCACTTTTTCTTATTTCCAATACTTCAAAACTCATTAACTGTGGCCTCCAAAGTGACTTCATACTTTTATCTTGGCTTATAGAGAAACGTTAACTAAGAGCTGGAAAAAGAATGAAACAAATGTAATGTTGGAAGATGATTAAGAATCAAGGAGAAGGTAAGTCAAGGTTGACGGAAAGCAACGAGTTTAGACCAAGATTGCAGCAGACAAGCAAGTATAAGAAGACATTTGGGACCCTAAAAACGACCATTGCTACTCTAGGCTTGCGTCCTACAGTCAACCAGGCTCTGATACCACTTCTGTCACACCCGATTTTGTAAACAAAACCGAATGACTATCATATGTGCGCCAGGATCAAGTTTACACACATATGAGACTTCATCAGTGATATAAAAGACAGTGCAAAGCGTAAATAGAATTAAATACCACTATTACACTCACGGAAGCGAATAACTAGCAGCGGATCTTCAACACTTCACCACAGATAGCTGACTGGGGGAACACGTACGCCTAGAAACTTCCAAAATACTCCACTGAAACTTCTGTCTAAGCCTGAGCCGCAGATAAAGCAAGGTTGAGTACACTTATGGTTGGTACTCAGCAAATGTAGAGCAAAGCATAATGACATGCAAAGGCTTATCAAGGAAATAGTTTGGCTACTAATTAAATTGCTTTAAGCACTTTAGTTGGTCAAATTTTATTTAGCAGCATAATTACTAAGATATAAGTTTATACCAACCCAATTAAGCATATGGTAAACCATAAGCATCATCATCAACATAAATAAACCAATTTAATTCTTCTTTCGATATATTAATCATGTGAGGGTCCAGGCCGCTCATGACCGCGAGCACGGCTATTGCAATAGATTTTAGACACTCTGCAGAGGTTGTACAGCTTTCCCCATAATTCGTGTTTCCCATGTCGCCTGAGGTCGCGAGCCTCTTCAACACTTCCTTAGGTGAGGGGCTAGGGATTCACTACGAGGCCTTTCCAAAGACTCCCTCTATGTAAGTGTTTGGCCCCTGACCGGACGGGTAATCGGAAGGCGCACCTTCGTTCCCCGCACATCACACACAACCCAAACATCCGCCCAACACACACCTCCAAACACAACATAGAGTTCATCTAGTTACTTAGCCAAGACCAGAGCCATGTAGTTATTATGGTTGTACGGGAAATCCTGGGTGGTTCTCCATGTTCCGATTAATCAATGTGGTCTTGGTTTAACATTCTCACCAGATCATATATATCATATATAAAAGATATCACAATATTATTATCTTCACATTTAGTATAAACCATTCCCAGGTATAGCAACTAAGCAAATGCTACCCAACATAAATATTGAAACCCAGGTTGACAAGGCATGATTAAAGAAAACTAGTCATCCTAAATATGGGACCCATCATGATTAAGCATGCAAGCATAGCAAACTACAGTGTATAAGCATGTCATATGGTTATTAGGACGAAAATATGATCAAGAATACACTTGCCTTAAATCCAGCTAATAAATGCTATGGCTCAGGGTCTTCTCAACTGAAACCTCAAATCACACGAACGATCCTCGAAAATCACGAACGTTGCACCTTCTATTCGTAGCACAGGGCCACATACAAATAAACAATGCAACAAATAAGAAACAGTACACCAAACATGGGAACAGTACAAAGGAACGGTATAAAGGTATAGATCAAGTCCTTACGGTCACGTGAGCTGAAGAATCACTCGAATCGGAGTTGAAACGATCGAGATATGGTCAAAACGGTGATCCAGGGGCTTATCTGTGAAGAATAGGAATTCCAGGGGTTAGATTGAAGAAATCCGAGGGCATATACATAATTATATGTATTTACTCAGGGTCTAACTCATAAAAGATCAAGGTCAGGACGGCGGGTTATAATACTTGAAAACTCAGGGGGCTAAACAGAAGAAATAAGGACCTTCTTGTAAATAGTTTACATAGAGCTAGGACAGCGGGTTGATTACCTCTTCCTTGGGGGTCTCTTTAGCAAAAGGTGCAGGGCTGACCGGTATCTTCGCTGTTGACTTCGATCTGGGACGTTGATCGCGGATTGAACGGTCGAGGGCGCTCGGGCTCGTCGGACTTGAGGACGCCGGGGGCGGACGGCGGTGGAAGGCGGCGCTCTCACCGGAGACGCTCGTTCTCGAGATTCTGGCCACGATTTCGAGCGCGGATTGGACCCAGAGCTTGCTCGTGATACGGCGAACTCAGCCACGAAGAAAAGAGCGACTTTCGGGGCACGAGGACGACGGGCAATGGGGCGGGGCGGCCGGACCTGCACAGCTTAGCTCCGATGAGCAAATACAAAGCGACGAGGGTATGGCCACGCGTTCAAGTGGCACGGGAAGCTTCATTACCTCGACGCGAATCTCCTGGATGGCCTCTTGTCCACTGGAGGGCGGAGGAGAAGGAGATCGACGGCGGCGGCCCCGAACTGGAGCTTCGGAACGGCGGCGCGGTTGCGAAATCCTTCGAGCAAGGGCGCCTAGGGTTTTGTGGGGTCGAGAAGGAGCGGCGGCGCGCTTTATAGACAGGGGTCAGGCGCCTAGGCGTGCGTGCCAAGGGAACCGGGGCGGTGCGGGGATCGAACTCGGGCTCGGAGACGAGTCCGACGCGAGGAAGAGTCGGAGGAGGGGGATGACAGGTGGACCCCACCTGGCGGAGAGATGGAGGTGGCGTAGCGGGCTGGGCCGCGAGCGGGGATGGGCCGGAGGCGGGGTGGAGCTGGGCTCGGCCCGGGCAGAGAGTGGAAGGAGGTAATCTGTGCTGAAACAAAAGTTCAAGGAGCAAACTCGAACTTTTTAGAAAACAGCTAATCTAAAGATCAATTCAAATTCAAATAAATTCGAATTCAAACAATTTGAACCCAAATTTGATTTGAACCAACAATACAAAAATAAATGCATCGGCATGAATGCAACAAAAACTTATTGAGTCTATTAATTAATTATTTAATTCCATAAAATCCTAGATAATTCCCATTAATTCCAAGAAATTCATTTATGCCTCCAATAAACCCTAGAAAATTACAGAAATATTCCTACAATTTCTTGTGATGAAAATTAGGGTGTTACAGTACACCTATAGAGATTACGTTGAAAGTAAAAAAAAAAGTCGTTTATTTCGTCTACCACTACCAATTTATGTAATGACCCTTAGTTGGTGGAAATAATGTGGATAGCTTGCATGAAAAAGAATTGGTGGAGATGATGTGGATAGTTTGCATGAAGAGAGATATAGATTGAATGACCTTTAGTGGGAGATGACATGTATAGCTTGCATGAAAAAAGAATTGGTGGGAGATGATTTGGATAGCTTACATGAAGAGAGAAATAGAGTTAATGATCCTTAGTGGGGTGCATCTATATAGGTTATGTAGATAAGATTCTTACTCCTCCTTGTCTCTACGGTGATGCATAATCTGCCAAAAAGTGGGGAAATTCATCCATTCCTGTTCTTGGTAACAGAAATCTTTCTGGGGCTATTATAAACATTAATCAGTCGAGGTGTTTGGATGCCAGGATAAATAATTAAATATGGGATCAGTATAGAGATCTCAGATCTAGCTCATCGCAAGATGTATGTTTTTATTGGAAAATGGCCCTTGTTTTCGATCATATAAATTTCTCAACTTTAATTCTTCTCGTCCATTCCAATTTTCATGGCAACAAACCGTATAAGAGAAACGTCAAGCATCACGAATGTCATAAATTCAATCTTTTTTCATTGGTGTTTACATTTGATCAAAATATAGTTAAGTTGTGACATACACAAATATGTTCCAAATAATTGTTTTACTTTATATGCACTCAAACAAATTATTTGAATAGCTAAAACTTAAAGCTTTTTGTTCAACAATAATAACACTCAAAATATTGTTAACCTGTCACGGTCGGAATTTCAGACACAAATGTGTGCCAAATAAATTGTTTTACTTCACGTGTATCAAATAAATTATTTTTTCAATGGTCACTGGATTTGATATTCAAGACTGGCATAAATTTAATCCTCTTTGTTCAGTATTAATATTTACCTAAAAATATCGTTACGCATTCATGTTCAGATTTCTGAACACAAACGTGTGCCAAATAGATTAGTATACTTCACATGTATTCAAATAAATCATTTTACAACAGGCACTTATATTGAGCATCAAGAACAGAAAAATAATCCTTATTTTCAACAAAAATAATATTGTTAAGTTGACACATCTGAGTTCCCAATAGAAATGTGTGGCAAATGAATCATTTTACAATGGACACCAGAATTATATTACCACATTTTTACACATATTGGACATGAAGCATATCTCATTTGAACAAAAAACATAACATTATTCTTTTTATTATGGATAGATAAATTTTGCATTCAGATATATTAGATCCTTGAAGCTTTGGGAGATTATTGTCTAATAGCAAAAGGTTGGATGCTTTTACTTAGATGAAAAGGAGTTTCTTATTGAAAAAAAAAAGATATATGAATCGATACAAGGGTCAAATAGACTCTTCATTGTGTGCAGTTTTATAGAAAAGAAAAGCAGACTATATGCCAGAAAATCAGTCCTTGAGTTTCATTATTGCCAACTACCGCGTTACAGAAATTCTTCAGCATTCAAATTAATCATGTAGGATGTTTCATTTGAAACAATCTGAATTCTTGTTACATGCTAGAAGTAGCAATCGGAATAATGGAGATATTTAACTCAACATATCACTTGCTATTTTTCATTTAGAGAGCTTGGGATGATTTGCTAGTTTTGCAGTTAATTGACTAGTAATTTGTAATGTCTAATTTAGGTTAACTCAAAAAGGCAGTCAGGAAACGGGCCATCAGCATGACAATGCTTCTTTAAATTGGGCCGGATTTTTTTTTTTTTTTGAGAAACTTTAAATTGGGCCGGATGATCACTGTACTTGACCGATAAATGGCCGGCCCAAGGCACACCAGTGGGCACAGCACAGCGCCACAGCCTAATGCGAAGAATTTTTTTTATTTTTAATTTTTCTTTTTTACGATTTTGCAAAAACGGTGACTGAACGATAGATTTTGTAAATTTTTCACCCAACCGCCGACTGAAACAGCGGTCGCCATATGATACGGCGGCAAGGGCCAAAACCGCCCAATGAAACGGCGGTAAGGTACAGTAACCGCGTGGCACTGTAGCGATACCGCCGTTTTATTCAGCGGTACCTCCCTCCCCAGTCAAAAAAAATCATAACTTTTTCATATGAACATGAATGGAGCTAAAATTTATATGAAAATTGTAGATCTCGACGAAATCTACAACTTTATAGTTCAAATATTTTTTATTTTAAATCATCTTTATGTTCAAATAATCCACGCAATGCTCAGATCTAAAATTTGAATTTTAGATCTGAACATTGTCTCGATTATTTGAGTACCAAAATAATTCGCAATGAAAAAAGTTTGAACAACAAAGTTGTAGATCTCATCGTGTTTTACAATTTTTGTACGAAGTTTATCTCCAACCAAATTCATATGAAAATGTTATAATTTTTTGAAGATGTGTTGTCCAGAGAAGGAAAATTCTTCAAGTTTGAACTATAAAGTTGTAGATCTCGTCGAGTTCTACAATTTTTGTATAAATTTTAGCTCCATTCATGTTCATATGAAAAAGTTATGATTTTCTGACAGGGAAGGGATGCACCGCCGAATAAAACGGCGGTAAATCGCTACAGTGTTGTGCTGTTACTGTAACACCGCGTGGTGCTGTAGCTTACCGCCGTTTCATTCGGCAGTTTTTCTATCCGCCATTTGATACGGCGGTATTGTAGCTTACCGCCGTTTCAATCGGCGGTTAGGTGACATATTTGCAAAATCTGTCATCCGGACACCGTTTTTACAAAATCGTAAAAAAGAAAAATCAAAAATACAACTAATTCTAATGCGAATCGTGCGGTGCCTGGGCCTCGCACGCCCACACGCGCGCCAAACAAAACTCCGCCGCGCAAGGCCCAGAGCAGAAGCCGCCACGGCGATCGGCGGCGCTGACGCGAAGCATCTCCACACGACCACAGCCAACTCTGCGGCACAGCACAGAGTCTCGCGCCATATTCTATCTCGCGGGCCCTTTGACTCGCGACGCGCGATGGGGGCATGGAATCTCAGCCACTCTTCGGACCAAGATGATGGCACGTGCTCGCCGGCCGTGGTTCGCGGCCGCATGCATGGCCATGACCCGTTCCGACCAAGCGGCGCTTCCGGCGGGCGGCCACAGTTGCTGCGATGCGAGCGAATTGACCGGGGCATGGCCAGCCACGCCCATGCGCGTGTCGCAGGGGTGTTTAGATGCAACGTTATGTATAGTGTTTATAGAGAGAAAAAGTGCATTAGAGAACGTGCGTTATGCAAAACGTTATGCATAGTGCGTGAACTAAACAGGGCCGCAATTATCTCGGCCTCGCCGTCATCAAGTCCCATCGACCACGTGAGCCGCAGCCGCGACGGGGCCGCCGCTAGGCCGACACGCACATTGGCCATGTTCAGATGGTGGGGTAAATTTTTTCCATCCTACTTTGACCAGTCAGTTTACAAAACTACCTCCACAACCCCTTGGCAAATTCGCGAGACGAATCTAATGAGGCTTTTGACCGCACGATTAGAGGATGATTACTGTAGTATTACTGTAGCAAATAATGGATTAATTAGGCTCGTTAGATTCGTCGCGCAAAGTTGCACTCATCTGTGAAAAGATTTTGTAAATAGACTTTATTTAGTACTTCATACATACAAGATTCCTTGAAGACAATTTATTGTCCCAACGATTTGAACATGGCCAGCGGCAATCTGCATCGCTGGCGGAGCCCTGATGCCATTCGAATTTCAACCCGAAAGGCCAAAACCAAGCAGTAGCTCTCGGCTGCTGCTGCTTGAATTCCTCTGCCTATATCTCTGACCGGGACTCATTTACCTCCCGTCTGGTCTGGTGCTGCCACAGGACAGGCCTCTCTCGGTTCCTGTAGCAAGGGATACTGTAGTTTATCACGCATGCGGTGACAACCAAGTTGAGTCGATGCCTTCGGCTGTTCGGGATTTTTACTATTGTTTGGATTTGAGGAGTCAACAGTTTTCACCTTCAAACTAAAATATGTCAGAAGAAGGGACCAAGACAAGGGATTTTTCCATTCTCATTTCTCAAGACCCTTTTTCCTTTTTACTATAGAAGATGAATATTTCGCCACGCTGGCCAGCCACACCGTATATGTGTGCAGTATCTTGTGGCACTACTGTCTTTGCACATCATGCATTCATGCGACTTTTTTTTTCCCTCAGAGAAACACAGTGACCACCTCGTCTCATTGTCGTTGACAACGAAACATAATAAAGATGCAAGAAGGGACCCCAAGATGTAAATGTTCTCAAAGATTCAAAATAGCTGGCTTGCTATAGACTGACCAGCAGCTCTCGACGCCTGGCTGAGTGAGGTCGGTCAATTTTACCTCACCGCTGATCGCTATCGCCGTCAGCATCGCTTAGCATAACTCCGTTTCCTTTCATATCGAGTTGAACACCTTTTATAAGCTGCATCTTTCCTTCCGAAGCCTTGTTTAGTTCGTAAAAGTTGGTTGAATTTTCTGTAGAAAAAATGTATTGGGAAGCGTGTTGCAGATAATGGGGTCACGTTTTCCAATGCGTTATTTTTGGTTAAATTGCAGAAACTTGCAGTAACTAAACAAGGTCTGAAAACAAGTCAAATTTCTTCCTTTTATCTAGGAGTACTAGTATTTGTCTTGACAAGGAGTAACAATGGCACGAGAGTCCGACAACCAGACTATATATGGAGCAGTATAATATACCTGCCGTACCTATGACCATTAATCCGTAGATGAGTACCCACATCCTAGCTAAACAATGAGGCATCATCTCCCTCGCTGCAGGGAACAGCACAGCAGCTACCAGCCGTCCATGACTCCATGGAAGGCCCAGTGCCCCCAGCAGCCAGCAACAAGGCCCAGCACAGTACGCACTGACGGTGGCATCTTTTTTTTTTTTAAGGATTGCAGCTGCTGGGCCTGGGAGTTAGCGCAGTGAAGGCGCCAGCTCGGTCCCCCTCCTATCAGTCGGTGGCCAGCGAATTGACTCCCGTTCAATGAGCCGAGCAGCCACGCACAGGCACAGCAGCGCAGCTGCTACAGCCTACAGCGCCGCATCGAGACGAGGGTGGAAGAATCGATCGAGGTGGTGGTTGACCCCGAGATTAATAGGCCTTCAATTCGCGATCCGATTCCCTCCAACTCATGCCCACGCTGCCGCAGCAGATGCTGCACCGGCACTTGCATTCAACCGATCGCTGAGCCCAGCCCCAGCGAGCGCGCCACCTCATTGACCCGGACCTCCCATCTGCCCGTCGCCAACTCGCCACTGCCGATCGAGCTCGCGCGCCACGCCATTCCTCACTCGCTCTCCCCTGCTTCGGGGCGCGTCGCGTCGGCATGGGCAGCTGCGTGAGCAAGAAGGCCGCCCGCGCCAGGGGCAAGGTGGCGGCACCGCTCCCGGTCGTGGACAAGGAGACGGCTCATGCGCTGCCGCCGGTGGTGGAGGTGGCGGAGGAGGAGGAGGTCAAGGAGGTGGTGCTGTCCGAGACGCCGGCGCCGCGGCCGCCGAGGCCGCCGCCGCCGGAGCCGGTCAAGCGGAGGCCGGAGCAGCCGGAGGCGGAGGAGGAGTCGGCTTCCGAGGCGTGCAGCGCCAGCGACAGCGCATCGGTGGAGTCCGCGGCGAAGGAGAAGGCCAGGGCGAAGGCGAAGCTGCAGAAGGCCGGAGGGGAGCGGGAGGTGGAGAAGAGGGCGGTGGACGCGCCGGAGAAGGGGAGGGCGGTGGCCGAGGAGAGAGAGAGCAAGCCCAAGGGCCGCCGCGGCGCCGCGATCGGGCGCGCGAGGTCGCCGTCACCGTCGTCGGCGCATAGGAGGCAGCAGCCGGCCGGCGGCGGCGGCCACCAGCAGCGTCAGCACCACCCGCACGCGCCGCGGCCGCGGCGGGAGCAGCAGCATCCCCCGGTGGTGTCCGGCATCGGGTGCCGCAGCGGCCGGTTCTCGCCGTCCGCGGCGAGGCGCGCCGCCGAGAGCGCGGTCCGGCGGACGCACTCCGCGCGGGAGGCCGACATGGCGCTGCCATCGTCGAAGCGCTCCCTCAGCGCCGCCATCAGCAGCAGCGCGCTCAGCAGGCGGGACCCCGGCGAGCGGTCCGGGCGGCGGTCGGGCTCCCCGACGGGCAGGCGCGCGCCCGCCTCCCCCAGCGCGACACACCGCGCGTTGAGCCCCGCGCGGAAGGCGGCCAAGGAGCACGGCACCCCGGAACGGGCCAGGCCGCGGGCCAGAGACGGCGACGAGCCGCCGACGCTGGCCGGACTAGGGGGAGCAGAGCGCAAGAAGGTGGCGGAGGGCGAGGAGGGCGCGCTGGGTCAGAACCCCTCGGTGGCCATGGAGTGCTTCATCTTCCTCTAGGGATCAGCTTGGTCGTTCCCCTCCATGCCTGCTTCTTCCTCTGCTGGCTTCTTCCCTCACTCGCCAATCACCATCTCTTGTTACTCGCTCAGTAACTTGTAAACTTGTCGGACATTGTCGCGTGCCATCGTAGATGGCAGGCTATCCATTGCCGCCATTGACGCAAACTCAGCAATACCATCCATCTCTGTATCTTGCATTCTTGCTTCCAGCGGCCGCGCGTTCTCCGACGTAGAGACGGAGCTCCGTGCAGGTGCTTCCGACGGCGTGATGTGCGGCGACGGGGATCGCAACGCAATGGCGGCCGTGAAGCAAGCAGCAATGAAGTCCGGCGTCGAGGTTGGTACAGGGTTGGTTGCTGGCGAATCAGAGACGTTACTGCTAGCCGGTGCGACGTCGGAACAGATCTAGGGCAGTGATGCAGGCCGCTGACAACGTGATGGCTGCTGCGCCTCCACTGCGCTATATTCGGATTGGATGGAGGAGAGATTGTACGCTGTACTAGTCCTATGCGTGCTTCCTCTGTCGCCACTGTCCGCGCCTCGTCGTCGGAGAACTCTGGAGCTGCCAATGTGGTTTGGCTGATCGCCAATACTAAGGCTGTCCGCACTGGTTCATGCATCCCATATGGGACGCCATCGTGCAGTATGTTTTTACCGGATTGGAGCCTGCAGCGGGATACGCTACGAGGAACGCAATCGTTCAGTATCGCGTCGCTTCCCCTATCCTCAGCGTGTCCCCGGAAACGCTTCGCGTCGCCCGAGCCCAACGACTCCTCGCGCTCGCGCCCGTCCTCTTCCTCGCGCTGGCGCCCGTGCCCTTCCTCGCGCTCGCGCCATCGCTCCCCTCCGCCGCCGCTGCCCCGTGCTCGGCCGGCCTGCCTGCGGCCGTCCCCTTCCTCGCGCTCGCGGCCAGCGCCCGTCCTCTTCCCCTTCGTGCCCTTGGCGCCCCTCCGCATCTGGTGATCCCGTTCGTGCCCTTGGCGCCCCTCCGCATCTGGTGATCCCGTTCGCGCTGGCGCCCGGATGACGCCGCCGTCCGGCCGATCCACCGCCGTCCGCCCCTGATCTGCTCGAGGGAAGAGCGGATCTGCGGCCGGGAGGGCACGTCTCCACCGGATCCTTTCGTCCTCGACTCCTCCTTTGCATCTGCGCGGGGAAGACAAGTCGGGGCCACCGCCGGCGTCCCAAAGCAGCGTGCGGCCGTGCCGCCGAGCTCCCCTGCCTCGAGCCCGTCCTCGCCCGCTTGCGGCCGTCCGGCCCTGCCTCCGGGCCACCCACGCGGCCGTCCGCCGCCGCGTGGCCATCCTGGAGAAGCCGACCGTGGGTAGCCGTGGGCGCAAGCGGCGGCGGCGAGGTTCACCCATTGAAGCAGCCACATCGGAGGAGAGCTCCACCGCGCGCTCCGGCTGGCGTCCTGCAAAGCTCAGGTATGTTCGATCCAGGCTTCTTTGTTAGGTGATTTGATAAGCACATAGATGTTTGTTGAACCCTGTGGACATAGAGTCGTTGAATCAATTTTGAGACTCCCAAATCTCCAACACAGACCATTCTATATGAGATAATTAGTATAGATGCTAAGTTTGATGGGCAAACTTTGTTTGGAACACAGATTATATGCGATCCTGATTTCATAATGCAAACTTTGTTTGGAACACAGACTAGATTTTTATTTTTCAAAACAAGGTTTCATCTAGCATGGATGGACAGAAGGCCTCCTTTTGCTTGTGCAGGAAACCATTGCATTTTCCAACACCATTGACTTTGTTGCACATAGCATCAGTGTATGACACTATACTGGCTCTAGGTAGAAGTAATCGAACACAATGAAACTAAGTAGCAGTACAACAGGAGTGGCAATGCTTGCAGAAGCCCGCTTGTGGTTGTGGCTACTAACGTTTCTGCCCACTCCATATCATGATTCAGGCCAGCGAACTTCATTCTCTTATTTCTGTTATTGCTTTTACTCTTATTTCTGTTGGTGCGTCTCCAATTGTCCTTGGCTTTCATTCTCTTATTGCTTTTACTCTTATTTCTGTTAATTCTTCACATTGACACATACGTTTACTTGAGCTTGAATGGTACCAGCTTGTGTAGTATACGCCACACACAGTATTGTAGTAGATTAGTGGATTGTACTTCATTATTACTTCCAGTTGCCTAGTTGTGTATGTGCAGTGCTGCATGCTGCTACTGATTGCTTGCTGTCACCAGTGCTTCTGTGCCAGTTAGTGTAGTATAGTACGAGCACCGGTATGTGATTGTGAACTTGTGATGCCAATTTGATATATATACTTATATTGCCATTGTATATTTCTTTGTAAATTTGATATGATGACGGCTGAATATTAGTTTACTGGTTATGCGTGATGACTGATGAATGATGAGGGTACAACTGGTTTGAAAATTGAGAGCATACTGAAAGATGTGAATATAAATGAATGATTTATTTGCATTTTTCGTGCTGCTACATATAGTACAAACGCATTTAGACCAACTAAACATGTATTATTGTCGCAGTTTATACAACCTAGATGCTACTTTCAAGGTGACAGTATGTCTAGCGTCTAGCTAACACAAATTGATTATTTTTTCATAATTATCTCAAGGGCCCCTATTTTTGCTTTCGCCCCGGGCCCCCAAAACCTCAGGACCGCCCCTGTGCATATATGTACTTATAACCTGTTATGGACAGCCACAAAAAATGCAGTGATTAGCTAAAAAATGCATGTTATGTTCATCCGCCACAAAAAATGCAGTGATTAGCCACAAA
This sequence comes from Alloteropsis semialata, assembly GCA_004135705.1. Classification (NCBI taxonomy): domain Eukaryota; kingdom Viridiplantae; phylum Streptophyta; class Magnoliopsida; order Poales; family Poaceae; genus Alloteropsis; species Alloteropsis semialata. The sequence continues at coordinate 48,700,913 of CM014278.1, forward strand.
CAATGGATTCCACAGTCTTATTTTGTACTGTCCTTGAACATCTCATGTTCTGATATTGTGTTTCCTACCATTGATGTATGTTTTGTTCATGTGATTTCAGGATGGATCCGAACCAGTGCAATGATGCATCGCAGGGTTCATTTCCTGCTACCAACTTTCCTCCTGGTGCCTACAATCCTCCGTACCCGGCTGGCTGGAACCCCTACATGTATGGGTTGCAAGGAACTCCATCCTGGTTCCCCCAAGGAATGCAGCAGTTTGCACCCAATGGCTCAATGATGCATCCCTGTACAAGTGGTCCAGAAGTATTGCTGTCGGCTGATAAGCCACAACCATCTGTGCAAGACGAAGAGGTACATGTCATAGAACAGCCACCCAGCGAAGCGGCTAAAGGAAAAGGAAAGCGGACAAAGGTGGTAACCAATAGGATCAAGTTAGGCAATTTCAACCCGGATGAAGATGTCAATCTTGTGAAGTCCTGGCTTGAAATCAGTTGTGATCCAATTACAAGTACCGGACAAAAAAAAGATCAGATGTGGGAAAGGATTGTGGAGCGATACAACTCCCGGAGGGAATCAAACCAAGTTAGGAGTATCCGATCTCTACAGAGCCGTTGGGACAGTATCAAGGCTGAAGTCGGAAAGTTTTCTGGTTTCTATGCTGATGCCATTAGAGAAAATCCAAGCGGCATGTCGGATGCTGATAAGGTATGCCAATTTGCTTCATTCTGTTTGCCAATTTGCCTGTAATTGCAGTATAGTGGAGCGAAGCAAAATTTTGTTAATTCTAAAGCTTCCTTACCTGCCTGTGTCAACATTTGCTTATAATGTGTTGTAATGCTACAATCAATAGGCTTTTACATACCATGTGTTTGTTAAAATTGGTGCTTTTTGCAAATAGAAAATTGTATCCCATATACCGAATCCGCTCATGATCGATTTGCATATTCACAGTCCATTACTGCTAGATATATAGTATGTACCTACAATTAGCTGCCAGTGGCCCCATGCATATAAACAACAGAGCAACCAAAAGACACCAAGTAGTGGTTGCCAATTATATTGCTGCTAAAAATATACTATGTGCGTTCAGCTAGCTTAATTAATTCACTCACTATTGTTGTTTGGGTATACATACATATATTGGTTGGCTTACATGCATCTATATATGTCCTTGCTGTATATCTTCTTTCTTCTTCTTCTTTTTGGTTGCTGGAAAAGCGACTGTTGCTGGAAAGCGACTCACTATAGCTAGGCAATGCTAAAACTGTTGCAGCTAAACCTAACCTTAATGAGCCCTTGCTGTTATGTATTTACTCACAATGAACTCAGTCTTGCAGTCTGTACAATGGCTGGTATGCTTCAAACCAAGCCATTTTTGCTTGAACATATCATATTTATGTGAACCTGTCAAGAAAATATGTTATGTGAACAGATTTTTATTTGAACAGATCATTTGCAGCTAAACCCAATTTGTACTAGCATGCTGCAGTCTGAAAAACTGATGTAGCAGCAAATTTTGTGAACTGCCTGTATTAAAATGATTGAAAATCTTTAATTTCTTTTGCAGACCACTCATGCAGCAGCAAATTTTGCTTCCATCCTCAAGCACAATTTTGGATTCTTGCATTGTTGGGACATAATGAAGGATGAGCCCAAATGGAAGGATCCCAAGGGCAGAGGATCAGCCCAATCTGCTGGAGCTCATGGTGTTGGAGATGACCCCATCAACCTTGGAGATGACAAACCTAGCCCAACTGGATCAGCTGAGAAGAGACCTATGGGCAGGGATTCAGCTAAAGCAGCCAAGAAGAAAGCAAATTCTTCTGCGGGTTCAACCTCATCTTCTGAGTATGCTTCGAGGATGCAAGATCTCTCGCTGCAAAAGATTAGTATCATGCAAGAAGAATCTGCGCGTAAAAATGATCGATTCCAGCAGCTGGCTTCTATAGATGAGAAGCACTTCGAGGAAATGCAATCCCATAATCAATCACTCTTAGGCATTGAGCAAGAGAAGATTCGGATCATGCGGGAGAAGCATGAGAGGGAGAAGAAAAAGGAGGAGAAGCAAGAGGATGAAAGGATCCTTGCTATGGATCTTGCTGCTTGCACACCACCTCTGCGGGCGTATTACGAAGCTCTTCAGGAAGAAATTATGGAAAAGATTGCAGCTAGGAGAAGGAAGAGAACCCACTGAGGTACGCCATGGCTTGTATATGTGCTGATCCTAATTACCAGAAGCCTTGCTAAATGTTACAGATTAGTTATTTACACATCTATTTATATTGGTATATCCTGAAATAAGTGCTGACTAAGCAGTGAGTTAATTATGTATATGATCCTCAAATTTTAGTTTGTTTGGTAACATCATTTCATGAAGAATAGCCGTGCAAATTTTCTTCAGTGATTTTTCATATCATGCATATAACTAAACACTGAGTGCACCCTGATGACCTGTCGAGACAACCAGAAAATGGATGAAAAAGACCAAATCTGCACTGTGTGCTAAGCAAATTAACTAAAACCAAGTTGCTGCCATAGCACATCCGATATGTGTTTGACAATAGTTAAAGAAAAGATAAACTATCTCAAATACGCATAGCAAATGGCAGAGTTCAGGATAGGAGAAGACCAAATCTGCACTGTGTGCTAGGCAAATTAACTAAAACCAAGTTGCTGCCATAGCACTGAAATGTTAGGGGTTTGTTCCTATCACTGCACCTGTCAGGCCCAGATAAGCCATGGATCATCTATTAGTGTTAACTCCAAGTCAATAGGCTTTTACATACCCTGTGTTTGTTTTTTTCCTCTTGTTATATGAAAGGCAACTGGATCACATGTAATAAATAATGGACAATCCTTTCACCCTGTTCCAGTCTTCGAGTGGATACATGGTAGCTTTCGCCGGGAAGAAATATGCAGCTAGGTCTCCTCCGGTTTTCGTCGGCAACGACTCTTACACGGTGACCACCTTATGTATGCAGGAGCCAGGGATGGGAGAGGCAACCTTATGTATGCAGTTCTGTTATTTGTTGAGTGTGAAGTTGTATTATTTGTTGAGTGTGCAGTTGTATTATTTGTTGAGTGTGCAGTTGTATTATTTGTTGAGTGTGCAGTTCGGAACCTTGGAGATTTGTGTACTAAATGTTACCAGAGTGCAGTTTGGAACTAGGATCTTGCTGCTTGTGTATTGTTGGGACAGCAGTGTTGTATTTGTGTATTGTTGGGACAGCATTGGATCTTGCTGCTTGTAGTGTTGTATCTGTGAGTGTGCCTATGAAACATGTGACCTGCCTGTGGATTGTGTGACCTGTCTGTGGAATGTGACCTGTGGAATGTGTGACCTGTGGAATATGTGACCTGTGAACATGTGACCTGCTTGTGCATTATTCAAGTTGTGATCCTGTGACCTGCTGCATCTGTGACCTGCTCTATCTGTGACCTGCCTGTGAAGAGCTGTGACCTGCTTGTGCATTATTCATGTTGTGATCCTGTGACCTGTTGTATCTGTGAACCTGTGACCTTGCCTGTCCGTCCCTGTCTGGTACAGTTCATTGACAGGAAACTGAAGTCTGAACTGCTTGTGTATTTGTCATGTTTATGCAATGTACTTGGCTTTGGTATGACCACAGCTCTAGCAATTGTACTAAAATTTTGAGGCTCAAAATGACAGGTTGGTGTCCAGATGGTAGGTTTATGAAAATATCCCATTAATGTTACATTGCAGCCTTGCTTGGTTCTCTTGCTCTGGTCCACTCCATGTTCACAGAATTCCCTTAGGCATATGTTTTAGGTCATTGATGAACAATATCAACTATCAAATGACAGATCAAATCCACCCAGTTCGACATAATACACAATGATAGAAGCAAACTGTATTGATCAGCTCACAGATGCACAGTTCTAAAATGGCATAGGGCATACCTTGAATTATAAAGCATCACAACTGGTCACCATAATAAGAACTCCAGAAACAGAGAAATGTTGCACCTGTGACCAATCCAGTGCACCTTCTGCTTTTGCACCTGTGACCAATCCAGTGCACCTTCTGCTTTTGCACCTGTGACCTGCTTTTGCACCAGTGACCTGAAGGAATCTTCTTTTGCACCTTCTGCTTTTGCACTGACCAAACGTGATGCCGGTCACTCACGGCATCTGCATATGCTGTCCCCTGAACTGCTCTCTCGTGAACTGCTTGATCAATTCTCGTGAACTGCCTGGACACTCACAACTACTATAACAACACACTCACTTGCGAAGCAGCCAACACACTGACTTCCTAAGCACAGAACACACTCACCAACGCCATGGCCGGCTTCCCAAGCTCATTGCGAAGGTACTGGATGCAAGAGGAGGAGGAAGACGATGACACTCATGCCTTTGTTGACGATGAAGAAGTCGAGGCCGCGACATACAACCATCTCGTGGAAGCAGAGAGCTCTCGCACGCGTCGTCGACCTGATGCTCCACCAAAGGTCATTCGGCCGAGGGACCTTCCTTCTGGTCACAGGAGGATCAAAGCCGACTACTTTGTTCCAAATCCTGTTTACACTGACCAACAGTTTCGTAGAAGGTAAAGTTGAGCATTTTTGTAATAACGATCAATCTATGTCTGTAGTTTCTCATAGCAGAAGTGTTGTTGCAGGTATCGGATGCATCGGCATTTATTCAAGCGTATTAAAGAGGCCGTTAAAAATCACGATAACTACTTCAAAAAGAAGTATGATGCAGCTGGCAAGGAAGGGCTATCGGCTCTTCAGAAGTGCGTGGCGTCTATACGCATTCTCGCATACGGGGTCCCGGCGGATGCCGTTGACGACTACGTCCGCATTGGTGAGTCAACTGCTCGGGAAGCTTTGAATCATTTCTGTCGAGCTGTCATTCAAGTTTTTGGTGATCAGTACCTACGGGCACCCAACAGTGCCGATGTAGCTAGGCTTCTTGAAGAGGGTGAGAATCGTGGGTTCCCGGGGATGCTAGGCAGCATAGACTGCATGCACTGGGAGTGGAGGAACTGCCCCACAGCAGGGAAGGGTCAGTTCACGGGAAGAGGGAAGCATGCCTCTATGATATTAGAGGCGGTTGCATCGCATGATCTATGGATATGGCATGCTTACTTTGGCATGCCTGGAAGTAACAACGACATTAACGTTCTTCATAGATCACCTGTATTTTCGTCTTACCTTGCCGGTCGTTCGACCCCTGTGTCGTTTGTAGTCAATGGAAACACCTATAACATGGGCTACTACCTTGCCGATGGGATTTACCCTGAGTGGGCAGCCTTTGTTAAGACTATTCGTCACCCCATGGAGCAGAAGACGCGACACTTTGCCACTCAACAAGAAAGTGCACGCAAGGATATAGAGCGTGCATTTGGTGTCCTGCAAACTCGGTTTGCGGTGATCCGAGGACTGGCATATGGTTGGGACCGTAGCCGCATTAATGATATAATGATGACTTGCATAATTTTGCATAATATGATAGTCGAGGATGAGGGTGAGCTTGCCCATAATACTGATTTCTTGGACATCGGCCAACTAGCTGTTCCGTACGCCAACAATCCAACAAGGGAAGCATTTGTTGCTGCACACCATAGGCTTCATGACCAAAACACCCACTTTCGGCTACTACGTGATCTCATCGAGCACCAGTGGATGAGGCTAGGATCTCTGCAGCATTAGATGAATGAGTGCTCATCTAATATTTATTCTCTTGTAATATTTTATGGGCATGTAGTAATTATGAAGATATTTACTATTTTGTGGTCATGTATTTAATCATTCGAACTTCTAAGATTTGAAGGTCATGTAATAATTAATAAGGCTTGTAAATATTTTGTGGTCATGTAATAATTAGTAAGTCTTGTAATATTTTGTGGTAATGTAATAATTATTATAACTTGTATTATCTGTATCTTCTGGTCATGTAATAATTATTTTTTATCTTGTAATATGTTCAACAAATGTTTTCCCTATTGTGTTGTGCTCATGTCACTGTCAGCCAGAGACAAAAAAAATGACGAGTGGCCATGCATGTGTTGCAATAGAAGCGGATTCTTTCACGTATTTGTCTCATGGACTATTACAAAACACAAAAAAAAACAGAAAATTGGTCTCATGGACTCTGCAAGTACATAACTGAATCAAATGACAATCTATCCAAATTTTGAATCATTATATGAGACCTATTCAATGACGCTGCATATTCAATCCAATGACGCTGCATATTCAATCATTATATAATTTTGAATCATTATATGAGACCTATTCATTATATGAGACACAACTGATCATCTTTCCTTGCAACATATTCAATCCAATGACGCTGCAGTCTTAAAAAAATTATGAATTTTGTATGTACTACAACACATATAAATGAAGGCATACAAGACTCCAAGAGATCTATGTGACCTGATTATGTCACTCCAAAACATCTAAGACTCCAATGTGAGTCCAAAACTGCTTTGTGGCCTGATTATGTTTAGCACAAAACATGTTCTACATATATGTCACTCCACTGCATATGCCAATGAAAATGAGAAGCGAGGCCGGCACCGCCGTTCCTGGAGCCCTCCACCGCCGCCGCTGGAAGGCGTCCCTGTTGCCGAGCGTCGGACCTCGAGGCCTCCTACTCCGTCTTTGTGGCGGCCGCGACATTGGTGCCCTGCGGAGGATGGGGCCGGCGGGGGAGGAAGGCGCCCCGCGCCAAGCGTCCGTGTCGCACCCACCCCTCGACCTCCTCCACACCCGCCCCCACACGCCCGGCGTCGCACGCCCGCACGCGAGAGAAGGCGGCGGCAAGCACCGCGGGATCCAAGCCGAGGAGGGAGGCCCCGCTGCATCGACTCCTGGCCGGAGCAGAGAGCGACAGAGAGAGGGAGGCCAGCCCGTGGAAGTGAGAGCCGGGGGAAGGGGAAGCCACCGGCGCTGGACGAGAGCGGCACGTCGCCGTGGGAGGGGGCGGTGCGTCGCCGTGCAGGGACGGAGGAGAGATCGGTGGGAGCGGAGGCCGGTCTCGGTACAGAGACAGAGAATGAAAATATATTAAAAATACTGACGTGTGGGCCCTACCAGTGGGTAGTTAGGATAGAGTATTTGATTTAGGGGATGACGGGTGCGGAAGAATATAGTATAGAGGATGGAATTTTGATGACCAGAACAGAATATGCTTTTTAGAGTATCGGTTTGGAGGATGACCAGTGCGGACAGCCTAATACAGCAAACACGTAGGATTCCTATCGAATTCAGTTTAAATTCAAGCAGGAATAAATGAACGTGGGCGTGCAAGATTGTTGGGGATTTTATATCTTATCATGAAGGGGAGCCTGACAGCGACACTGAATTTCGTTACTGGAACAACAGTTCCTTGCGGTTCCAATGCGTCCAACTGAACGGGGTCGTTCTCGCTTCGTCCTCAAGATTTGGAGTCGGCGTTTGGCAGAGGGTCGTGCGATTCTAGTACCCGACTTCCAGCTCTCCATGGCTGACCAGCGTGACGAGCTCTAACCTCAGGCTTCGGACAGCGCCGCTCTGGTACAGCCGTTCCGTGACCGAGCAGCAGCAGACCAGAAGTGCGAATGATTTGCGGGAGAACATGGATGAAAGAGCATGCTGTGGGCCCCACACATTGTTGGTGACAGAAAGGTCGATGGTACATTTTGGTATGCACCAAGCGGTCGCGTCATGTACCGTCCGATTCGATTCCAAGCACGTCGCGTACGTTACGTGGAAGGCAAGGTGAAAATGAAAACGGTGGCGATGATGTCTCAAAGCGAGGAGGCGCGAGAGGTTGATAATGGAAACGGGCCACGGTTTCGGAGTGCCTTCGTATGTTGGCTGGACCTCTATAGCAAGGCATTTTGCAGGCCTGGACGGGGCCAGTGAAAGGCCCAACTTCTTTGAAGACTGGAAATCGTGTACTAAGGCCCATCTAATAATTCGGCCAGGTTCCACCCCAAAAGAGGCAGCAGAAATGAAGCCAGGCCGGAGCACTCGATCAATTTTGGAAAAAGTCCATTCTACCTCTCTCAACTGTGACCAAAGTCCAGTTTTCCTACCTAAACTCCAAAACCGGTTAAAACACCTCCCTCAACAATCAAAACCGTTCGTTTAACCTCCCTGTCCCGGTTTTCAGCGGTTTTCACATACGGTTTTGTCTTTTTCAATTAAAAATAAATCTAGTAAATACCTTATGAGGTAATTAAACCACAAAAAATATCTCTAAGCTTTTAGAAATTTTGAGAAAAATCATATAGATAGATTATAATAAACCCAAATAACATATTTAGATCTCGTGAAATATATATAGAATCCTCCAAAAATTATATTAGCTCTAGTAAAATAATAAAAATATGAGATGTAGCTAACATGAATACAAAATGGAAAAATATAAAAATAAATCATGGAAAAATAATAAAAATATGAGATGTAGCTAACATGAATCCTTCATTCTATCTCAATTTCATCATGGGCAACCCCTAGTCATCCCGCTTTTTTGCAGGTTTTGGGCATTTACTCATTCGTGAGCATGTCAAAGTTCTGATGATTTGTAATAATAACTGTTAGCAGCTAGGCAGGGAATCAGAGGAGGGGAAGGAAATCGGAGGAAATTGGGGAAGGCAGGAGCAGAGCAAGGGCGGCGGCGCGCCGGTTCCTTGATGGGGAAGAAGAACAGGGTTTAGTGTTTACAAGTTTTATGACTCTCTCCAGGGTTCCTCTCCCCTCATATACCATCGAACTCGACATGGGCCGGGCCCTTACAAGCATTACAAACCCACTGCGGGCTGGACGTCTTGGTACTGGGCTTTCTGACGCGCTTGGACTCCAGGGGCAGAGCAGCTTCATCAACTGAAGAAGATGCCGGATGGGGAACAGTCCTGACAAGCCCCCCTCCTTGAGATCCATCTTGACCCCAAGATGGTGCAGCAGGGAACCTTTGGCGAAGAGCTTCAAGATCCTCCCAGGATGCCAAGGCTTCGGGCAGGTTGGACCATTTGATGAGCACTTGGGCGACGGAGTCCGCCCCTCGGACGATCAGACGGCGTTGAAGGACTTTTTCAGGAACCTGCAAGCTATCATATATGTCTGGAATTTCAGCAAGTACCTGAGTAGAGGAGCCCACCGCCTGTTTCAGTTGGGACACATGAAAGACCGGGTGCACTGAGGAACCTGGAGGAAGCTTCAATCTGTATGCGACAGCTCCGACCTTTTCCAGCACCGTGAAGGGACCAAAATACTTGAAACACAACTTGTTACTGGATCTTGTGGCAACCGAAGATTGAACATACGGTTGCAGCTTGAGGTAGACCTGATCTCCCACTTCGAAAGAACGCTCAGAGCGATGTTTATCTGCCTGCTGCTTCATTCTTTGTTGAGCTCGCAGCAGATGCTGCTTGATGGATCTGGTCATGAGCTCCCTTTCATCCAACCAGTCATCCAGACTAGGAACAGAGACAGCAGAGGGAACAACACCAAAGTGGCGAGGGGGTGACCATAGAGTACCTCGAACGGAGAGTGGCGAATAGCGGAGTGGAAGCTGGTGTTGTACCAGAACTCGGCAAGAGACAACCAGCGGGACCAGTGCTTCGGGCAAGAGTGCACAAAACAGCGAAGGAAAGTTTCGAGACACTGGTTGACACGCTCCGTTTGCCCATCGGACTGCGGGTGATAGGCCGAACTCATGGCAAGCTGAGTTCCGGATCTGAGAAACAGCTCTGACCAAAACTTACTGGTGAACACCTTGTCCCGATCAGAAATAATGGAAGAGGGCATACCATGAAGTTTGTAGACGTTGTCCATGAAGACTTGAGCCACCACAGAAGCTGAAAACGGGTGAGAGAGGGCCATGAAGTGACCATACTTACTGAACTTATCCACTACCACAAATATGCAGTTGAACTGGCCAGATCGAGGGAGACCCTCAATGAAATCCATCGAAATAACCTTCCAAGATTCAGAAGGTACTGGCAGCGGTTGGAGCAGCCCAGGGTATTTGGAACGATCTGGCTTTGCTTGTTGACAAATGGAGCAAGACTGCACAAATTGTTGGACTGCCGTTTTCATCCCCTTCCAAGCAAAAAGCTGCTTAACCCTCATGAATGTTACAGGGAAACCGGAGTGACCACCTCTGGCTGAGCTGTGTAGAGCTTGCATTATCCGTAGCTGAACAGGTTGATTGTCACCAATCCATATCCTGCCCTTAAACCTCAACAATCCATCCACCAAGGTATAATGAGAAGAGGGGTCTGCAGCAATAGCCAAGGAGGCCAGCAGCTCTTTTGAAAAAGGATCATTTGCATAACCAGCTACTACGGTGTCCAACCAGACTGGGCATATGGAAGATATAGCAGCCAGTGTGCCAAGAGGGTCTGGGTGACGAGAAAGGGCATCCGCCACTCGGTTGTCAACTCCTTGCTTGTACACAATCTTGTACTGAAGGCCAATAAGCTTGGAGAATACCTTTTTTTGCCATGTGGTGTGCAGCCGCTGGTCAGTCAGGTGCATCAAGCTACGCTGATCAGTAAATATCACAAACTCGGCGTGTTGTAAATAAGGACGCCACTGCTCCACAGCAACTAGGATGGCCATATACTCTTTCTCGTACGTAGATAGCCCGCTTGTCCTTGGTCCTAAAGCCTTACTGATAAAGGCTAAGGGATGGCCATCTTGGAGAAGGACAGCTCCAACTCCGTACTCGCTAGCATCAGTCTGAATTTGAAATTGCTTGGAAAAATTGGGCAAAGCTAGCACTGGAGCAGAAGCAAGAGCAGCCTTCAAGGACTGGAATGCTTGCTCATGAATGTCCGTCCACACATACAGTACTCCCTTCTTCAACAGATCAGTAAGTGGTCTGGCCAGAACACCAAAATGTTGGACAAACTTGCGGTAATATCCTGCCATGCCCAAGAAGCTACGGAGTTCTTTGACATTAGATGGAGATTTCCAGCACTGAATCGCCGCAACCTTGGACTCATCAGTGGCAACCCCTTGTTCACTAATGACATAGCCCAGATATGAAATTTGCCGCTGAGCGAAACTGCACTTGGACAACTTTACTTTCCAGTTATCCTGCTCTAGCAACTTGAAGACAGCAGCGAGATGTGAGACATGCTCAGCCAGGGTCTTGCTGTAGACGAGGATGTCGTCAAAGAAAACAAGCACACACTTGCGAAGCAGTGGCTTGAGGGTTGTATTCATAGCTCCTTGGAAGGTGTTTGGTGCCCCAGTTAGCCCAAAAGACATGACCGTGAACTCGAACTGACCCCAATGCGTTTGGAAGGCGGTCTTGTATTCTTCACCGGGAGCAAGACGAATCTGATTGAACCCCGCCAGCAAATCCAAGCTAGTAAACCAGCTAGCACCCGCCAACTCGTCCAGAAGTTCATCAACAATAGGGATGGGAAACTTGCCTTTCACTGTGAGAGCATTAAGCCACCGATAATCGACACAAAACCGCCAATTACCATCCTTCTTCTTGACGAGCAAAACTGGAGATGAAAAGGCACTCTTGCTGGGCCTAATCATTCCGGACTGAAGCATCTCATTGACTTGTTTCTCAATTTCGTCCTTGAGAGCTGGAACATAACGGTAAGGCCTGATAGACACTGGCTGTGCTCCTTGCACCAATGGAATCTTGTGGTCACAGCTGCGGCGTGGAGGAAGAGAAGTGGGTGCTTCAAACAAGGAAGCGAACTGATCGACCACACACTGAATTTCAGGAGGAACATCAGCGGTTTGGGATTCAGTAGCAGAAGTGGACAGGAACAACTGTACCACAGAACATTCAGGCACCACTGAACAATGTCCGCGAAGCATGACATCCTGCCCCTTATAAGGAATACAGAGCCATTTCTGAAGCCAGTCAACTTTCATCGGGGAAAAGGCCTCGAGCCAGTCCATGCCGAGGATCATATCGTAGCTGGACAGAGGAATAATCTTCAGTGTGGAATGAAACTTGAGGTTCTGAACGCACCATCCAGCATCGGTTAATTCAGCAGAACAAACCATAGAGCTCCCATTTGCCACTTGCACTGATAAGTTGGACTGTAACTGAGAAACACCAGTGAGCTGAGATGCTATTGCAGAGCTAATAAAGGAGTGAGAACTGCCCAAATCTAACAGAATCATCACCAGCGCCGAGACGCTCGTCCTTCTTCGTCTCGATGTCGAGGAGCCGCTTCTCGAGCTTGAGGTCGATCTCGGAGAAGCGCTTGTTCATCTCGTCGATTATCATCTTGGTGTTGGGGTCCATCGCGCCGCGGCTCTTCTGGAATCGAGTGAAGTGGTTGTGGGTAGTGGAATCCTCCAGATCGGGGGCTTTGATACCAGATTGTTAGCAGCTAGGCAGGGAATCAGAGGAGGGGAAGGAAATCGGAGGAAATTGGGGAAGGCAGGAGCAGAGCAAGGGCGGCGGCGCGCCGGTTCCTTGATGGGGAAGAAGAACAGGGTTTAGTGTTTACAAGTTTTATGACTCTCTCCAGGGTTCCTCTCCCCTCATATACCATCGAACTCGACATGGGCCGGGCCCTTACAAGCATTACAAACCCACTGCGGGCCGGACGTCTTGGTACTGGGCTTTCTGACGCGCTTGGACTCCAGGGGCAGAGCAGCTTCATCAACTGAAGAAGATGCCGGATGGGGAACAGTCCTGACAATAACATTACTTAATTTTCAATAAATCTCTCTATTTTTTTTCTCTAAAAGAAGAAGGGGGGCAAAATGCTGACGGCGACGTTAGCCCGACCTGGCAGATACGTATCTCGGCTGGGGTCAACCCCAGTAGTGTAACCCTTGAGGCGGCACGGCCCCTCGAGCTGGCGAGCGGCACGCCACAATTCCACCCCGGGAAGAGAACAAAGCCCAAACACCAGCACGAAAGCAACAGCGGCACGAAAACAAGAAATCCGATCCCGGGCACTGTTTTGCCTCTCTCGCAGCAGCCAGCAATGCATGCAAAAGACGGACCCATCAATCAGTTGCCGACTTGCCGGACGGACGAGCAGCAAACTCCGGCCTTGGCCTCTGCCGACAGTGACCTCTTCTCATCCGCAGGCAACGAGCCGCCCGCCGGGCACCGCCGGATGTGGACCACGTCCGGGCACGCCGACGGCGGGGAGGCGGCCGGCTGCCCAAGTCCGACCGAGAGATCCCCGTGCTTCGCGAGTGCGCGGTTCGGCGGGCTGTGTGTTGTGGAATTTTTTTTATTTTAGTATTATTTTAATGGAAAATAGCAAGCGTAGGTGTCAAAATGGGGAAATTTGAAGTTTGGTATCCAGTCGGCTCTTGAATAGCCGACTGAGAACCTATCGGCCTCTGAATCGCCGACAGGCGACGTGGCTCCGCGCTGGCAACCTTCCCTCGCGCGGATTCGGGCCTGTCGGCCAGCCAGCAGCCGACTGAGGCCTGTCGGCCAGCCAACAGCCGACTGGCTGCCGACAGCCCAGTCGGGTCGGAGCTGCCGACATGTCAATCGGGCTATCAACGGCCCATGGGCCTGTCGGCCCTCCAGCAGCCGATAGGTACATTTTGGCTGCTGGCTAGCCGACAGGTCCCATGTTTTTTTTCCTTCTTTCATTCCAATAATATATTTATTTCCATATTTTAATTCTAGCTCTTGTTACATTATAAAAATATGTTTATTTCAATTGCATACACAAATGATTTTGTATATTTTTATTCCAGACACATGTTTTGGTTATTTCCATTCCACACAAATGTTTCGGTCATTTTCATTGCATACACATGTTTTGAAATTATTGATGAACTGGCTTTGATTTGCATCGATAATATGGTTCTTACACAATATATGGTTCGACAACAACAACAATATATGGTTCTTACAGATGAACATCATAACAGGATGAAGAGGTTATGGTGTCAAATGCATTTTTTGCGAAAGATACGACTACGATACAATGGCATGTGCGGCACACTTTGCTAACCTAAACATGCGCCGTTGCTAATCTTAACATGCCTTAGGGAAAGTTGATAGGCGGTTACTAAACCCAACATGCCTTAGGGGAAAGCAGATTGCCGGGTGTGGAAGTAACGCTCTACTGAGTAAAACGGGGATATTTCCCCTTCCTGCTGGATTCGGGAGCAGGTTCATTTGCACGTCGTGCTTGGGCCTCCTGACGCTCCACCTCCTTCATCCTGTTATTTCGTTGCCACAACTCTCTTGCCGAAGCCAAATGTTGCGCTTCTTGATGACGCAGACGAGACTCCCGAGCTTGGAATTCTCCCTCCCTGAGCTTAAGTGCCTCCTCACGCTTGACAAGGTCTTTCTCAAGGCGAGATAGACGTTCGGTCTCACGTGCGTGTTCTAGTCTAGCAGAGTACTGCTCTTTGGTCTCAATTTGTGATGGCACTCCTTGACTGGGTAGAGCTTTCTTGTCGATCCACTGGATGAAACTACAAGCCTGCATATGGACAGCTTGGTCGTTTACATACACTAACAAAAAAACTTGAATTAGCATTGAAACGAACCTTGAAATCTTCATCAATGTCAGGACATCTGAAGAACCTAGCACCCCTCTTCGACTTATTTGAAGAATCAGTATAGACTTGCAACCAGCAGCGGAACCCGCAGTGGCATTTTGGCCGGTCTTCCTATCTCGGCACACCTTTTGGGTCATCTCTCCACGATGACATTGGTACGATCGATAGTGATGCTGTGTGGTGGGATGGATGAGTTGTGTCTCCAACTTGTGGAATATAAAGAGCGAACCGGGCTACAGTCATATACTGCACCGGCCTACCTTCAGAGCCTGCACCGGCCTACCTTCAGAGCCTGTAGGGTGTGTTTCCTTTGAGTCACTGCAAGAAACACAAACCCACGGATTCACTGCCCCACATCTGCTTCTCTGAGTCACTGCAAAAACACATCTCGCGGATCGACTGGCCCACACAACGCCCTACATTCATGTCTATTTATATCCCGCACATTGCATAATCGAACCCACACAAAATTTCCACAATGGCCGCCGACGACGACCTAGGCCCAACTTTCTACACTGAACTTTCCCCAGAGTTTGCTGACCATTTTCCAATCCGACCGAAGAGCCATTTCGGGGCACATAACTTGCTCCGACCTTATGATCGAAGGAAGACGGTGCATTGGCCTAGATGCAGGCATGGTGAGTGGTGCGTTGTGCAGGTTGAAGATTCGCCTGAAGACGGCGGACGACGCTTCTGGCGATGCCCTAGGGGATATGTAAAGTCCTTACCCTACATTCTTCCTCAGCATGCAATCTGATTGTTTATCCTAATCGTTGTCCTCAACGCGCAGAGCTCGGATGCTACCGAAGGCTGTGGATTCACGCAATGGGTGGATCCTCCACCCATTCAACCGTACGAACACTACATCGAATACCTGCACCTCGTCATCGACGACTTACGTCATGAGCTCGAGGAAGCAAACCTCCCTGCAGAAGAAACAGATGAAGACTCTGAAGACGGCAATGCAGCACGCTCTGCGCAGAATGTTTGTTACGACCCTAACTGTCGGTGCTCATGCCACATAAACACTAGCCAACCACCACCTCCTCCCCCTCCTTCCGAGCCGAGGCCTAGGTACTACTTTCCATCGCAGCACTCAGGTGGATCTCTCTTCTCGTTCGAGCAGTAGAACTAAGCACTTAACGAAAGCGAGAATTTCTATTCCCTAAGGCATGTTAGGATTAGCCACGGCGCATGTTTATATGAAGTACATGTGCCTCACATGCCATTGCAAGTTTGAACTATGTATCCTATTAGTACTGTGCCAATATTTTGTAATGTCGTATTATTGAGTAGTACGAGTGATAACGGTGGTAACTTAGTACGAGTGATAACGGTGGTAACAAACAAAGTCGAAACACGGTACAAACTCAACGACGGCCACGCTTGCCACGCAGCAGCTGGTCAGAAGGAAACGTGAATGGATCACGATGCCCATGCCTGTCGCGAGGCCCAAGATCTGCAGGTGTGGCCGGCGTAGGGTCCTCCTGTGTGGCCGGCGTAGGGTCCTCCTGTGTGGGCTGTGTCGGAAAAGGGGCACCAGCCATCTGCGATGGTCCTACTTCGTCCGGCCCTGCAGACCACCACCAGTCGTCCTGGTAAAAGCTGCCGGTACTCCCAGAGGCTGCTGCAACAAAGTCAGGCACTGGTGGCAAAACACCTGCAAAATATTTGAAAGTTAAAATTGTAGTTGTTACGTAGAGAAGAAAATGGTAGTAGT
>CM014278.1:48718126-48729148 GCA_004135705.1 Alloteropsis semialata
AGTTTTTCATTTCTGAGTGTGACACATCGTGATGGTTGTACACTGTTCTGAATTGTTAAAGTGTCTATGTTTTGTATATAGTGAGCCTATTGTCCATAGCTTTAGCACTTTTTGTGCACAGTAGTATGTGTTTTTATTTATTTTTTTGTTTGCTACATTGCATGAACTAATTTTTTGTGACCACATGACATTAAGTCGGATGGTGCATTGTGTCTTGCACATCTTAGAAAATAATAGCTCAAGCGCAATATATTATTGCTACAGACAAAAATATTCCTGTTTATGTGTTGAATCATATGATTCATCTCTTATACTGAATCAAAGTTTATATCAAGCAACGATAAACTTTTTAAGATTTTATTTGATTATACTTACAGCTTCATGCACCTGTGCAGCGGCTTGAGTTTCTTGGAGATGCTGTACTAGACCATATCTTCACTGATCATTTCTACTGGCAGTACCCAGAATGCACTCCAGAACTGTTGACAGATCTGAGATCTGCGTCTGTGAACAACAGTTGCTATGCTCATGCAGCGGTTAAAGCAGGATTACATAAGCATATTCTTCATTCGTCATCAGCACTGTACAAAAGGATGTCTGACTACCTTAACAATTTCAGTCAGTCATTTTCAGGTCCATCGCATGGTTGGGAAGCTGGCATCGGTTTACCAAAGGTTCATCTTCTTCACTGTTTTGCTTCTAGGTGGCTAATGTCGCTAACTTTGCCTGCCATGCTGACAAAAACGTCTTGATAGCTACTTGACTTTGCCACCATTTCAGCTGCCCTATAAATATCTTGTATAGGACTTCCTAAAACAATAACTGGGTCTATCTATAACCAGCAAGATAAGGTGCTAACAAGCAGAAACTTATCTCATACAAACTCCCTTTGGTACCACACACTCCGATAGCGGTTCATGCTAGGACAGTCCCTGATTCCGAGTTTGGTGTTGGCACATGTGATAAAAGAAAACACCCTAACAAAGTAACACCGGTTTAGATGGTTTGGACATGTCCAACATAGACCTCGAGAAACACAAGTGCATAGTGCACTCGGGAGTAATAGTAATGTGAAGAGTGGCAGGGGAAACCCAAAGTTGACATGGGAAGGGGCAATAAAAGGATATTTCAAAGGATGGAATATGCCCAAGGATCTAGCCTTGAATAAGGGTGCATGGAAAATAGTTATTCACGTGCCTGAACCTTGATTATCGGCTTCTATTGGGTTTCAACTCTAGCCTACCCCAACTTGCTTGGGAGTTAACTGAGGCTTTGTTGTTTTTGGTTGTTGTTTGATTTTACATTTTGAGTACTCCAGGGACCTTTTTGGTTTAATAGGTTAATACCTTTAGCTTATTTGCAAACATGCAGGTTCTTGGTGATGTAATAGAATCAATTGCCGGTGCAATTTATATCGACAGCAAGTGTGACAAGGAAGTTGTTTGGAGAAGCATGAAACGGCTACTGGAACCTCTTGCTACCCCCGACACTCTGGATGTTGACCCTGTGAAAGAGCTGCAGGAATTATGTGATCGCAAAGCTTACAGTATTAGATACACTGTAACTCATCAGGACAGAGTACCATCAGTAGTCGCTGAAGTGCAGACCAAAGGAACAACATACAAGACCTCTCGGACTGGCCTCACCAGCTTGATGCAAAAAAGTTGGCAGCCAAAGCCGTGCTCCAAGATATGAAGGCTGCTGATGGCACGATGTAATTTGCAAATGGAAAAAGTCTAAATTACCCCCTCAACTATGATCAAAAGTCTAGTTAACCCCTAAACTATATTTTGGTTCAATTTACTCCCACAACTTTGCTGATTGGTCCAATTTACCCTTTAGTAAGATTTGCCTTTTCTGTTTTTCTTCATGCACAAATAGAGTTTTAAGTCAAATTTTGTGGAATGACATAGAACATCGTATATTATGTTACAAAAATATCATATAATTTGTTTGAACTATTTTATACAATTTATGATTAATTTATAATTAGATCTACTAGCCTATCAAAATAATATTGAAAAATTCATAATATATTTTTCTAACATAAGTTATGATGTTGGATATTACACCGCAAAATTTGAACTTCGAACTATTTGTATGTGTAGATATAAAAAAGACAAATTCTATTGAGGGGCAAGTTGAACTAATTGACATAGTTTAGAGGGTTATTTGGAAAAAAATAGTTTAAGGGGTTATCTAGACTTTAGCTATAGTTGAGGGAGTAATTTAGACTTTTTCCTTTGCAAATTGTGTGCTCAGCTCTAGAATCTCGTCATTGCACGGTTGAGGCTTCTATCTTTCATGGTTTCAAAAATATATCAGTAAAGTTTGGGTATATATTATATCCCTCAAATGGGTGTACAGATTCTCAACTTTTGCTACTTCTACAGACGCTTAGACTGTACAGAAATGCTTTGTTTTGGGTCAAGGGAAAGCTCGGTATGTCTTTTAGAACAACTCATACAATTTAACAACTTTATGATTTATAATTTATTTAAGGGTGAAACTATGGGAAAACTCCACAAGGGATAAATTAACCAAGACTGACTGCAAGTCTGCAACCATCAACAAACAAAGAGTCTTCCCTACACTTGGTTAGAAGAAGAATCTTCTTATAATTACTGAAAATTTGCATCAGCACTTATCTGCACATTTTGTCACCACCGTGGAAAGAGTTTGCAATAACACTACAACAGTGAGTGTTCTGTACAAAACGGTTCTTTAAAAATGTTTATTTTCTGCATCTAAATTTCATTGTCATCATAGGTATACATTGGTTTTCATGGCTTGGAATGTTAGCTGTACAGGTGCCTCTACTAGAGTTTCTTTTTCTTCTATTTTTCTGCTTATTCAGTTGCACATAAACATTTTGTTTTTGGATGAAAGGAGAACTTGGTTCAAGTGAATACCATCCTCAATGCAGAGCTTGGTTCCTTCGTAGAAGTCCAGTATTGCCAACATGGCGACCAACGCTTCAAGATTTAACAAACTATGTTGTTACACATCTTCTCTTACTCGTGCATACATTGGTCCAGCATCTCCCCTTCTGCCATCAATAACCAGCAGAAATAGTCCGGTGCGCAAAACTGGCAAAATTTTCAGGGCCATGAGTCCATAGTTCTGCATTACTGCCCAACTCTGATTTCATCAGCTGTTCTTGAGCAAAATCTATTTTCTTTCCGATTTTCTAAGGCAAATGCTGCACACCTCGTGTTTCATGTATATCTATAAAAAAAACAAAAAGGTTACACCTGCAGAGCTACTGCAGCTAATCGTACAATTTACATCAACCATGAAACGATGGAACAGCGAAGCTTCTTCCATAGTGTCGCTGGTCGCTATCTAGAGTTGTCCTGAAAAGGAGGCAAGAAATTTCAGTGTTAACACGATAATACAACTATGACAATGTTTACAATTCCCCGGACTTTAACTAGATGTACTTCACCTTTGAAGCATCTGGTGTGGAGGTACCATCAGAATTCCTTGCCTCTGACTTCTCATTTGAGTAACTAGCAAAAACAGGAAGAGCGTCAAGGTTTAAATTGTCAAGTTTAGCTGCGATAGGTAAAATTAGAAAAAAAAGATGCCAAAACTCACGTTGACAGTATTGTGACCCAGATTAGCTCCACACAGTCGACCCATAGAAGTCTTTGCTCAACAGGAATCACACCATATGTTATCAAGTGTGCAAAAGGCCACAACTTCCACCCAGCCTGCAACAACAGTTGAAATCAATGTTATCAGTTGTCACAACAGAGAAACTCAGATAAAATTGTACACAGTGGTGTATAAATGTTTGAAAGAATATGATCAGGAAACAGGTAGGTTATGCTCTGCTGATTCAGTTGAAAACCTCCATAATAATGTACTGGGGGTTGTATAAGCATAGAATAAGCAATATGAGTTTGCTATTGTCAACCTTAATTTAATTAAAGTTGGTTCAATCAATGAGTTATTCCTAAATGAACAGTATATAATTCACACAAACACACTTCAGGTAGTTAAGAATAACAGAGCCAATACGCGTGATAGCAGGAGTATGGGTATGCTCATGAAAACGATGAAAACAAGAAGCCCTACTCATTTTGGCACCAATTACTTCTCTGCACTGAAGAAGCAGGATACATATATTCACGCAATATGGCTACTTACGGTAAGCATGGGCCAGAATGTGGACTTGAGCTCGCTGTAGATAGTGGTAGGTGACTCCAACCGAAGGAAACCCAAGACCACAAAGTAGATGCTGTTCCAAATTGCAGACCAGATTGTCTGATCGAATGCAACCTTTGCAGGAACAACCCACCAGTCCTTGAATGGGAACAATGCCTGTCAACATAAGACAATTATTTACTGCCTCAGGCTTGCCTTAGACTGCATTAGCTCTCCTATTTTGTGAAAAATACAAGGATGTATCATTTATTCATCGATACATAGTCAACGTTACTTCCCCTTTTATGAAGCTACTACTTACTAATTCAAGGCTTTGTACCAATCAGTTTTATACTTAAACACCTTTTGGCCTTATTTATTTAATTATTGATTCTATCACTTGAGAACCTAAACATGTCAACCCACACAAACCAGCAACATTATTTACAAATCAGTTGGCGGGATGACTCCAGTCATTTTGTTTAGTCAATTTCATCAAATAGAGAACTTAACCTTTGGTGGTGTCAAAATATTCATAACATGGACAGCTGTTACTTAATCAACTGCACAAACACAAAATAGTTGACCAGGTAAATCAACAACGGTTACCTCACAGATATGGTAGTAGTAATGCGAAAGTGATCCATGAAGCGTGAACCCAACAAGGCCAGACCGGAACATCCTAGCACGGTCGAAATCAAAGATTGGCTTGCCTTCGTAGCACTGCGAGAAGCAACAAAGAAACAACAGCGGAGTTAGTTATCACGCTGCATGTGAGTAGAGCTACAGCAACCAAGGAAATGGATTAGAGCACACACCTGCGCAATCCAATCACCGAGGGAGTAGACAACGCCACTGATCATCATCTTGGCCAGAACCGGGTTGGCCTTGAGGGCCTCCTCATATGCCGTCCAGTTGTGCTCCGGCATGTACCGAAGGATCTCAAAGATGGTCCACCCCTGAACTGAATCCAATCAATACCATCCCCAATCTTACTTGAGAATTTATGGTACAATTGAATCGAAATGAAGGGACGCACATGCCAGTAGTCCTGGTCGACGGTGAGGAGCTTGGTGAGCGCGTAGGTGCTGGCCCCGAGCACGATGGCAGTGTTGATGCCCCGGTCCAGCATCTTGTTGTCGTCCCCGCCGCCGGAGGCCCCCGCGCCGCCGCCAGCGAAGCCCCCGCCCACGTCGCCCTGGAAGGCGAGCCCGCCGATGTCGAGCTGGCTTCCCGCCAGCGGCTCGTCCCGCGGCTCCTCGAGCCTCCCGGGCACGGTCGCCTCCCCCTCGGCCCCCGGCCCCGGAAGCACGTCCGCCTCGTCCCTCGCGGCCGCCGAGACGACCCGCAGCGCGCGCCGGAGCCGCCTGGCCGGCCTCGGGAGCCGGAGGAGGGACGAGGCGGCGGAGGCGGAGGCGGAGGAGGAGGGGAGCAGCCGCCTGGAGGCGGGGGATGGGGAGGCCACGGCCGCCGCCGCCATCGCCGCGCGCTCTCCTCGGCTCGCTACCCGACCCACACGCACAAGCGCTGACGCTGGTTCTGCCAAACGGTTCCCTCACGCGGCCGCGCGGCGCGCGCGCTTTTATCCGCGGCGGCTGGCGATCCTGGCTCCACCACGCCGCGGTGGCGGGCGATCCTGGCTCCACCACCACGCCCGCAGCCGCGGCTGCCTGTGGATCTCGGGCCGGCGGGGCCCTACCGCTGCTGGCCCTGTGGACGTGAGCCGCGAGCTCTCGCTCGCCTGAGAAATTGCTCGCTGGTGCTTCGATGGATCGACGATCGCGGAAGCGAGCGGGGGAGGATGGCGATTGTTGTTGTGGATGGATGTGGTGGGCGAAGTGGGGAATTTGGGGAGGGAGTGTGAGCCACTTGTCCCGGCCGGCCGTGGGCCCGCGGGGGCAGATTCCGGTGGCCGAGGTGGGCAGGTGGCCGCCCGTGATAGGATATTTTTCTCCCCGTCATATAAAAATTGGTTTCGTTTTTTAGTTAATGTGATATTAGAAATGTATTTTTTTCGCCAAAAAAGAAATATATTTTATGAATTGATGGATCACGTATTATTGGCTCCAGTCGTTGTCGAAGTCGTGTAGATTGCGAAACCCTACACTGCATTTTCATTTTTTTGGTCTTGTTATCTTCTCCCAACAATGCAAGTTTGGGTGTTATCGTGTTGCTGACTCCACTGACATCAACTCCTGGAATTAGATAGAAGCGTCTGTGCCCCCGAACATGTAATCCAAAAACTCCCATTCGATATGATTGCTCGTGTCTACTTTAAGGGCTTCATAGATTCCAACCCCTTTCTTATAGGTTTTTGTTTTCTCAGTGGATCATTATATAAACTAAAGGGCAGGATAAAAACAGCACTTTGGACCACCAAAATAAGCTGAAATAAGTATCTCTCGGGCAGCTTATTTCGGCTTACTTTTGATGGTCCAGGATGCTTTTCTATCATGTTGCCCTTGACCAATAAACTAGCTTACATGATCTACTAAAAGAACAAACGGGCCTATATGCATACACTTACTTTGGTGGAACTTTGGTTCTCGTCACACTCGTCCGTTTGGCAACTGCATGCTTGGTGATAATGGCTGTCCAATACTCTCTCTGTTTTTTTAATACATGTCGTATTAGGTTTGTTCCAAGTCAAAGCTGTACAACTTTGACCAATTTTATAGAAAAATATAACAACATTTATGATATCAATCATATGTACTTTCAAAATATATTCTATGGTGGATTTAACGAAACAAATTTGATATGAGACATGTTGTTATATCTTTGTATAACTTGATCAAAGTTATATAGTTTTGATTTAAGATAAAACTAATACGACATGTAAAAACAGAGGGAGAACCAACCTTCTTCTTTCTCGAAGCCACGGGCACCAATCCACTAACCTTAGCTGGTGGCGCGGCCAGCTCAGATGCCCTGTAGGACTAGAACACCCGCCCCCTTTTTCTCTTTCCCTCCGATCCCTTGCGTGTCAAACAGCGCTTCTCCACGCAAGATACGTACAACACACAGCCCGCCGAACCGCGAACTCGCGAAGCACGGGGATCTCTCGGTCGGACTTGGGCAGCCGGCCGCCTCCCCGCCGTCGGCGTGCCCGGACGTGGTCCACATCCGGCGGTGCCCGGCGGGCGGCTCGTTGCCTGCGGATGAGAAGAGGTCACTGTCGGCAGAGGCCAAGGCCGGAGTTTGCTGCTCGTCCGTCCGGCAAGTCGGCAACTGATTGATGGGTCCGTCTTTTGCATGCATATATAGCTGGCTGCTGCGAGAGAGGCAAAGCAGTGCCCGGGATCGGATTTCTTGTTCCGTTTCGTGCTGGTGTTTGGGCTTTGTTCTCTTCCCGGGGTGGAATTGTGGCGTGCCGCTGGCCAGCTCGAGGGGCAGAGCCGCCTCAAGAACATTGGGGTTACTACTGGGGTTGACCCCAGCCCAGATACGTATCTGCCAGGTCGGGCTAACGTCGCCGTCAGCATTTTGCCCCCGTTCTTCTTTTAGAGAAAAAAAAATAGAGAGGTTTATTGAAAATTAAGTAATGTTATTATTACAAATCATCAGAACTTTGACATGCTCACGAATGAGTAAATGCCCAAAACCCGCGAAAAAGCGGGATGACTAGGGGTTGCCCATGATGAAATTGAGATAGAATGAAGGGTTTGAGCAGCTCATTAACTAGCTGCCTTCTGCGGACTGCGCTTTTTGAAGCATGAAGATTAAGGCTTTGTTTAATTCGCGCGAATTTAATCGAATTGACTGTAGCTAAATGCATTGGGAAACGTAAAAGCAGAGAAGAGGGCACGTTTTTCAAGAAGATACTTTTGGTCGAATTCGATGTAACTAAACAGGGCCTAAGAAAACAAAGGAACAGTTAATCTGAGCTATCATTGTTTTTTTTTTCATTTTTTGGCTGTAACGTGCAAAAAGTGAGTTACGCGGGAGGTGATTGTGAAAATTTATGCGAAAGCACTCTTTTTTTTAAGAATCAACACCACACTTTATTCAAACATTGCGGGTGATACAAACGCCACCTGGTGGCGCCATAAACCATACATGACGACCAACACTATTATAGGTAGAACTTCTGGCTAATATATGAGCATCTTCGTTCGACTCTCGATACTCATAGACAAACTCCGTTCTCCTGAACTCTCTAGCTCCAGATAAAATCTCACGAACAATGTGCCCGTAGGGCCCATACCCGTTCCTTCTCTTATTCGCCGGGTGACCGAAAAATTGTCACTCGCTATCCTGAAGTTTTGGAGAGCTAGATCACTGGCCAGCGCCATGCCTTCTCTGCATGCGATCGCTTCCATAGTTTCTGGATCCGTTAAACCAGACAAGACCACGGCTGATGCTCCCAGAAAATTACCTCCAATATCTCTTGCAACTGCTGCAGCTGATGCAACACCTGTGCTCTTAGATAGAGCTGCATCCACGTTGATTTTCACCTATCCTGCCGGTGGGGGAATCCACCGAGGGCGAGTTTGCACCACTACGTTCTCCGCCTTGTGTGGTTTTGTATTCTGCAGATCTGCCACAAACCTGGTAACAAAACAATGTGTGGATAGAGGACTTTGAAAAGTATTCTCATTTATCGCTTTCCTTCTCACATACCAGATTGCCCATAATGTTACTGACACTCGAACAATGTGTGGATAGACGGTTTTATATTTTTTTAATTAAAAATAAATCTAGTAAATACCTAATGATGTTATTAAACCATGAAAATATTGCTAAACTTTTGGAAATTCTGAGAAAAATCATAGAGATAGATTGAGACATGATAAACCAAATAACATATTAATGTCTTGTGAAAATATGTATCGAATCTTCCAAAAATTATATTTAGCTCAAGTAAAATAAGAACAATCAACAAAAAAAATGAAAAACTACAACAATATTCTAATTTATGTCTAAAATAATTTAGGAACTTTTCATAATATAAAGATGAGATGTAACCACAATAAATGTAACATATATTAACATTAAATGCATTTATGATGAATGTATTCATGTTAGCTTGATCTCATGTTTTTATTGCAGAGTATTCAAGATGCATGTCGGTGTAAGAAATAACCAACAAGTAAATTAGTGGATTGCGCGTCTGGGCTTCGGATGGTTCGCGAGAGGACACAAGGGGTTATACTGGTTCAGGCACTAACGCCCTACGTCCAGTGTCGATCTGCTCGTGTTACTCGCGTTGCTCGTAGTAGGGGTTACAAGCGGTCGAGAGAGGGAGGGGCTCCCAAGTCTCTGGTGCGTCTGAGCGTGTGTGTTTCGTGGGTTGTGTTCTGGTGTGTGCGTCGTGTCTCTGTCCGTCCTCTCTCCTGAAGCTTGATTTTTCTATTTATACTCAGGAGAGGTGAGACTTTACAAGGCGTGCTCAAGAAGGTAAAAAATAGAAAGCTTGCTGAAGAAGCTCCGCCGCCTGCGGGATACTGTGGACGCCGTACAGGACACTGTTCGAGACGCTGATCGGAGTTGTTGGGGACGTGGCTCTCCCTGCGTGGACGCTGATCGGAGTTGTTGGGGACGTGGCTCTCCTCGCGTGGCGCCCGCGTACGGGCAAGTCAGTGGGAGTCACATCCGCTGGCCGCGCCGGACAGTGCTTGGTGAGGCCAATTAATGCCGATGGGAAATGGCATGGGCGTATGGAGACACATCCTTACGCCGGGTCTTCCGGACGCTCCACTTCGTCTCGGGCCCACGCCGATTCGGGCGAGACGAAGAGAGGTCGGGCGAGATAGCGACAGGAGTGGATCGGCCGAGGCGGACGGGGGTCGGCCGAGGCGGACGGGGGTCGGCCGAGGCGGACGAGGGTCGGCCGAGGCGGACGGGGGTCGGCCGAGACGGATGAGGGTCGGCCGAGTCAGGGGAAAACTGATCCTCCCCTAATCTGATGTTCTTCGGGTTTTCTTATGCCTATCTTCTTCCTGAAACGGCGTGGTCCCACCCGTCGGTGAGAGGGTCGGATATTGATATCCGACAGTAGCCCCCGAGCCTGCACGGAGGACAGGTGGTTCTCCGCGCAGGCTCTTTCTCGATGCCTGATCAGATGTCACTCGGGGGTGCGCGCGAGCGCACCCACCGGGTGTAGCCCCCGAGCCCGTAGGGGAACGGTTGGTTCGCCTATGGGCTGGAGTAAAGTTTGTCCTTTTCCCACCGGGGCGCGCGAGCGCACCCGGTGGGTGTAGCCCCCGAGCCTATAGGGGAACGGTGGTTCGCCTATAGGCTGAAGTTGGGTTTGCCATCTCTGCGCGGTCCCTACAGGATGACGCCGTGCGTTGTCCGATGGACCGGAGCATGGTCCGCTTTTTTCAGAGGCACTGGCTCCCTTCTGAGCCGTCATGTCGTCCTTTCTGAGGTCACTGTTCGTTGGTGATGCTCTGTCGCTTTGCATGGAGGGCCACGCGGCGCGTTCCCGTACCCGGCTTGAGTGCTGACTCAGGTTCCTTCGGGCTATAAATAGGGTCGGCCGAGGCGTCTTCCTGGGCACGCAACTATCCTGCCTCTTCTTTCTCCTGTTAGCATGAGATCCCTGGTCGGTGAACCGCCTCGAGGGCGTCCCCCTGGTCCAGGGGCCGAGAGATTAGTCGCCTGATGCCACAAGAATGACTGCGACTTCGGGGAGTTCCGGCATGGAGGAGTGCTGCTCGGCGTCGCAAGTGAAGGACGGCTCTGGCTCCGACGACCCCTCCCGTCCGTTGGTGCTGCCTCGGTGGCGGTGGAACGGGTTCGAGGGGGAGTGCATGAGCGGGAGCGCCATGTCCGTCAGGCATCCGGACGCATCGTGTGCCGTAGCGAGCTGAAGCCACTCCCCGACTTGCGTCGCCAGGGCAGTTGCAGTGGTCGTGTACAGCC
>CM014278.1:48737089-48790812 GCA_004135705.1 Alloteropsis semialata
CTCCAGTAGATTGAACACAGTATGATTCTTCCTTGCACAAGGTATTTGGAAGAGGTTGACAAGAAGTAGATGCTAATCTCAGAGATTCTCCACGCATTATCTGCCCGCTTGCGAGAAACTTCTGTGTCTTAGAAAGAGCATTGGCATCTCCCCTGATACAGAAATACAGAACCCTCAATATTCATGTAAAGGAATATGTAAAACCCAACAACATCATTCAAAAAAGTTAAAGTGCAATGTTGACAGCAAAAGGTAGCGCAGGTTAAAAGGTCCTACAGAACTGACAAATAAATCAACTGAACCCACATCTGAAATCCATTTAACATTTTTAAGAGGAATGAAGACAGTAGAATGGATAAAATCCATTAATCCAGGTCTTTTGAACCCATCCTTCATGGCATTTCTGGTGTCACCAGCACTTGCTGGAGTCCCAAATAAGACATGTGGGACGAGTGAACACTAGAATTCAATGGCACTAATACAATTCACACAGAAATGTAGTACCTAGACCAACAAATCACTGGAACCAACCACAGATTCTTTAACTCACACATTCAATTAAATTAGTTAGTAGGGAATTCAGTGGATAATATCTACTTTGGACCAAAATAAATCAAATCCCTTGAAGCTGAAAGGGTAAATAAAAATTTGCTCAAGAAATAAAAATAGTCACAGAGCTAGAAGACATGCCTTGCAACAAGTAACACATAGTCAGAATTTTGCCTCCTAGCTCGACCACGTGACTGTATAAAGCTGCGTACAGTTGCTGCGGGATCAAAGCGGATTATCAAGTTACAACTTGGCACATCCAGGCCCTCCTCCAAAATTTGTGTGGCAACAATTAGATGCACCTACATGAACATAAATTTCTCATTAGAGGACAATTATTATCAGAATCCCATCAATCATCAGAACAGCATGACAACATTAATGGCAAACCTTTCCTTTCCGAAACAAATCAACAATATTGGTATGTTCTTTCCTACTCTGTTGTTGCAGACCACAGTTTTTTCCTGCCATATGTCTAATAATCCACCCAGACAATTGATGAATCGTGGACAGAAGAGACTCCAATACAATACTTGTAATAACTCTCTGAACAAAAACAATGCATCTCAGGTCTTTCTTATGTCTGCAATAGAGGAAGAGATATTAATCATCTACGGTACCCAATGAGAGAGAATAATCTATCATATTCGGTATCATTACATTAGCAAATAGTGTCATGGGCATATGCAGATCAGCAGCGTGAGGACCATGATGGTATCAAGATAGATGCATCATGCATGAGAGTAACCATCTAGCCAGCCATATGGATCCATAGCAGATCAATATGACAAGGTAACGTACATATTTGAATAGACACACTAATCTGAACAGTTGCATAGATTCACAAATATGGGTCTCATGGTTTAGGATTAGACTAGGTTTAGGTATCACATTGGGTTCGATTGGTTTAGGTGTATCACTACACACTTTGAGTTTAAAGATCATTCCCTCGTCAAAAAAAAAAAGAGATCATTCATGTGTTCCTGTTGTAGCCAAATCATAGGCAATGAAAGTATACCATTACGTACTAAGGCCAAGCATTTTATCACCTGTGCTCCAGAAGAGAGATGATAAGAAAATGAACTTTGGGTGTCAATAACCCATCTTGCAAATCAGCTCCGAAGTCCTCACCAATATGTCCTGATAAAATATTTAAGGATGTAAAAACCACAGAAAGATCATATACAATATGTTTCAAAAAATGGATACCCTCTCCATTCAGTCATGTATATTTTAACCAACACTTAATTAATTATAGTATGTTTAGTTTATAAAAATTATATAAATCATTTACATTTCAAAGAGCTTTCACACCACCTTGATTTTGTAGCTATAAACAATAACATCACATTAGAAAACAATAGTCAAAGTCAAACTTTAAAGACTCTGCAAAAAATAATTGTAACCTATATATTTTTAAAGGGCAAATGTGTCTCAAAACGGCTAGCTGTCCTAGTTCTAGATTCATAAGCAAATTTTATTCTGCGATCCACCAAACCCTTGAATATAACATTTTATTTAGTGGATACATAAATTGATAAGTATTGGTATATGCATTGCACATAAGTATAGATACACAAGTAGTATAGTAATTTATAAAGAAATTTGAGCTAAAAAGTAGCATTTGGCAGAACAGTCTTACACAGAGCAATTCATATTAAGCCGAACAGGAAAAGATACATTGAATAAACGCACAAGAAAGATGCATTACGATGTACGCCCCTCTGTGTCATCTTCAACACAATTTCTGACAGATCATTGTATGCATCTTCCATATAGTTTCTAACAAATCCCTCAACCATCTCATCCAGTTTTTCACCCCAAAATGATAAGCAGCTTTCCTTACATGATCGTAAAATCTCAGCAGCCTGAGAAAAAGTTTAAAGGCGCTTCAGGACTGCATAAAAATGATAATGTGCATCAATATATATATGCTCATACCTTCGCTGCCAGCCATACTCCAAGATTTTCAATGCAATATAAAAAGGCTGCATCTAATTTAGTTATCCTTTTCTCCGCATTTTCCAAAGATGAACCATGCAGTTTCCCCTTCAGAATTTCTAGATGCTGAGATAATGTAACCAATGTTATACATTTGCATTATCAGGTTGAAAGAACTTACTGGAAGTTCACCCCCAAAAAGAAAAGAGGCATTCTCAAAAGCTACATTGCATAATCATGAGCAAAAAACCAGATAAAAAGCAACCTGGGCGGCCTGGCACGTCAGTAAGCCTTTGCATTTTTTTCCAAATATATGCAGCATGGGAGCATTGTGATGCAATTGTACATATGTTGTAATGAAGCAAAAAAAAAGTACTCCTTGGACAGCCCTTCATGTTGAGTATTACATGGAATCCTCTTGGAGTAAATATAAACAATGTAAAGTTTCCAAATACTATCATAATATCCAAGTGCATAGTTGCAGTATATATTAATTTTCTTACCAGTATGTAGCTATGTCATTCCTGCTAAGCTATTCAAAGTTCACAAGACAAAAGTCATACTTAGCTGGGTTTTTTTCTTGAAGACTTATACTTAGCTGTTTTTGTATTATCCATTCACGCCAGCATCTGTTGCGGACCAATTATATAAGGCATAATCATGCATACCATTTAGACCCAGGAACCAGAATAAACTAATACAGGTTACAGAGTGCTGTAGCACCCTTTAAAATTTTAATGTGGAACACAAAAGTCAAAAATGTGTTTAGAGAAATCAAACCAGAGAAGTTTCTATGAATAGTATCTTGTGTCTTGTTTTTTCCATTCAAATTTGTGGATCGTCAGAATTTGATCATTCGTAATTTTACACTTCGAATGTAAAAATATGTGGACACTATTACTGGTACATCATATAATTCCAATTCTGGAGTATTAAATGATAAATTACTTCAATAAGACAAGACAGAATCACATAATGCACTGAAAAAAGATCAAACAAATATACTGGGTGATGCGGAGTAAAATAAACAAAAGTTATCCAACGAGCGGTCATGCCTAGAGCTTAAAATTGTACCTTTGCTTTGAGTCTGTTCAAGCAACTGACAGCATGTCTACATAACTCAGACGATATGACGGAATCATCATATTTGACTATCCTTGTAGTGGAAAATGGAATGCATTTCGATAGTGCTGATTCGCTTTCAACAGTGTATACCTTCATCAAAAGGAAATGCATCAAGTTTTTGTCACATTTTACTAAATTAATGTAACGGATAATGATTATACGAAATACAGTTGTGTGTGTGTGTGTGTGTGTTCTTATATAGATGACCTTCGCATTCATGAGTCTCTCGAGCTCAGATATTTTCACTGAGTAGTCGGCAGGCTGCAAACCTAAAGAGAAAATCTCACAATAGAGTTAATTAATGGGAGAGAGATAAATATAGAATAATACTGCATCATCCTTACTTTTTGAATTAATGAGCGATGCAGTCATCCCAAATATTCTTGGTATAGGATCTGATGGTGTAGAATTCAATTGGGGGTGATAAAACTCCTAAGAAAAAGGCACGTTAAAGGATTTAACTAAATTGTTGGATACATTGTAAACAATGAAAATCCCAAAACTGCATGGTTCCACATAAAACTGTACTCCAATACACAGACAAACATTAGACCTTCGGAGCTGATACAAGTGGCAAATGGAGCCTTTTAAAGCTAGTAACTGAACTGTAGTAATTTGAAAAGCGGATCAATAAATGTGCATCCTAACAAAACAAGCAGGTGGGTATAGCAGACAAAAATAGCAAAGAGCGGTTCCAACTTTCGAGTGACCTTAAGAATGTTGGCGTAGGGGGAATTCCCATAGGCGTGGTGGCACTCGTCGAAGATGAGGAGCGCGATGTCCCGCAGCCTGAAGAAGCTGTGGCGGAGGTTGTCGAGGAGGATCTGCGGGGTCATGACGAGGACCTCGGCCCCGTCGACCTCGCGGCGCCAGGTGTCGGCGCTCCAGAAGTCGACCCCCATCTCGCCGTAGAACTGGCGGACGCGGAGGTCCGTGTGCGCCTCGACCACCCGCGCCTGCTGGCCCACGAGCACGACAGTGGGGACGAGGAAGACGGCGAAGGAGGGCGGCGGGGAGGAGCGGATGCGGTGCGCGTAGGCGCGGAGGAGCAGCACCGCGATGAGCGTCTTCCCGGAGCCCGTCTCCAGGAACGCCACCGTGTTCCCGGCCAGCGCGCGCTCCAGCGCCTCCAGCTGGTACCTGCGCCGCCGCACGGGGGAACACCCAACACATTAGCACGCACGGACCAGGCGGGGAGCGACTCGCTCGCCGGCGGACGAGTAGCAGCGCGGGGGGGGCCTCACTCACCATCTCGCCAGCGTCTGAGCATCCTCCTCCTCCGCTCCGGTGGGGATGTCGGCCGCTCCGGTGGGGACGGCGGCCGCTCCGGTGGCGGCGGCGGCGGCGGCAGTGTCCGCCATGGCGGCGAGATTTTGGGAGGGGACGGCGACGAGGCGGGGGGCGAGAGAATTTGGATGGAGGCTGGAGAGTGAAGTGGCGACGCTTGCGCGGCTGCCTCCTCGGCCCCCGGCACACGCCACGAAAGCAACCGCCGCCCTCAAATCATGCGCGCATGTGCGCGTTCAGACTCGACGAGGGAGGCGAAGCGGAAGCTGCGGAAGCGGCCAGGAGGGGGCAGTTGCGTTGCCTGACGATGCGCGTCCCGTCCGTCCGTTCGGATCCACCGTCCACGGCAGGGGCAGTCGAATAATTGAAAGTTGGTCGGGGTAGCTCGGTCGCTTTCGCGGGCCGGGGGCTGGGGCGGGCTGGCGTGGCCGGTGGTGAGCTTTCCGAAATTCGCCGTCGCCGGTTGGGGGGCTTTCGTTGTGCGGGGGCCCGTTGCTTTAGCTTTCTCCTTTTCTCTTTTCTGCGCTAAAATTATGTGTTCCTGCACACACATGGTGTGTTCTCTTTTGTTACTAGTGTTCGCCTACCTGCGTAGTAGCACTAACACTTGAATTTGGGGGAAAGAATTACAGCAATCCAATTATTTATTACTTCCGGAGTTTCCCCTTTTTCTTGAAAAATTTTACTCATCTACGAGCAACTTAAATTTCCCTTACCCAGAGGACCAAAAAGAATAAAATACTAGATTTTTGAATTTAGGGTTTGGGTTTTAGGCTTACCTACCGACGGCGGCCGGATAGAGGGTGATTGCCCCACCGGGTGGTGGAGGACTGGCGGACCGGGGAGGCGGCGGGGGCTGACGAGTTAGCGCTAGTGGCTAATCGTGGCCGACAACGATGGCGACGGCGGCGATGGCTTGTGCCGGAATCGGAGGAGAGGCAGATGCGGCGGGAGAGCTCGAGCCACCCAAGTCGAAGGAGATGTCACTGACACAGTCGACGAGAAGAGATGTGGCGCTAGGAGGAGGCCGTCGTGTGAGGCAGAGGTAAGAAAAGGGTGTGAGGGCCGGAGCAGGAGCGGCGGCGCAAGAACGACGGTCGAGGCGAGGCAATGAAGAAGATAAGGTGAGAAATTGTGTGGTAAAAATGGACGCATCTAGACCGTCAAACCAAGATCGAATGGCCAACTAACTTGATTAGAACGGAATAAATACTCGTCTGTCGTTTATGGTGGAGACAGACCCATTCTAAACATGGTGATGTGGTATAGACACATAAATCATTGCTATTGCTACTATGAATGTTAATTCATTAGTTATTGCCTATTCAAGTAGGGACAGATATAGAAGAACGAGAGAAGATGTGTGAGAATAATCTGTTTCGAACATCAACAAATTGGTGGTGAATTAGTTTGAAACTATCACTCTAACGCGGGAGGTATAGTTTTATGATGACTTGTCAATTGTTGGTATCCAGATGAAACCACTTCTCTAAAAAAAATCATGTCAAGTGTCGGTATCCAGATGAAACCGCTTCTCTCACCAAAAATCATGTCAGGTGTTGGTATCTAGATGAAACCACTTCCCTCGTAAAAAAAATCATATGTGGCATGTAACTTTTTTTTTCGACCATATGTGGCATGTAACTGTGGATGCTCCCTAACTACACATTTTCCCCTATTTTTGTCTCCAATATTAGCATATAAATGACATTATTGCCGATTGTACATAATAATAACTGGGCTATCTAACGGGGACATGGGAAGGTAAACCATGCACATGATAAAGTAACCCGCCATCGCCCATCGATTACGTAAAATGGCTATGGTTTACGTGAGTCAAGAAAAATGTGCAACAACATATCTATCTTTCATGGATTTCTGGCATTAATATACAATGTTTCAGCATTCATATGATACATCATTGGAAATGTATCTGAGTTAAGTTTCCAACCCAACAAACGGCACATCTTTTGGACTTCTAAGCTAAGAGTTATTACCATTTTAGTGGAAAGTACACACGCTGCCACGGAGTTGCACAAACCTCCAAGACTCTTGACCGTCTCCAATATCTCTTTGTTTCGCAAGAGTCATATATGTCTTAGAGTTCAATAATATTGATTAGGGTGTTATTCTCTAAGTGTCTTTTCAAATTTTCAGAGATTGAGTATGTCTCCCTCTCTATATAAAGGGATGATATGTAATTTGTTGGAAAGAGTTGATGAATTTATATGTTCTGAGAATTGAGCGTGGCTCTTCTTTGTAAAACCCGTAGAGTAACCTCTGGTGCTAGCTGATCCTTGTCGAGTTATCCTAGTTGAGAAATACATGGAGTAATCTCCGGTGCTAGTTGATCTTGTCGAGCGATATCCGAGTGATTCTAGTTTTATCCAATCCACCCACCACAACACGCTACCGTGATTTATCCCCACCGTTTCCGTTTGAGTTTTTTCTATCACTATCATACATAAGAGCAAGAAGCCCAAGTCTGGGCCTGGCCTAGAAAAACGGTCCGAAGGTGACCAGTTCATAGGACAAGACTACTCACGAATTTTCGGCCTGAGATTTTTTCGGCCTGGAAAATGCTCAGGTACTTGGATACTAGCCAC
Source organism: Alloteropsis semialata (assembly GCA_004135705.1). NCBI lineage: Eukaryota > Viridiplantae > Streptophyta > Magnoliopsida > Poales > Poaceae > Alloteropsis > Alloteropsis semialata. Next base: position 48,744,598 of record CM014278.1, read on the forward strand.
CACAGGCATTTTTTTGTGATTTATACCACTGTGGAGTTCAAGAGTCATGCTTCTTGTTCATCAGAGACATGTACACATGATGGTGGCATCAGACTAAACTTAATTCTAATTCTAATTTATCTCAACTTTGATCTACTTCGATGCATGCTTGATACCAAGTGTATAGCCATCGTGCCATCCCACTGCCGCATCGTGCCCCAGCACAACCCAATCAGTTCGCTAGCGGCGATGGCCTCCCCTTCTCTCTCCCTCTCTCCCATCTCCTCTTGCCCTTCTCTCTTTTCTCTTGTCATGCCATCCTTTATTCGTGGTGGTCCTGCTCGGCATGGCGAAGGCAGTAGCTGCTGGCTCTAGCGCTGCAGATCCATGCAGCAATGAACTATGAACCAGACCCAAGCTGCAGCTAGCGGACCGGAGATGTGTGCGTGTCGGTGTCCTGGATATGGGGGAGCCTTGGAAGTTGGAACCGTGAAGAACAGTGATGGTGAGAAATGAGAAGTTTAACAAACAGGCGGGCGCGAAAAATAGGCTCAATGAAACTCCAGCAATCCAACATTAGCTCTTCCGCCAAATCGTTTAAAAAAGTGGAAAAAACACTCCTTCCAGATCGATTAAAAAAGTGTGGCAAACACTTCTACCAGATCGCTTAAAAAGTGTGGAGAACATGTGTACACGCAACTACATGCACTCGAGAAAGGTTTGTGTATATTCAAATTCGACACCCAGCAAAAACAAGGTGTGCTCTTGCTAATTGATGATTGAGGTATTCTTCCGATACACCCTAACACTAACTCATCTATAAATCCTTTTACTTGAAAAGTTCTCACAAGCTTCGATTTGTGGTGTTTACTCACACAATCTTCGATTTATCTTCTCTTTTTTCTCTATTCCATTTCTTTTAGTAGCTTTGATTCATAGTTTTTATCTCACATAAGCTTGATACTAAAAATGGTCCACATATTTGCAAACTGTTTTCGTGTTTACAAGTGAGAAAACTGAAATTAAGAACATTATTCAACTACTACTATGATCGAAGAGACGAAGACAAATTATTCTATAGGAGAAATTTTGAAACTGAACGGCCAGATTTGGTGAACTGCAAAAACAATTACAGGTGCCAAGTAACTAATGTTGCTGCTCCAAGAGTTTCATGCTGCTGCTCCAAGAGTTTCATGCTACAGACGCGGTCTTCAGTTTCTGGAGCAGAGCCTTTGCGGCCAGAGCATTTGCCACATCCTTGTTGCGGCCTTCTCCAGTTCCACGGTATATTTTCCCTGCAGCCTTCACCTCCGCCACCGCCCTTGTCACTCCAACTCCATCATCACGAGTTCGAGAGTATGATGGCTCCGGGTATTTTCTGCGCTCGCATATTTCTTTCAGTTCCGACACCGGGTACTGCTCCACGGTCTTGGGGGTGGCAAGAGGTTCCAGTAGCCTTCTCATGGCTCTCCAGACAACCTCCTTCTTATGTTGGCTGTCGAGGTAAATAGCACCAGCTATTGATTCAATCAAATCTGCGAGATCCTGTTTTTTATATATTTTTTAGTGAACAAGCAGCAAACCCAAGTTAGTAGTGAAATGGAGAAAAGATCAAAAGAGTGAACAAAATATACATTTCCAGCTATTCAGAAATCCGGAAAACAGAGTCCAATCATGATTAGCGCATTGCCATTTCAAATGTTAAAACATATTCACCCTAACATTGTCTATTTAACTATCTGCCACAGGAAAAAGATATAAGAGAAAAAAGAATAACGAAAAACAAGAGCTGAACAAAACTGGCCAGTTTCTTCCATACCAGGTGTGACTAATCTATCAGCATGAAACAAAGACCATAGAAAATACAGTAGAAGTATGTTCAAACAAAATCAAATAAAAGCACTTGGCATAGCAAACCTGCTGGAAGAACTGAACAGTCAACAAGACACACCTCAGGCAGGCCAATGCCAGGTTCCCAACCATGTGATCGGCCTGAAAATGACCGCCCCGAATTCTCAAGGTCGTTAATCATCTGTTTTGATGACGAATGAAGAATGTGCTTGTGCAATCCTGCTTTAACAGCTGCATGTGCATAGCAACAGTTGTTCACAGAAGCTTTCCGTAGATTTGTCAACAATGCTGGTGTACATCTAGGGTAGTACTTTTTGTAGAAGTAATCAGTTATGATGTGGTCCAATACAGCATCTCCAAGAAACTCAAGCCTCTGTCCATGCGTAAATACTTGTTAAGCACATTACACACAAAACATAATTTGGGGGTAAAATACCATTTGTCTAAAAGAAGTTAGTAAAATTGATAATAAAATACTAAATTTCATGCACTTCATTGTACATTGTCTCCTATTGGTAACTTTTTAAAAATTGTTTCTATTGGTATTGTTTAACTAAGGCATTAATAATTGTGAATGGAGAATTTCGTCTATGTTATTGCAGGCCAAAGCTGCAGAATAGAAGTGCAAAAAATATTGTTGCTTAGAGAGAATTTTTTTTTTGTTAATCACAAAATATATAAACAGTAGTTACTGAAGATCAAACTGCATAGATTCTTCGAGATTAACCTCATAGCAAGGGCCAGCAATATTGTAGGAACTATGTGTCAATGCTTCTAGTAGCAGTGAACGATCATTGAAAACATAACCGAGCATTGTCTCTAAGCTTCTCACGTCAATGATTTCTTCAGATTTTGTTATAATTTTCCTTTCATCTTGAATTTTGCTATGCAGTTCTACATCCATTCCTATTGATTTCATGAAATTAATTGCTGCCTGTTCACCAGAAGCACTGAGATAGGCCCCAATTAGGGCTTCAACTGTATCTGCAATCCTCTTGCTTTTTATGGATATTTCCTTCAATCTGTACATATTATTTGTTGGTACGAAGAAAAATTTGGTGTTACCACGTATATCATAGCCAAGCCCTGGAATGATCCAGTTTTTGAGATTAAACTCTTCACCTCGAATGTACCCCTGCCAACCATTTAAAAAGTTTGTAGACATTATCAAGACCTAAAGATAAGCATATAAAATCAAGTCTTGTGTGACATGACAAAGAGCAGAGTAGTTGTGCATAATGGTCGCATAATTTAAAACATTTAGCTTAGTGTTTAACATGGTAGAAAATTGTGGATAACAGGATTATAAAAATAAATAAAAACTTGGAAGTAAGGAATGTACTGCTACACAGTAAGATTTTCTACCATGAAAGCACACAGAAATTGTGCAGAAAACACTACAATTCATGCAACATTTCCTTGTAAAGTCTGCTCCATGCAAGTTCACTTCGATCAGGGTGCAAACATGCATTCATTACTAGCAAAAATACTTGACCTGGACAAAATACATTTTTTTCCCGTAAACAAAGCAACAAACAAGGTTCCAAATTCAAGACTTCTTGGCTCTGGCACATACTGAGTTCAAATCACCATTCACTCAAAAAGATTAACCAACTATTGCACTTTGGAATTAAGTTCAAAAAGACATGCGCACAGAAGATTAGAAGGTACTGATTTTGAGTACCACAAGTTTGCTGCTGCAAGCCAGCTGGCATAGAGCTGCGTTGGAGACCAATTTTTTTCTCAATGAGGTTAGCCTGCCCTCTCGATGTTTGTATTTGCTAAAAAGATGTTGGCCAGTAACATACTTAAGGAAAGAATCCCCAAGTGTTTCTAATGATTCCAGCGAAAATTCCTCCTGGCATTCCTTTGTTGTAAGCGCTTCCAAAATCTGCATATGATGCAACTTGCTAACTTTAAATTAATAGGTAACAAAATAGTTTAAGCATTAGCAAAAGGACAAATCGTAATGTCAGTAGTACGTTGCTATCAGTTTAAACACTAACCACAATATTGGTAAGCCTTCTCTTTTTTCCAGAATAAAATACTGCAGTTACTGCAGTTCTTTAGATCTAGTTAAGTAATGCATGTACATTGATGACTGCCAAGCTTCTCTTTGGAAAAAACAACTGCCAACCCATCTCTTTAATCTCAAAACCTTAACAAAACTGCAGTTCTTTATTCTCAAGACCTTAACAAAACAAGAGTAACTGAAATTCTTTTCCAGCATCTAACCCCGTTCAGTTGACTAGCATCTAGTTGCTACTACAGTTAATAGAGGAGTAAACAGATGGCAGCTGAGAAAACAGAACCTTCAGTGCTGTTATGTTGAACTGTTGCATTCTTGGGCCCAACTGTATTTTCAACTTCGCAGAAAGAAGCAGACACTGGATACGCCACATTATGGAAGGAACAAACGAGAAGCTGCACAAAGTATTTGTTGACACTGGCGCCATGACTACTCTGCAGAGTTCAGGTGGCAACTTAACAGCATTTCTACTGCTAGGTGCTGCAGTAAGGAAAACGATGATCAGTTAATCCTCATATCATAAACATAGCCTATTAATAGCAGTAAGATCAATGGTTGGAATTCTAACTTCTAAGCTAATTCTCTGTCTTTTGAGAGTGGCTTACTGCATGTGCCTACTTTTTATTTTGCATGGAATCTGCATACTAATTACTTAAGCATTGGTTTAGGAGAGTTTGTATTTCAGCTTAAAAGACAAAACAAGCTTGAACCTTCCCATATACACGATTCAGCTTCTTGTCCTTCTTAAGAAACTGACTTCCTTAATCACCAAACTATCTAGGAAGTTGTTTTATGGAAGTAAAGCTCCAAGAACAAGATTCTAAGTTGGCATACATTTCCAAATCATTTGTACAGAACTTCAGCTTAAATTAACAAAGACAATATTCAAAATTATTGAAACTTGAATTCCATTTTATGAATTTTATATATCCATGAGGCTTCATGGAGCCTATACACCAGGAATAGAACAATATTGCCCACATTTTCTAAATTGTCTATGCTCTTGGATGAACAGGTTCATGCATGGAACCATAGGGAAGCAAGAAAACGAAATATCAAAATAAACAAAGACAAGATAATATTTTCAATTATTGAATTCCAACTTCCAGCTTATACATTTTATTTATCCGTACCCGTGCAATTGAAATAGTGTATAGTATGATGCGCCTTTTGCTACATGATGCTCTCTCAGTGAACAGTAAGAACTGATATGAACATTATAGATAAAGTGTGTAAAATATAAATTTAATTCCAATTGCAGGAAGAGTACATTTTCTGGGAATTGATATGCATATTTAGCAGTTGGATTAGTTGCAAGGAATATTTGGGAGAGTATCGTAAACTCTTGATGGATATATAACCTGAAATGTTTGTAACAACACATACAAATATCATTCTTATAATACTTGTAGACAATAAGCAACCATACTCTACCATATGCAAAATATAACAAGATAGCAAGAGGCAAAAAATTGGTGCTGTTAACAGAAAGAAAAAAACCTTTCCCTTTTTCATAGCACTTGTGGAGGAAATTTGGTACTGCGAATAATCCACTGGCAACCAATAGTGGGTTGGTTTCAGAGGTTTGGCCATACCTGGAGCATATAAAAAAGGAATACTGATTTCTGGACATAAATTCTACAGCTTAGAGGATCGTTTAACAAATGTAACGAGAAAAATATATGTAGTCTTCATTACCTTTTGGAGCTAACAACACTCCTGTCTCTCAAATGCAATGGGCCATTTTCATTTAAGTCAAGCCCTGTAATATTATAAAACTTTCTATCTCGAGGGATGTAGACAACAGAATTCTGAAGCATGCACCTGCAGCAAGGACCATCCATTGTCTGCAGCAAATAAGCATCCTTACAGGAATGGCAGTGTCTCATATCTTTGTCCGTCGCATCATATACTGGTGAGGTTGAGAACTTGATACCACACCAATCAATTTTGCCAGAGACTGAAGGCAGAAGTAGATAGACGGCCCCTGCAGACACTTGTCGCTCATGGAAGTATCTTATAGCATCTATGACCTCCGAATGGTCATTGCCAATAAGCAAAGAAAGAATGGTGGTCTGAAATCTTCTCGCAAAGACAACCTGAAGAAGCAAAAATCGTGTCCTCCACATCAGGAATACAGGAGACGACCTCAAAATTAATACTAACATTGAAGAAAGAAACTAAAACACTAAAAGAGGATCCAGGGATTAACGAACTAGATGACACAAATTAAAAAGTTACCTGTTCTTGATTGAAATGAATGATGCACATGTACTGAATGGTAACTTCAACACCACCCGATTTGAAAGAGTTATGGAGGAATTCAGGCCCCATGTCGCATTTGACAGCTAGAATTATGTTGGTTGGAGCAGTGGTTGTGTTGAAACACCCTCGCAATGAGATGTTGTAGCAGTAATACAAGCCACGGCGAGAAAACGACACCCAATTGTCCACTAGTTCTTCTGGGAAGTAGACAGGTTGTCCATGCTGATACGTATCCTCGGCTGAATGAGTGAAGTTTCGAGTGAGTTGTCACAAAGGTAACTGTAAGCAGTGCTCCAAAAAAAGGGAGCTGGTGACATCATCAGCCATCAGTTTCTAATGAGCGAATGAAATTCGTCTGACAGTGCTTCTTCCCGAATGCACTTGTTCTTCTACATTTGGGCAGAATATTTTAGCTTAAAGCAATTGAGCGGATTATTGAAAGTTACTGTATCGTCACAAATGACCAGGCATGGGATGATCGGATACGAAAGCCGAAACGATGATAATTTTTATAGTAAATTGCAACGGCAGCTAGAATTGCTGAAATAAACAGAACATTCGTCGCAGGAGCCAGGAAGAGCAGCACTAGATACAAAGCGAGACAGAACAGGCTGGGTTCGTTTCCGTCGAGCGTACCGTTGCCGGTCTCTTCTGCGGATTCGCACGGATCTTCTCCTCCCCGCGCACCACCCACGTCGGCGGCGGAGGGTGGGGAGGCGGAGCCGTTCATGGCGGTGGCCTGGCGACCGGCGACCGGCGAGAGGTTGGGCGAGGAAGGGAGGGAGGGAGGCGGAGGGAACCGGTGCGGCGCTTGAACAGTTGCTGCTGTTGCTGTCGTCCTTCGTCCGTCCCTGACTCCCTGTTGACTTGACTGGTGCGCTCACCGAGGGAGACTTGGAGTGGAAGGAAGGAAGGAAACCGCCGCTGTGGGCGCGGCCGCTGTGACTAGCCGTGTCGTGTCGGTCTCTGCTTTCGGTGCGCGCTTTTTCCGCTGACGACGAGACGAGGACGGCCTGGTTTTCCTGTAGCACAATTTAAAGGTATTAAATAAAAGTATTTTACAAAACTAACTCTAGAATCCCTGTACTAGGAGCCCTGAAGAATCTAATAAGACCTTTGACCGCATGATTAGAGCATGATTAGAGGATGGTTACTGTAGCATCACTGTAGCCAATCATCGATTAATTAGGCTCATTAGATTCGTCTCGAAAAGTTACACTCATCCGTGAAGAGGTTTTGTAAATAGACTTTATTTAGCACTCTATGCAAAAAAATTCCCTCCGTGTTAGATACTAGACTAGACTAGACTAGACTAGGAAACCAAACACAGCCGACTTCTCCTGGTCTTGAGGGGTGGGGGCATTCGAACTGTTTGGGCTTTGGGCCAGAGCGGCTGCACACCGCAGACGGGCCGCGGATGGGCGCCGCTGAGCGCTGATGTTTTGTTTGCTTTGGACACGCACACGCCCGTTGTGGCGTTCCACTGAGCGGAGGGTCCCCCTCTCGGCCTCTGCCACGTCGTGGTCCAACCAGCTCCCCGCTGCCGTTCAAAATCTTCTGAACACTGGCCTCTTTGGTAGACCTCCACCTGATTCTGATTTTCTATAAGAGATGATTCTTTTAGAGAAGTGATTCTGTGGCTGAAAGTTATTTTATTTGATTCTCTACCAAAAACTATCAAAATCAGGATGATGAATCACTTCACAGAACCAGGAGAAGCTAATTTTTCAGCTCTGAGCCCTTTAGTTCATTTCAGAGAATCACTTCACAGAATCAACTGAGAATCACTTCTCTCTGAAAAACCGTTTGGCAGAGCTTCTGCTGGATTCAGTCCAGAATCAGCTCTGGGAGCTCTGCCAAATGGAGCCTTAATAGCTCCCCGTTGTGTCCCGCTGGAGGCTAGGACACGCCCATTACCATTAGAGCATGGTAAGACCCTAGTTATTAGGACCGGACCGGATCGGACCGGACCGGCGGTCCGACAAAAAAACCATGAACCAGAGACTATAGCGGCTCGGTTCACTTAAAAGCCGTTTGTGCTATCGGACCGGTAAAAACCGTTCGAATCAGCTGGTTTTCTAAGGAACCGGCGAACCGGCCGGTTCCAATCGAAGCGAGCGGTTTTTGTCTTCTGACAGGATTACTCCTTCAGCGCAGCCTCGTGTACTCAGGGGTAAAAACGAAATGACTGAGTTCTCGCGGTCACCGTCCGCACGCCCGCGCCTTGACGCATCTGCTATTCTGCTCTGGAGTCACCGCCGTTTCTCTACCTGCTCATCGGATTGCCGGAGGCGGTGCTCCACTTTAGCTCCCCGCCTCCACCAGTCCACTATCGAGCTCGGGGCATCAGCTTGCCGTCGCTGCTCACCCCCTGCCGCCCTGCGACGTGTGGCGTGCGGGCGGCCGCAGCATCGCGGCGGTGCCCCTGCCGGGAGCCAGCCTGCCCCTGTGCAGCAGGCGCTAGCGGGCGGTGGTTGTGCCCCTATGCACCTGCGCTTGAAGCCACTGTTCTCGATTCCCTTTCTCCTTACTCCAGTGAAGAACCGAAGACACGGGTCTGCAAGTCTGCAGTGCAGATTCAGGCTGCATATATTGTTAACGTGAGTAACTCACTAGTCGGTATCCAAATTCCATACTCAACAAATGATTTGTATAATGCTTAGTGTTCGTACTTCATTTAGATTTGCTGAAACGAACTTGCTTGCAAATTGTAACTCAAATTGGTGCTGAAAAAAGAGCAGGTTTATCAGTAGTGAATACTTGTCCTTGTATGCCTATTTTGTACTTAGGTTATGCATTTGTGAAACTGTGGCGCATGCCTTGTAACTTGTCATTTGAATCTGTGGTTTATATTTTTGAACTTGGAAATTGAAATGCAACCATGGTTATGCAATTTATTTATGAGCTTATTATTTTCTATTGTCAACCATATAGTATATGGCACCGGTTCAATATATTTGTGACCGGTTCAGTTTAACGGTTCAAAACTTTTGAACCGACGGTTCAACCGGTTTCCAACGGTTGAACCAGTGAACCAATAAACCGACGTCCCCGCCGGTTCGATGACCGGTCCGGTCCTAATAACTATGGGTAAGACACACGTGTAGCCACCACTAGATAGAGCTGTTAGTTGAAAATAGATCATGACTCCACGAGAGAAGGCACTATGAGTTTGTGACTATGGCCTTGTTTAGATCCAGAAGTTTTTGGTAAATTTCCACTATTTACCAGTCAAATCGAATGTTTGAACACTAAGGGCCCCTTTGGTAGGGCTTCTTTAAAACAGCTTCACCTCGATGAAACTGTTTTGGAGAAGCTGAAAATAGTAGCTTTGCCCAGCTTCTAGTTCATTTTTGCATCGTTTTTCGAAACAACTTCATATTATAGTGCCTCGTTTTGCGCAAAACAGGTGAAGCTGAGCTGCTATAAGCTCTACCAAACGGGGCCTAATTAGGAGTATTAAACATGGATTAATAAGAAAACCCATTTCATAACCCCATATAAATTCGCGAGACGAATCTATTGAGCCTAATTAGTCCATGATTAAACAACGTCGTGTTACAGTAAACAATCTCTAATGACGGATTAATTAGGTTTAATAGATTCGAAATTCAATTTTCAGCCGAGTTGTGTAATTAGTTTTTTATTAGTATTCGAATACCCTTCCGACATCCTATTTTTACGATTCGTCATGTTTCCACTTTCTGAACTAAATAAGGTCTATATGAGCCGCCTAGGGATGGCAGTCGAACCCACGGGTGCGGGCGTCCACGGGTTTCGCACCCAATGGGTGCGGGCGTGGGTGCAAAATTGCACCCGTGGGTCTATACCCACCCGCACCCGTAATAAGACGGGTTGAGGCCGGGTCTGGATTTCCACCTGGGGGCGACCCATGGGCCCGTAATAGTAAGGCATTTTTAGTTTTTAGTAGGTCATAGACCTTTTACTTCAGGAATTTGGTTGAAACCCTAGAGAACTCTTATCCGATCCACGGCCAACCCATTCCCACCACCACTCGTCACTTTTATTGCCTTCCACGCCGCCGCGACTCGCGTATTCTTTTTCTATTACCCTGTATTTGCTTATATGATGTACTAATTGACCAACTATGATGGCTTTTGTTCTGCTGATTGGTGGAATTATTGAATGTTTATTTACATGATTCATTGTGACTATAAGATGGAAATTTGGTTTACTGCAACTGTTCATTTGTGTTTTCTGAGATGATCCATATATTGTATATTTTAGCGTCATGCGCAGACCCGGCGGGTGCGGACGCAGGTGTAAAATTTCACCCGCGAAGCGTCATGGGCACGGGTGTCGCTAGATGTGACAATGTGACAAGTGCCGTTATGAGTGGGTTTTTGCGGCGCCCAACCCACACCCGTCCATCGCCGTCCCTAGAGCCGCCAGATAGAGAGGAGACAAATTGACGAACTTTGTCGTGGAGAGAGAACCAGAGCTCAGAGGCCAGAGGAAACGAAGGAGCAAAAATGACCTGCTAAACTAGTTAAAACATTTCTGCCCTAAGAAAACTACTTCAAGCATTTCTTTTCTTTTTCCTATTTTCTTTCTCTTTTTTTTTTTCTTTCCATCTTTCTCTCTCTCTTTCTCATTTTCTTTCGGGAGCGCGTGGTATGATCAATAGTAGGTTCAGACGTCCAGTAATCCAGTTGGACCAAATTATCCGCGCTGGCGGGGACCGACCGAGTCGTGTGTTATTCTTCATCCAATTTTATTGGATGTCGTGTGTTATTGAGAACGGGCTCGTAGCACAAGTGGCAGCTGCTCCGGCGGGAGCGCTACCTACCCAAGTTCGATCCCTGGGATCGGACTCGGGTGTCTCACCGGGTTTTATTTCTAAAATTTCTTCGCTTAAAATCTCAAGCACCGGTGGATTATAATGAGAAGACAACGTGCCCGTCGTATGTCGTATGTCTCTCAGAAGACGTGTGTGTATAGGTTATAGGTCTGTTAGAGTAGTGTAGGAGGTGTGTAGCATGCGTTGTGTATAGGTTATAGGTCTGTTAGAGTAGAGTAGTGTAGGGGGTGTGTAGCATGCGTAACAGTGCAGATACTACGTCTTGTAACCAGGGCCTTGTTTAGATTGGGTGAATTCGATTGAATTCAATGATTGGAGATGCATTGGAAATTGAAAAAGTAGAAAAGGGGCACGTAGTTCAATGCATTGCCTTTTGATTAAATTGGTGCCTTCTCGCGAATCTAAACAGGGCCTAGGTTGAGAGGAAAAAAAAAGAGTCGTGTGTTATTTTTTCTTGAGAAAACCGAGTCGTGTGTGTGACTCGTGTCATCTGGCCCAGCGTCCACACCAACCCAGGAAAGGCCCAGGATCCCAATTCCCCTTCCGTCCCCTCGCCGCAGCGCGGACGTCACCGACACCGACCGTAGCAGCAGCACGCGCCACCGCGAGTCTGCGACGCCGCACCGGAGCAGCTAGAGGGAGAGCGGGAGGGATGGGGGACAACGAGGTGCGCGGGGACGATTTCGAGAAGAAGGCCGACCAGAAGCTCTCCGGCTGGGGCTTCTTCGGCAACAAGTACGAGGATGCCGCCGACCTCCTCGACAAGGCCGGCAACTTCTTCAAGCTCGCCAAGAACTGTGAGGCCCCCGCTCCCCTGTCGCATGCCTTTGCAATCTCGCGCGCCTCCCCTGTCCTAGCTTTGAGACATCAATGCGCGATCGATCGTATGCAGGTGCCTGATCCTGTCGTTTCGTTGGGATCGCGGGGGATGCGTGCGGAAACGCAATTTGTGAGACCTAGGTTTATAGTTCCATAGGATTAATTTTGGCCGGGAAGGGAGTATTGATGATTTCAGGAAACTGTCGATCCTATTTCTAGAACGATCCGAATTTTAGGCTCCCTGATACTACCATCCATCTGAATTTTTATATGCTCCATGATCTCAAATGCAAAGTTATGATTCTCAACATCGTCCATTTTCTCCATTTGTTTAGGCCGCATAATTGATTCGTCCCATATCCTCATTCCAATGTTGAATTGTATCCCCTGTCCCATTATGTTGGTCTGACAGCTGAATTATCCATTAGGGATCCTGAAGTCCTGATATGGATGGTTAATAGCTGTTGTGCCTTGTCATCCATGTTAAATCTATTTACTATCCATGATGCAGATTGTTTAGTCTTGCTGGAATTCATCAACTCCTCTTCTGCATTTAAGGGAAAGAAATTTTTTTTATCCTTGTTAATCACGCGGCTATTTTTTTTTATAGGGGGAAGAGCGGCTGCAGTATACAAAAAGATTGCAGATTGTCATTTGCAGGTTTGTTTGGCTAGCTCCTTCCGTTTTTCTACTTACATTTCCTGGGATCATGGAAATTAAATTTATTGTAAGACATATGCTGCCAATGTTTATTCTATGTGTAGGGAGATAGCAAGCATGAGGCTGCCTCTGCTTATGTTGAGGCTGCAAATTGTTACAAAAAGTTCTCTCCACAAGGTACTTCTATTCACAATTACCTGAGTATATTTTCTTTGTTATCTCTTTGTTTCACATTCTTTCTGCAATATATTTTCTAGCTAGATGCACTATTCGATAAGTCTGATGTACTTTATGGGATGTTAATTAGTGGGTCTAGAGAAACTCGTCCAATTGTCCAAGTTATGCTGTTTGATTTGTTCCTTCTTGCTAAATATGTCTGCATCTTTTCATTGTTGGCTGCCCTTGGGACATCTAGCAGTTAGCATGCAAAAGATGCAATATAGCATCCTTTTAACAATAATAGTTTTAACGTGATCTATGAAACAGTAAGACTGTGTTGTCAGTACTTTCTGAGACTAAACAAATCATTATTGAATATCTTTTGAGCGAGCATCATGAATTAAATCTGGTCCAGGACCCCTGGCATTCTACCAGTTCAAATGAAGTTAGATTCCCTTGGTATTACTGTTCATGTATCATGTTTCAACATAACTAATTATGGCCTATAAATTGTTTGATGCAGATGCTGCACAAGCACTTAACAATGCCGTTAATCTTTTCTTGGAAATTGGCAGACTGACCATGGCTGCAAGATACAGCAAGGTTATACTCTATTAATGATCATTTAATGTTTTATGAAAATATGGATGCCTATATTTTCCTCTTTTACCATTCTTGTACTATAATGGCTTAACCTACATATTTGTGTTACTGAACAATGGCACAAAGCACTTGGATTATGTGCTCTTTCAAAAGAACAGAAGAATTCTCGTTATTATCTGGAAACACCAACGTGATGTCCTTGACTTTGAAAATTTCAGGATATTGGTGACATCTATCAGCAAGAACAAGATTTAGAGAATGCTGCAGTCTACCTGAATCGTGCTGCTGATCTTTTTGACAGTGAGGGACAATCATCTCAGGCAAACAGCATGACACAGAAAATTGCAGAAATATATGCTCAGCTGGAAAAGTAAGCTTTTATATAGCTTTATCTAACAATGGTTTTTATGCGAATAAGAATGATTAAAAAATATAGAAATAAAAATAAATTTTGTTTCTGACATAAATGCAGATTTTGGCTGGTATTTTAAAATGAAAGGCTGCTTGGTACATGCTATCTGATTTCTGATTTGATAACAAGCTGTTAAATCTTACAGCACAATAATGTTATGTCTAGTTGGTGGAAGGACAGGCAAGGATGCGATGACTTGCTCTCCCTTGAACAGCTGATTAAGCGGAGGATAATTCTTTGCTTGATTCATATCATACCAAACTGCCATACTGATTTTATAGAGTCGGACCCTAACAATCTCAGTCAATATTTTGGTAACAAATGAACCAATTCCCTAACTACCAACTCTCCAAAACAATATCTGACAAGCTAACAACTGAACACGAAACGGATAACTCTGCTGACTGAAACTCAGCCATGGTTCTGCTCCATTGTGGACACTGTATGCTTGTTCTTGTGACTTCTGAGCATTTGTCTTCCTGACGAAGGCGTCCACAGTACTAAAGATATTATGAATCTCTTGTATCTCACACTGGGGCCTTTCAGATAGGAAAAGAAGGCCATTTTCAATAGAAAATGCATAGCTACATCTGGTTTTGAACAGTGAGTTTTGAATGTTGAACTGATTTGTGGACCCCCACCCCCTTCCTTCCTCTTCATTGAATGCCCTTAGATATTTTACGCTAAAAATGAGAATAGCTTGAATATCATGACAAATGACGGAAACCATCTAGACTACCCAGTGTCATTAACTGAGGCATTTTAGGCTATCGATGAGAAAGAGTTTTCATTATATTAACAGTTTTTCTTAGTTTTTCAATGCTTTGCCCATCTCTGCTTGATACAAATCAAAATGTGAGACTGATCATCGTGTACATGTTAGTTGCCGTTAGATTAGGTTTTGTACTTATTAAGTTGTTGGCCCCATTTCTAATTTTCCTTTTTGGAATTATTTGTATTCTGTAAATTGGCTAATTTTAAATGGGGATATGTACTTGATTTGAAATGGATAGGTTAATGTGGCAGCATGGACTGCTTTTCTGAGTTAGCTGATTACTTCTCTGTCTCCTTGGACTATTTATTGACTCTGCTGATGATTTTATCTTGCTTCCTTAGCTTGTTAGATAATTTGCATGATTGCATCCTCTAGCACAATTTAACGCACACACTGCCATTGTTTTCAGGTACCAGAATGCAACCGAGCTCTTTGAAGAGCTTGCTCGTAAATCAATAAACAATAACCTTCTCAAGTACAGTGTCAGAGGCATTCTACTTAATGCAGGCATTTGCCAGCTATGCCGAGGTGATCCTGTTGCTATAAATAATTCGTTGGAGCGCTATCAGGTATGAACTGTTTCATTGAACTGTCAGCTGGTTGCCATTGTCAACGTTCTAAGCTTCATTTGCTCCTCGTGGCAGGACATTGACCCAACCTTCTCGGGGACACGTGAATACAAGCTTTTGGTGGTATAATACAATTGCCTTCAGTTCGCTGTGTTCCTCTTGATGACTACTCATGGAGACATAGATTGTTGCTTGAAATATACAATTTTATAACATTGTGTCATTGGACATCAGCCATCTAAAATGAAGCCTGAAGAAAGCTGTCAATCCAAGCTGTTTACTCATAAAATGGTAGACATTTTGTTCTCTGACTTTGCACTGAACTGAAACTTGCATGGCAGGATCTTGCAGCCTCTATGGATGAAGGAGACGTTGCCAAGTTTACTGATGCCGTAAAGGAGTTTGACAGCATGACACGCCTGGTACTGCCAATTGGAAACTTCTCTGTTGATTTTCCTTCATTGTTTTTGGCAGGTGCCCCTTGTAGGCTAGTTTATTATCTGAGACAAGCTAGAAACTAGGTCCGTTCTCTTTACACTGAGTATCTTATGTGTTTCAGGATCCTTGGAAAACAACTCTCCTTCTCCAGGCAAAGAACGAGCTAAAGAAAAAGGAAGATGATGAGGATGATCTAACCTAGACTTTGCTCTACAAAAGGTTCCATGTCCCATCGCGTATGCTGCTAAGTCGTCACACGAGATTACTTGGCATTAGTGTAGATATATAGTATGCACTAAACCTCGTGGATGCTTCTGCTGTGGACGCCTGTTTTGGTATAAGATAATCTTGTGGTTTTGGCATATGCTTTGGGATCATCTTTGGGGCCTAAATTCCTATGAATGACACTTAACAAATTTGTTAGTCCCAATGACTATGTTGTAATTTAATCATTAAAAAAAATCACGATATAATGGCACGTGAAGCCATTATCCTTACAATGACCCACTAGCTTCCCTCAAAAATTCAAAATAGCCCACAAGCTCAGCTGCCCATCTGCTTCTGCATCCTGTTCTTCCTTGCAACCACACGCCTTGCTGGTCTCCGTATCTCGCATCTCAGCATGTAACTGTAGTGCGGCGGCAAGTGAGACCTCCATGCGAGCACGTCGAATTTCCCTCGAGGTCTAGCGCGTCCAAGCATGATGTCCACTATCGTAACCATTGGAGGAGTTCCAGCTTGGTCGCGAGCAGACACAATGTCCGTCTGCCGATAGTCATCAAGAATCACAACATGTCCGCACACACTGGGGATGCGGATGGCAGAATTCACCTCCCATGGATGCGCCTCATGCGGCGGTCCACTCATGTTGTGGTTCCATCGCTTGTACTCCCTTAGGGTCGCGAGCGCCGCACCCCAGAACCGAGCGTCGACGTTGGATCTCAGCAGCCTGCTGAAGATGTTCGCGGCGAGGAAGCACCCGTTGAGCGCCGCCGCCATGTCCATGGCGATCGACGCCAACCTCGGGCGCTCCGCCGCGTCCATGGCGCCGAACGTCAGCACCTTGAAGAGGTACCAGTAGGCTTCTCTGGAGAAGAAGTGCAGCCTCAAGGGCAGTGCCGTGCCGAAGCTCGCAATCTTGTCTGATCGACTTGTCACTATGATCTTACTGCCAAGAGGGATGCAGTTCTTGCAGGCCGAGTATAATCTGTGCCATAAAATCTCGATGACATCTTCATCGAGGTTTTCTGTGAACTTATCACCATCTAATTCTACAACGATCAGCATTCGTTCAACCTCCAAATCACAGTTCCGATGCTTGAGCACGCCACCACCGCCGCCGTCTCTGAGGCTGCTCACCGTGTTTCTTCCACCTTCGATATCATTCCGGGTGAAGAACACGATCTGCGAGAAGTGGTCACGCACCCTCTCGTCGTTGCAGGCGTGCTCGACGAGGGTGCTCTTCCCGACTCTTCCGGGGCCGATGACCGGCAGGATATCTGCTGGCTCGCCGCCGCCGCCGCCATGGAAGGTCCCTGTCTTCAGGAGGAAGGTGACGATGTGCTGCAGCTCCATTTGGCGCCCGAACATGCACTTGTCCAGGATCAGGTGCATGCTGTACGGCTGCCGGGGCAGCAGGCGAGGGCAAGTGCTCAAGAACACGATGCACTCACTCACGTCAGCGATGGCGGTTTCTAGGCTCCACAGCACTTTCTTCAGCTCATCTAAGCCGTCGTCACTGCTAGTACCACCACCACCACCGACGCCGGAGAAGAGGACACGCTTGGCGGGGTTGAATCTAGACAGCGCAAAGGATTGTCGGCGACCAACTTGGTGCCCACCATTATCGCCATCCTCGTGATGGGCTTGTTGGCATCTGAATGTGTCCAGCGTGTAGTAGCCTCTGTACATCTCTTTCCTCAGCGTGTTGAGCTGCAGCAGCATGGCTTGGTTGGTGACGTGGCGCTCCCCGGCCTCCTCGACGACGACACGAACCCGCAACAGCAGCCGCTGCAGGGTGTCCAGCCTCTCCTCCTTGGTCGGCGCCGCCTTCTTCAAGCACCTGTCGATGAGGAACGATAATGATCTGCTGGCAAGATCACCAACAAAAGCAGTCAGGAATGCGTCCATGTTGTTAGGGCCGGCCGAGGATATATCTCAAGCTCGATCTACTACTGCAGGGAGCAGAGAAGTGGAGTAGTTGGACTAGGTACCAAGGAGCTTGGAGTTGGAGAAACCGGGAAATCTGGAGCCCTTGCCATGAGTGTGTAGCTTTTGTCCTAGTATCTCCTAAAAGAATTATTTTTACTTGCTAATAGGCTGCTGACCGTTGCGTGTTGTGTCAAAAAAAGATCGAGACGGAGTGTTTGAAGTCAGAGGCAACTGGATCAAAAAAAAAAATCAAAGTCAGATCTCAGATCTACTCGTTCAAAGACTATATATCTGTATTGTTTGAAGTCAATGTATGCATGGCAGCTGCTAGTAGCTCCATGAATCAGTTAAGTCAACCAAGATGTAAAACAACGGTGAACGTGAATCATTGAGCATTGTTAATAAACATAATACTTACAAAGATATTACACAAGGTTTATTAGGCCAGTCCCAGTGGTAGTTTTATGAGTGTTTCATGCACATTAATTAGATGACACATCAGCAAAAAAGATGACATGGCAAAAAATTGAAGAGGAGAGAGAGGACACCAGTTTCATCAGGATGAAACGAAGCAGGCACCGTTACCCAGGTCTAGGAAACCGAACGAAACTCCACTGGGGCGGTTCTCGTTTCCTCGGCAGATCCGGTGCGGCGCTTCTCCCTCCTCCAGCCTGCAACCTCCGCTCTCCCCACGGCCCGTGCAATCTCCCGCACCGCGGCCTTCCTTCCTGCGCATCACGGGTCTCTCCTTCCCCCCACGCCGCGCCTGATTCTTTCACCCGCGGCGCCGCGTGCATTTTTTTCCAGCCCGTCGCTCTCTCTTTCGCGGCAACGTATCCTATGAGAACTCAATTCCTGTGAGAACTATGAGAACTCAAATCTGGACCATATGATCTTGATCCAAGGGGAGCGCGTAGGGAGAGGTGGGAGGGGGGATTTGCAAAATCACCACCCCCTTAATCATACTTTTGTAAATCTGTCATCCCACATTCCCCTTGGATCAAGATCATGTGGCCCAGATTGGCCCAGATTTGAGTTCTGATAGTTCTCACCGAAATTGAGGTGTCATACGATAGCCCTCTCGCACCCAACACCGGTCGTCGCCCTCCTTCCTGCGCCCAACGCCGGCCGTCGCCAAGAGCCACAAACACCACCACCATCATCACCACGACGGCAGCAGCGCTCTCTCCGGCGGGCCCTAGAAGCCGGCCTTCAAGCTCTACGAGCACTGGATCGGCAAGAACAGCGTCAAGATGATCGCACCCCTGGCTATGGCGGCGGCCGCGGTCGCGTGTCGTCGTCGCGGGAGTTAGGGCCGGAGGTGCTGCTGCCCGGCGTTCACCACTTCCCGTCACGCTGCTGGTGGTCGACCCCTTCAACCGGTCGCCGGCGTCCGCGTACCCTGTGCTCCGGATCTTTCTTTTCTCCCAGGGGAGAAAGGACGCATGCCTGATCTCGCTTCACTAGTTACAACACAGGCTCAAGGCCAATTCTGGTCGATTTCTGTAAAATCCTTCCGGTTTTTAGATGCATCCTTGATGTAGCAGTCTGACAGGGAAGAAGGTTTAGCGAGTAGCAATGTTTGTCCTGCACAATTTTTTTCGTTCAGTGAGTAGCAACATGACTTGTCTTATGTAACTTTTTCAATATGTGATATATGAGCCCGTGTGCACCATTGTTTGTCTTTTTTTAATTGTAAATAGGACAGCTGATTGTAATTTGTTACCTTTTGGGCTAATATCTGTATTAAACAACTTAAATGGTCACTCAGATCATAATTACTGGAAGAAGCTTCTAATCCTGAATGATGAGCTCAGTAGCTCCTGAAAGATATACTTAATCAACAAACACAGGGTCCTTCGCAAGTTCTTTTTTTTTGTTCTTCAAATGTACAAACTGTACACTAGTGGCTATACAATCACATGGAACATTTGATCACAACACCATGCAAGTAGTAAGTGCCACAATAGCCTATGAAACTGTGCCATGAAACTGTCCACTGGGAGACCCTGTTTCATTCATCCGACAATACATCCTGAAATGATGTGGCACATATGAAACCGTACCATGAAACTCACGGAATGGCCTTAGTGTAAACAAAGAAATCACAAAAGATTGTTCTTCATTATAGCGGCCTTCTCTTCCNTCAGTTAAGTCAACCAAGACTGAACATGAACCCTGGTTAATTCTAAATCTGCCACCATGCTAACCTTCCACCATTCCTCTAGGTCACTAGACTCCGGTGAATCCCTAACCCTAGAAGCTTACTAGAGGTTGTTGGATTTGAGAAGGGGGCAGAGTGTTTAATAATATTAGTTTGAGTGAAATCATCGAACTCCCAAACTCTTGATTGTGATTTATGTTTACTCTTTATTTTTCCCATTCATTGTCCAGCGTCGGTTGTTCTTCGCAATAAAACTACTTTAAGGAAAAATATATATAAATTTAATGGAATATTCAAGTTGCAACAGCAACTCAAAAGGTAGCGATAGGGGACAGTACATGGGTGATATCGTCTCGAGCTCTTTTATGGTGCCTCCAACTCCTATTAGTGGTATATGCTATAGATGAGAATCTATCCACTGCTAAGGGTAATTTAGTAACTCTTACACAGATATTAGTTGATGAGTTATTATATGGATCGTTCTTTTTCTCTCTTTTGTGTCTTCCCTGTCCCCGGCGCTACCCATGAGATTTATCGTCTGCCGCTGCCCTAGGTCCCAAGTACTCCCTCCGTTCTTTTTTATTTAAAGATTGGACAGAGGAAGCTAGCTTGTTTTCTTTATGATTTCTTGTCTGAAACGACATGTATGCGATCGGAGGTAGTGGTACTGAACATCAGAGTCCAAGAGGCTGGGCTGCGAGCCCCCCTGTGGAAAATACAGGCGTGATGAGTAGGAAAGGCGGCTGCGAGCAATCAGCGACGGATCGAACCTTCACGGCATGTGGGGCGGTCAGCGCCACGGGAGCCGCCAGACACCGACGACTTCACGCAAGAGGAATTACAATTTTCACGGAATTGGAAAAATGCCATTGCTGAGTCACTGACAGGTGGGGTCCACCTGGGTCACTGACATGTGGGGTCGGATGGCATTTTTCCAATTCACGAAAATTATAATGGCGTTTTTCAAATTTTTCCTTAAAAATACACTACAGTGATGCTATTGGTATTTACCCCCATATATAGGGCCTGTTTAGTTCCCCTCTTTATTTTGCAAACTACACCCATTTTGCAAACTACGCGCTTCTCAATGCACTTTTTTCTCTCTGTGCACGCGGCCCGAAACACCCCCATTTTGCAAACTGGGTGAACTAAACACCCCCATAGTACCATTGTACCAGGGACGGAGTCAGGATGGGATCATTGGGGTTGGGGGGGGTGGGGTGGGGCAAGGGACAAATAAATTTCAATCAAGCTTAAACTATATTTAATGACTCTTGTAAAATACAAATCTAGATAAAACCAGTTTTTTTAGAGTGTAGTTATCATGAAATTGTTCCATAATACTAGCTACAAAATGAGTATGTAGATCTGTATCTAAGCTTAATGCTCTTTAGTTTTTTGTTGTTGAATGTTGCATGCACACATGCTGTGCATTTTGCAGCAAACATAGGGCCCTGCCAGCCCCCCTGTCTCCGTCCCTACATTGTACTACCTACGCTACTCACATATACCATCCATATCATAATTGAAGTTTTGAGTGGCATATTATTAATCTCAACCCTCAATACTTTTATACTAGTCCTTTTCGAGCACCAGTATAACCTAGTATAAGGCAGAGCAAAAGACCTGGTGATATTAAAGGTGGAGTAGATCTGAATGGATGATAAAAAAAATTCAAGTCGATTTATGTGCAGACGACGAATCCTAACAATTTCTAGTTTCCGGGGAAGGAGTGGTTGTGCGAAGTGGACATGAAGAGAAAATTGTCACGATTAAATTGACCTACGAAGCATCATCGTGGAATCTAGAAAAGGACCGACGGGGCCATTCTTGAAATTTTCGTTGGTCCAATGTAGCTAGTCAGACTGAATGAGACTCTGAAAGCGCCCTGGCCGTGTTTAGATGGCGGTGAAAAATTTTTCACCCAGCATTAAATACAGAGAATCTCACATGCATGGAGTACTAAATGAAGTCTATTTGTAAAACTTTTTTACAGATGAGTGCAACTTTACGCGACGAATCTAATGAGCATAATTAATCCATGATTTGCTACAGTAATACTACAGTAACCATCCTCTAATCGTGTGGTCAAATGCCTCATTAGATTCTTCTCCGAAATTTACCTAGGGGCGTGAAGGTAGTTTTGTAAACTGCCTTTATTTAATACCCGAATTAATGGTCAAAGTTGCATTTAATACTCCAAAAAATTTTACAACCTCCAACTAAACACGGCCATACGAAAAGATTCTAGGCAAAGGACGTCTTGAAAAACTTGACCGCCCAACAAGAGAAAATTGAATGATTCAAATCTGACTGCGAGATAATAGTAATTCTAAGAGGTACCAGAGGTCCCTGCTTTACACGAGACCTTTTTAGGTTACTAGCTTTCAGAAATGACAGACTAAGGAAAATGACCCTATGTACCATTATATTGTGATTTTGGTGATTGAATGCCAACATAGTTTTTGGGACTAACATGTTTGTTAAGTGATATACTTAGGAAAATTACATCACAAGAATGATTCCAAAGCATAGCAAAAAACTAGATAGTCTTATTTTAGAGTATCCAAGACATGATATTGGCATTAGAAACCATGGAAAGGGTTTGAGTTGATTGAATTGAAATAACCTGTAGTATTTGTACATAGCGTATTATACGCCGATCAACGGCGTACAAACAAAAAACATACGACGTGTAGAGGCTGATCGAGCAGGACAAAGAAGATCCTACACGGCGTATGATACGGCGATAAACGACGTACATGTTGAGAAGCATACGACGTCCAAGGAATTCAAGAGAAGGGCATTGGCGTATGTTCCGATGTTACTATGCATATGCAGGGCGGATGATACGGCGTTCAAGGCATGGTCAAGTTCAAGTTAGGGTCGTCAATAACTTACACGGCGTATCATAAGCCGACCATCGGCGGACAATCGACGTACACATTACACAAGGATGATGTCAAGAGAAGATGGAGAAAAGGCCACGGCGTATGAAACGCCGACAATCGGCGTACAAGTTCAGAAACATAAGGCGTGGGCAAGTAGCCGTTAGAAAAGTGAATTCGACCATTGAAAAAACACACGACGTATTATATGCCGATGGGGTGAAGTGCACGGCGGAACATATGACGTTCACGATTTCTGTGCAGCTTTTAGACAACGGTGTGATGAAAAAATAATATATCTAATATTTATTGATGTGGATAGAAACAGGGAACCAGGGAACAAAAACAATACATATTAGATTTCTGTTTGGAGCACTCTGGTCAGTGGTCACCACCCAATTCGCTGTGGCATTAGAACTCTTACCATAGTCTTACCGGTATCCTGCTATATGCTCATTTCTTCCACTACTGTTCATGGTTATCTATGCTGTGCATATTACTCCAAACTTTCTCGCATAAACAATAAAAGTAATAGGAAGGAGTGTGGAAACAGTTCTAAATGTCGAGGGTCGATCTGGAATTGTCTGGCTGCTGTTTAGATGTTGCAGTGGTGGTTAATCAGGATATTGAGCTTCTGCCACTTCCATTCAAAATAAGATAAGATCAGAGAGAAGACGAATTGATCAAGTGTGTCATTAAGAGAGAACCAGAGGATTAAAAAAGGAGCAACAATGCTGCTGCTAAACAAGTTCAAAAATTTCATAAGTAGATTTCTGAATTTAAATTCGCCCTTCCGTCAACTGTTGAGACGGCGATTGGTTCGAGCACAAACTTGTGGTATTTCTGTTCCTGTTTCCTTGTGGGAGCGCGTGGTGTGGGTTCAGTAATTCAGCTGGGCCAAATTATTCGCCTTGGCGGTGCCGCACATTTCACCCCGCGCACATTGTGGAGCCCAATCGAGTATATGTTGAATATTCAGCCCAACCAGGCAAACCAGCCCACATATCGAGCATCAGGCCACAGCCGAGAGCCCACGAACACCGAGCCCCGCGACTCCGACAGTCCCACACGGTCACACTCCCAACAGTATCGCTGGTTCGCTCCTTCCTTCCTTCCTTCCTTCGGAGGTGATCCTTCCTTCCTTCGGAAGGAAGCCGGCTGCTCGATCTTGCTTCGGAAGGAAGCCGACGGCGCAGCCGCGCAGGCACTGTGTCCGTGCGCGCGTGGTAGGAGACCCTCATTCCGATTCCGGAGCAGCACGGCGTGCCCGGCGCACGCAGCTGACGGCATCGGCAGGCCGCAGGCAGGGCAGCTAATCCGCATTCCGCGAGGTATTTTCTTTGATGTCTCTAGAACGAATCCCTATTTTGTTTGATGAAATCTAGAGCATATAAAATTTTGAACGATTCTGATTTTGCCCCCTTCTTCTGTGCTTGTAATGTAGATGAAGAGGAAGGTTGTTAGCATATTTGCATTGTGGGGTAAGCCTGCAAAGACAGAGAAAACAGCTTCCACATCCACACCAAGCCCTCCTCCTGTTGAGATCGAGAGCACTTTGCATCGTACAAAAGAATTTTGTTTTCCAAGGAATACCCTAGTGCAAAACCCTGGCTCCGCAACTGCGCCGCACCGGAGCAGCGAAGAGAGAGTGAGATGGATGGGGGACAGCGAGGCGCGCGGGGACGATTTCGTGAAGAAGGCCGAGCAGAAGCTCTCCGGCTGGGGCCTCTTCTGCAACAAGTACGACGATGCCGCCAACCTCCTGGAAAAGGCCGGCAGCTTCTTCAGGATCGCCAAGAACTGTGAGGATCCCCGCTCCCCTCATGCGTGCCTTTGCAATCTCGCCTCCGTGTGCTAGCTTTGCGACATCAATGCGCGAAAGTTCGTGGTAGGAACTTCTTTGAGTCATGGCATTCTTCTGTTCATATGAAGGGGACGAGTATGTGATTTTCCCCTTTTCGAAATTGGAAAATTGAAATGAAGGTTGCAGGTTGGTGTATTATGTCATTTCGTTTGGGGATCGCGGGGATGTGAACAGAAACGCGGGTTTTGAGGTCTAGGGTTATGGCTCCTGATAAGTAATTTAATTTTGATTGGGAAGGGGTTACATGATATCCGTGGTTTCCAGGAAATTCTCGCTGCCTATTTGGCCGATCTCATTTTTTAGCTCCCTTGTACTACCATCCATCTGCAGTTTTATTACCTCCATGATCTGAAATGTTAAGCTATGATTCTTAGCATCGTTCAGTTTTTTTCCCCATTTGTCTAGGCCACATAATTGACTCGTTCGGTGTCTAGCCCATCGTATTGGTTCGACACCTGAATTATCCATTTGGGATCCTGAACTCCTGATAAGCATGTTCAGTAGCTATTGCGCCTTCTCATCCATGTTGAATCCATCTACAATCCGTATTGCAGATTTCTTAAGTCGTATACTGGAATTTATCAATTACTATTTTCCATTTAATGAAAAGAATTTTTTGTTATCCTTGTTAACTATGGTAACTATTTGCTATAGGGAGCAGAGCGGCTGGAGTATACAAAAAAATTGCAGATTGTAATTTGCAGGTTTGTTTGGCTAGCTCGTTTTACTTTTTCTTCTTACCATTTCATGGTATCATAGACATTGAATTATGAGACATTTCTGCCAATTTTTATTCTATAGGCATATCGCAAGTGGGAATCTACCTATCGCAAGCATAAGGCTGCCTCTGCTTATGTTGAGGCTGCAAAATGCTACAAAAAGTTCTCACCACAAGGCACTTCTATTTACACATAACTGAGTAATATCATCCTTGTTCTTATTCTTAATTTCAAATTCTTTCCGTAATATTTTCTCTACCTAGACATGCAATTCTATAAGTCCTGCGTATTTCTTTCGATGGCAACTAGTGGGGCTAGATAAACTCATCCAATTGACCGTTATGCTGTTTAATTTGTTTCTTCTTGCTAAATATGTCTGCCTCTTTCTGGAGTTGCCTACCCTTGGTCCATCTACCAGCTAGCATCCAGAAGATGCAATACCCTTTTAACAATAATCGTTTTAATCTGATCTATGAAACATAATTTGAATATTTTTGAGTGAACGTCATTAATTGAAGGTCCCGGGCTCCTGGCGTCCGACCAGGCCAAATAAAGTTGGATCCCCTTGGTATGACTGTTTATGCTTCAACATACATTACTATTTATTACATTAATGTTTGATGCAGACGCTGCACAAGCACTTATCGATGCCGTTAATCTTTTCTTGGAATTCGGCGGACTGACCATGGCTGCAATATACAGCAAGGTCATACACTATTAACGATCATTTAATGTTATATGAGCACTTAGATGCCTCTGTTTACTCGTTTTATCGTTCTTGTACAATAACTGATAAGCCTAAATATCTGAATTACTGAACAATGCACTTGGACTATGTGTTCTTCGCAAAAGAACCGAAGAATTATAGTTATTATGTGGAAACACCAACATCATAGCCAGAATTTCAACATTTCAGGATATTGGTGAAATCTATCAGCAAGAACAAGATTTAGAGAATGCTGCAGTCTACCTGAATCTGGCTGCTGATCTTTATGACAGCGATGGAGATTCATTTCAGGCAGACAAAATTGCACAGAAAATGGCAGAAATATATGCTCAGCTTGAAAAGTAAGCTTTAATTGTAGTTCCATGTAACAGTGACTTTTTATGCGAATGATAATTCTAATAAACCAAAAACTCTACCAATAAAATACAAATTTGGCCGGTATCCTAAAATGAAAGCCTGATCGGTACATGCTTTCTGATTTTTAATTTGATATCTTCTTGTTAAATCATACAGCACACTAAAGAAACTATGAGCTTCTGTGTAGTCTCAGCTATCTTCTAACTCTCACAGTATGTCAATTCTGATTGGAAAGTTGAAGGTTGTTTTTGAAATAAAATTCATGGCTACTTTTGCTTTTTGTAACAGTGAGTTTTAATGATGAACTGCTTTTGGATCCTCTCCCCCCCACCCCAACATCACTGGATGTCCTTAAAGATCTTTTGCACTAACGTGAAAGTGGTCTGAATATCACGAGTGACTGATGGAATACCATGTAGCATATTGGCATCAACTGAAGCATTTTAAGCTGTTGAGAAAAAGTTGGCATTCTATTAATAGTTATTTTCTGGTCTTTAATCCATTGCTTGTATCTGCTAGATACAAATGGAAGTGTGAGGCTGATAATCATGTATATGGTAGTTACAATTGGATTTTCTTTTGTATTTTGAAAGTTGCTGGTCCCATTTCTAATTTCCCTTCTTGGAATGATTTGTATTCTGTAAGTTGGTTGATTTTAAACGGGCCACTTTTTAGGTCTTGGTGTTCGGTGATCACTTTCCTGTCCCTTTGAACTATTTATTGACTCTTCTGATGATTTATCTAGCCTCTCTGTTAAGATAATTTACATGATTGCGCCCTCTAGCACAATTTAGCGCACACACTGCCATTATTTTCAGGTACCAAGAGGCAGCCGAGCTCTTTGAGGAGCTTGCTCGAAAATCAGAGTACCGTTACCATGTCAGCGACTTTCTACTTAATGCTGGCATTTGCCAACTATGTAGAGGTGATCCTATTGCTATACATAAGTTATTGGTGCACTATCAGGTGTGAACTGTTACATTGAACTATCAGCTGGTTGCTATTGTCAACTTTTTAAACGTCACTCACTCCTTGTGGCAGGACATTGACCGCACCTTCTCGAGGACACGCGAATACAAGCTTTTGGCGGTACCATACAATACTCATGTGCTCTTTTTTCACTGTGTTCCTGTTGATGACTATTGATCGTGCACTATCAGGTGTGAACTGTTACATTGAACTATCAGCTGGTTGCTATTGTCAACTTTTTAAACGTCACTCACTCCTTGTGGCAGGACATTGACCGCACCTTCTCGAGGACACGCGAATACAAGCTTTTGGCGGTACCATACAATACTCATGTGCTCTTTTTTCACTGTGTTCCTGTTGATGACTATTGATCGAGTCATACATTGTTAACTCGAATTACACAATTTTATAACACTGTGTCACAGTTCTTTGAACATAAACTATTTAAAACGATGCCCAAAATAGCCTGTTAACTTGAATTACACAATTTTATAACACTGTGTCACAGTTCTTTGAACATAAACTATTTAAAACGATGCCCAAAATAGCCTGTCAATACAAGCCTGTTTACTCGCAAAAACATAGACATTGAATTTTTCTTGGGTGACTTGTACTGAACTGAAATTTGCATGGCAGGATCTTGCTGCCTCTATAGATGAAGGAGACATTGCCAAGTTTACTGATGCCATAAAGGAGTTTGACAGGGTAACACCTCTGGTATGGTCAACTGGAAACTTCTCTGTATTTTCCTTCATTGTTTTTCAGCAGGTGCTTCTTCTAGGCTAGTGTATTATCTAAGACAAACAATCTGCTTTAGAAACTTAAATAGCTGGTTCACTCCTTTTACACGAGGTGTCTTATTTGTTTCTGTTTCAGGTACCTTGGCAAACAACTCTCCTTGTCAAAAGTTTCCACAAAAGGTTCGATGGTCTAGCCTAGGCTTTGCTCTACACAACGAGCTAAAGAAGCAGGAAGATGATGAGGACGATCTAACCTAGGCTTTGCTCTACGCAGATCTCATTCCTCACAAGGGATCTCTTGACATTGGTGTTGGTGATGTAGATATACTGATATACTGAACCTCTGGGAGGCTGTGGACGCCTGTCTAGTGTCTGGCGCAATCTGGTTACCACTTACCACCATTAGAATTCAGTAGCTGCTAGCAAACTATTGCTGTCGCATTGGAATTCTGTAGCTTCTAGTAAACTCTTATTGGCGCTGTGCTGTATGTCTCATTTGTGACACTATCGAATTCAGTAGGAAGGGTGAATGCAGGAATTGTTTTTGAAGTGTGGAGGATCGATCTGGAATTATTTGGGTTGGTTTGGATGTTGAAGTGAATGGAAATCGGGTAAAATGGGGACTGAAGAGGGGAAGTTCCATCGATACAATGACTGAATAATGGAGCGCTTAATTAGTTGTAATATAAAAACGGTGGGAACTTTCCTTATTGTTGATTCATCGAGATACAAAGGATTAATCGGTGCGTTGACGCTTCCCTCTGTCAGCATGCAGCAGAACCGAGGCCTCGGTGGGAGTTTCAGGATGCTTGGAAAACAATTGCTTCTGCTCCAGGCAAAGAACGAGCTGAAGAAAAAGAAAAGTGATGAGGATGATCTTACCTAGACTTTGCTCTACAAAAGGTTCCACGATCCCATTGCGTATGCGCTAAGTCGTCACACACTCACACGAGATTACTTGACATTATTATATACAGGCCATGTTTGGATCCACCAGTTATAAAATTTAGTACTACTGTTTACAACTTTGACCACTAATTAGGGGTATTAAATAAAAGCAGTTTACAAAACTACCTCCACAACCCCTGTGCTAATTCGCGAGACGAATCTAATGAGGCGTTTGACCACATGATCGGAGGATGGTTACTGTAGCATCATGGATTACTGTAGCTCATTAGATTCGTCTCGAAAAGTTACACTCATCCGTGAAGAGGTTTTGCAAATAGACTTCATTTAGTACTCTATACATGCAAGATTCCCTTTAGCGTTTTTAGAGTTATAAAGAACCAAACAGGGCCACACTAAACCTCCTGGATGCTTCTGTTGTGGACGCCTGTTTGGAGCACTTCCAGCAGGGTGGTGGTTCATCACGATGTAGAACTTCATACACTCTCTAGAGAGAATACAAGTTCATAAAGTTTTGTCATTGAGAGAGCCAGTCAGCCAGAGGACAAAAAAGGAGCAAAAATGCTGCTGCTAAACAAGTCCAGAAATTTCATAAGTAGTTTTCTGATTTAAACTCGCGCTTCTTCTAACTTTGGATACGTCAATTTATTCGAGCACAAACTAGTGAGAATGGTGTTGGTTCGGTAATTCAGCTGGGCCAAATTCTTCGCGTTGGCGGTGCTGCGCATTTCACCCGTGCACATGGTGGAGCCCAACTGAGTTGCGACCTGTGAGCTGTGACCCACACGTCATTACGTCATATCGTCATCTTGCTCGTCCTCGGTCAGTCCTCATCAGTCACCGCAAGAAAACCCCAAGGTTCCCTTCCCTCGCCGCGGTCCGCACGGGCACGGCACCCGATCGTAGCAGCCAGGCTCGCAGCACGCACCACCGCGACGCCGGCGCCGGAGGAGCGAAGAGAGAAGGAGAGGGATGGGGGAGTACGAGGCGCGCGGGGACGATTTCGTGAGGAAGGCCGAGCAGAAGCTCTCCGGCTGGGGCCTCTTCTGCGACAAGTACGAGGATGCCGCTGACCTCCTGGAAAGGGCCGCCAACTTCTTCAAGATCGCCAGGAACTGTGAGGACCCCCGCTCCGCCTCCCCTGCCGCGTGCCTTCTGCAATCTCGCTTCCGTGTGCTAGCTTCGCGGCATCCCGCGCGATTGGCGGTATCTCGTTTGTAGGTGTCTGATGATGTGGTTTCGTTTGGGGATCGCCGGGATAGTTGAGTTCTCGTAGTTCTGCTTGTTTCGTTCGCCTTTTGTGGTTAACTTTTCTGGTAGTTCTGAACTTCTGGTTGTTTCTTTTGGCAACTCCAGCTGAGATCGTTGTTCAAAAAAAGCCGGACAGATGGCTTTGATAAAAAAAAAACAGAAAAACAAAATCGGCTGCAGTTATTCAATTTAAAGGATACTTCCTCTGTTCAAGTTTCGAGTATGTGTTTTGTTTTGGCTTCCATTCAAGCATGCAAGTTCATAAGTTGTTGGTGCTCTATTGTACAAGTGTAGCATTATCTCTTCTGACTTCTGTAATAGCTACGCTTTCCAGTTTCATTTGGCAGTTCACTCTGATCCTTGTAATATTGGATTAACAAAGTATATGTGCCATGTGTACCGCCAGGGAGGAAAAGAAGGATATTCTAAACATCTTGAAAGAAAATAACTTATCTGAACTATGTTGTGTGCTTTCTGCATATATAGCTACAAATGTAGGATTAAAACGCACGATTAAACATTCTAACAAGAATAAGAAGATTGTATCAACTAGAACTTCTCAGTAAAATAATTCACATGTGGATTGTTTGGATTACTGGAGTGAACAATGGTTACTAACTCTGTTACTCTGCCTCTCTCTAAACCGTTATATTGGACCAAATGACCAGTAGTGTTTCGAGGAACTGAAGAGTGAAAACAGGAACTGCATCGCGCACAATAATATAAGTGAACAACAAGCTAGTTATGAAGAACTAAAGTAGCCTGTTGTTTTTGCAAAACCCAAACTTGCACGTTATGGAAGAACTAAATTTGCAGTTAAGTAACAATAATTTTATCCTCGGTTGGTTATGGTTCTGTACGAGTAGTTTTGGATGAGAGGTGTAACGTGATATCCGTGGTTTCCAGGAATTCTCGGTGCTATTGCCTATTGGGCTCACTCACTTTTGAGTTTTGAGCTCCCTTGTACTACCATCCATCTGCATTTTTATTATTCCATGATCTGAAATCCAAAGCTACGATTCTCAGCATCGTTCATTTTTTCCATTTATCTAGGCTACATAATTGGTTTCGTCCAGTGTCTTCATTCTAATGTTGAATTGTTTCCTCTACCCATTGTATTGGTTTAACACCTGAATTATCCATTAGGGATCCTAAACTCCTGATGCATGTTCAGTAGCTATTGCGCCTTGTCATCCATGTTGAATCCATCTACAATCAATATTGCAGATTTCTTTAAGTTGTATACTGGAATTTTTCAATTATTATTTTACATTTAATGAAAAGAAAATAATTCTTATCCTTTTTAACCATGGTAACTATTTGCTATAGGGAGCAGAGCGGCTGGAGTATACAAAAAAATTGCAGATTGTCATTTGCAGGTTTGTTTAGCTAGCTCCTTTTTGCCTTCTTCATTTCTTCTTACCATTTCATGGGATCATGGAAATTAAATTATGAGACATATCTGCCAATTTTTATTCTCTAGGGAGATAGCAAGTATGAGGCTGCCTCAGCTTATGTTGCGGCTGCAAACTGCTACAAAAAGTTCGCACCACAAGGTGCTTCTATTTACACATACCTGAATAAGAATATATGATAAGCATCCTCCTTGTTATTATTCTTTATTTCACATTCTTTCCATAATATTTTTCTATCTAGACATACAATTCGATACATATTTCTTTTGATATCTATTATTGGGGCTAGAGAAACTCATCCAATTGACTGTTATACTGTTTTATTTGTTCCTTCTTGCTAAATTTGCCTGCCTCTTTCTATAGTTGGCTATCCTTGGTCCATCTAGCAGATAGCATCCAAAAGATGCAACACCCTATTAACAACAATCGTTTTAGTCTGATCTATGAAACACCAATTGAATATATTTTAAGCGAAAATCATCAATTGAATTTGGGCCCTGTTTAGTTTGCTTCAAAGAGGACCAATTCAATCAAAAGCAACGCATTGAACTACGTGCCCCCTCTCTACTTTTTCAATTCCCAATGCACTTTCAATCATTGAATTCGATCGAATTCAACCAATCTAAACAAGGCCTTGGTTTAGGGAAAATGAAGTTAGATTCCCTTGGTATGACTGTTTATGCTTCAACATACATTACTATTTATGACATTAATTAATGTTTGATGCAGATGCTGCACAAGCACTTATCGATGCCGTTAATCTTTTCTTGGAAATCGGCAGACTGACCATGGCTGCAAGATACAGCAAGGTCATACACTATTAACGACCATTTAATGTTATATGACCACATAGATTCCCCTATTTACTCTCTTGTTTTACTGTTCTTGTGAAATACTACCTCCAGTCCCATTTACAAGGCGTGCACACGTATCAAGATTCAAACTCTACAATCTTTGACCAATAATTTGGCCAACAATTTTTAACTAAAACAACTTTTTTTTTGCGGGAAAACTAAAACAACTTGATATGGATAGATTCATAATCAAATGTACTATCCAATAATCATAAGTTTATAATCGTAGCAATTATAATATAAAATAAATGAATGGTCAAAATGTACTAACTGATTAGCCTAAATATCTGTATTACTGAACAATGCACTTGGACTGTGTGTTCTTTCAAAAGAACAGTAGAATTTTTTTTATTATGTGGAAGCACCAACATGATAGCCTTGAATTTGAACATTCCAGGATATCGGTGAAATCTATCAGCAAGAACAAGATTTAGAGAATGCTGCGGTCTACCTGAATCAAGCTGCTGTTCTTTTTGACAGTGATGGACAATCATCTCAGGCAGACAGAATTGCAGAGAAAATTGCAGAAATATATGCTCAGCTTGAAAAGTAAGCTTTAACTGTAGCTTTATGTAACAATGGATTTTTATGCGAACGATAATTCTGAATATACTAAAAACTCTACCAATAAAATACAAATTTAGTGCTGAGATAAATGCAGATTTTGGCTGGTATCCTAAATGAAAGCCTGCTTGTGCTCGGTACATGCTTTCTGATTTTTAATTTGATATCTTGCTGTTAAATCTTACAGCACACTAAAGAAATTATGAACTTCTGTGTAGTCTCAGCTATCTTGTAACTCTCACAGTATGGCGATTCTGATAGGAAAGTTGAAGGTCGTTTTTAACAGAAAATTCACGGCTACGTTGTTTTTTATAATGAGTTTTTAATGCTGAACTGCTTTGTGGACCCCCTCTCCCTCTTCTCACTGGATGTCCTTAGAGATCTTCCGCACTAACGTGAAAGTGGCTTGAATATCACAACTGACTGACGGAATGCCATCTAGACTACTCCCCAACGGCATCAACTGAAGCATTTTAGGCTGTTGAAAAAAGTTGGCATTCTATTAGGGCAGGGGCTGTCTACCTTACACCTGGGTATTTCTTCCTCCTCCACACCCATATTTTTTTGGCCAT
Source organism: Alloteropsis semialata (assembly GCA_004135705.1). Lineage (NCBI taxonomy): Eukaryota > Viridiplantae > Streptophyta > Magnoliopsida > Poales > Poaceae > Alloteropsis > Alloteropsis semialata. The sequence continues at coordinate 48,778,120 of CM014278.1, forward strand.
TGGATCAAGATCCAGCGGTTGAACTGCTTTCTTCTTCCTCCAACCATCTTTCTTCTTTTCCTGGTCTTTAATGCTTTGCTTGTATCTGCTAGAATGCTAGATACAAATCAAAGTGTGAGAGGCTTATATCTATCATGTATATAGTAGTTACAGTTGGATTTTCTTTTGTACTTTTAAAGTTGCTGGTCCCGTTACTAATCTCCCTTCTTGGAAGGATTTGTATTCTGTAAATTGGTTGATTTTAAACGGGCCGCTTTTCCGGTCTTGGTGTTCGTTGAGTACTTTTCTGTCCCTTTGAACTATTTATTGACTCTTCTGATGATTTATCTAGGTTCTCCATTAAGATAATTTACATGATTGCGCCCTCTAGCATATCTTAGTACACACACTGCCATTATTTTCAGGTACCAGGAGGCAGCAGGGCTCTTTGAACAAATTGCTCGTAAATCAATAAACAATGACATTCTCAAGTACAGTGTTAGAGGCATTCTATTTAATGCAGGCATTTGCCAGCTATGTAGAGGTGATCCCATTGCTACACATAAGTCATTGGTGCACTATCAGGTATGAACTGTTCCGTTGAACTATCAGCTGGTCACCATTGTGAGCTTTCTAAACATTACTCCTTGTGGCAGAACATTGACCACACCTTCTCGAGGACACGCGAATACAAGCTTTTGGCGGTACCATACAATACTCACCCTTTGTTTACTGTGTTCCTCCTGATGACTGCTGATCAAGTCATACATTGTTGGCTTGAATTACACAATTTTAAAACACTCTGCGTAGTTCGATCTTTGAACATCAACTATCTAAAATAATGCCCAGAATAGGCGGTCAATCCAAACTGTTTACTTGCAAAAACATAAACATTAAGTTTTCCTTTTCTTTTGGCTGTGTGCATTCTGGTTATGCAGAGACTGGCAATCTTTTTCCATGGTCTTGTATCATCTCGATGTAAAACCTTTGAAAAAATTAAAATTTCCCTTATCGACAAAAAAAAAAGTTTTCTTGGGTGACTTGTACTGAACTGAAATCTGCATGGCAGGATCTTGCTGCCTCTATAGATGAAGTGGACATTGCCAAGTTTACTGGTGCCATAAAGGAGTTTGACATCATAACACCCCTGGTATGGTGAATTGGAAACTTGTCTGTATTTCCCTTCATTGTTTTCAGCAGGTGCCTCTGTGCCGCATCTTAACTGCTTTGAAAACTTAGGCCCTGTTTAGTTGAGTGGATTGAAAGTTACCGTTTACTGTAGCAATTGTAAATCGAAGATTATGAGGACTAAACATGATCTAATTATAAAACTAAATACACGGTTGGACGGGAAATCGCGAGACGAATCTATTAAGCCTAATCAATCCGTCATTAGAGATTGTTTACTGTAGCACGACGTTGTCTAATCATGGCCAAATTAGGCTCATTAGATTCGTCTCGAAAAGTTACCTAGGGGTTATGGAATGGGTTTTGTCATTAACACATGTTTAATACTCCATGCATGAAAGATAGTAGCAGGTTTGCTCCTTTTACACGAGGTGTAAGGAGTAAGGTGTCTTATGTGTTTCTGTTACAGGATCCTTGGAAAGCAACTCTCCTTCTCAAGGCCAAGAACGAGCTAAAGAAGCAGGAAGATGATGAGGACGATCTAACCTAGGATTTGCTCTAGGCAAAATTGGTTGGGAGACACTCTTCAAATGTGACTTTTGCTATAAACCACTAAAAAAATTGTCTTTGCTAAAAGACACTATTGGACTATGGTAATTTGCTCTAGGACACTATACCTATTATTATACTCGTTTTTAATACAAAGCCACCCAAAATGACTATGCTGCCCTTGCCTATTCCCAACCAGCGGTCTGCAGCTCGACCGGCTCGCCATGGCCGCTCCCCGTGCCCGCACGCAAGGCAGGGGCAGACAGGCCAGCTCGCCATGGCCAACGCTCCCTGCGCACGCGCGCAGGATGGGTGGAAGGTCCATCTCGCGTCTTGGCCGGCTCGCTATGGCTAGCGTGCAGGCACTAAACCGACTCAGCTAGCCGGTGTTGGAGAGCGGGCGGCGGAGCTCCGGCGAGAACGAGGAACACGCAAAGGCAAAATGAATCCGTGGCAAGTTTGCAAGTTTGCAACGGAGGGAAGTCTAGTCTCTTGAGCTGCTGCATGCCGTCGCGCAGCACCGCCGCTGCTGGTGTGCCATTCGCGTCCTGCGCCGTGCCGCTCCAGCCGAGCCGCCGTGCCATGCCACCGGAGTCGGGGCCGAGGGGGCCGCGCGGCGCCGGCCGCCGTGCCCCGCCGCTGTGCCGGGAAGAGAGGGAGCAGCGGGGAAGACGTGCTCCGCCGCTGTGCTGCTGGCTGCTCTCGGGCAAGACGTGCAGGGCTGGTTGATCCTCCTCGGCGGCGGCGGCGCCGCCACCACCACCACCAGGGCGCGGGCGCGGCTTGGATGGGCTGAGGATCCAGGAGATGTGCTTGAGCTTGAGCAGCGCGTCATCCTTGCGGTGCGAGGCCTTGCCGCACATCTCCCGCAGCTTGGTGGCCTTCATCCACCGCTGCTCGAGATCGAGGCCCCCAGGAACGCCATGATCCGGCCGCGTGTCGTAGCGGCCAACGGATGGCTCCTGTCCGACGGGATAAGGTTGGATGCGATGCAGGAAGGGAAAAGTTTAGTATGCAGCCGGGGTAATCTGGTCATTTCGCCTCGGGTTCCATTTAATATGAATAGAATACAGGGTCCAGTGTCCTACAGCAAATAGGTGTAGTTGAGTAGTGTTTTGTGGCAAAGACATGTTTTTTTGATGGTTTGTAGCCAAAGCCAACATTGAGTAGTGTCCTACAGCAAATTTTGCCTTTGCTCTACACACAAAAAGATTCCACGACCCCGTTGCGGATGATGCCAATTGGTGTGCCGATTGTCCATGGTTACGTTTTTCCTATGCTGTGCATATTGCTCCAGACTTTCTAGTATATAGACAGATTAAAATAATAAGTACCAGTAGGAAAGGAGGAATTTAGGGGTTGTTGTAGATGTTGAGGATCGATCTCGAATTGATTAATTGGGTGCTGTTTGGGTGTTGATTACTAAATAATGGAGCGCTTAATTAGTAATTGTGATATAAAAACGGTGGGAACGTTCGTCATTGTTCTCTCAAAAAAAAAAGAACTTTCGTTATTGTTCGTTCATCATCGGTGAGTTGAGGATTCCCTGTGTGTCAGCAACAGCAAGTTAGCACCAGCTGCTTCATGGCGCCCAGGCCCAGCGAGAAGCATGCGTTGCAGCGGAACCGAGGCCGTCAGAGCCCGCGTGCGGCCCGGTCAAACCACAAGATCGACCACCAAGAAGCACGTCGTCAGGCCCGGGAGACAGACAGGGGGTTAAAGCTTTGCTGGCGCGCGCGCCCGTACGCCGGAGCCCGAGATGTCGCCGTCGCCGGCCCTGGCGTCTGAGACGGCGGCAGTCCTCCTCCCTCTGGCGACTGGCGGTGGGCGGTGGGCGCTGGACGGAGAGATGAGACGATCCTGCAGCAGATCGAGCCCATCAGCGGGGAAGCTAATCAATGCCGTCTGGGGCGACGCTCGATGATGATCCCATCCCAGGAATGGAATGGAAGAATCCGGCTGCGGCCTAAGGGGACGGGAGAGGAGGAGGCTTCTTCTTCATTCAGGACCATGCGTATCGCCGAGGTCATGGTATTTATCGCTGGAACCGAAGCGAAGCTGGGGAGTTAACTTAAAACCGGCGGGTGGGCCTCGGACAGGGCTGTCAGGCCATTACTGTTGTTCCTGGGCTCCACCACCACCACGGCCACTTCTGCAGGCCCATCCGAATTCCAAATGCGCTGCTGCTAAGTACCATCTTCCTGCACCATTGGATTTGGATATAGTAGCACGAATTAATTAGGCCCAGGCCCACCAAAAGCCTAAAGGCTGATGCTGATGGGTGGGTTGCACTTTGCCACGCATGAGATTAGTGACGAGATCTCCTTCGCTGACGACTGCGGCAATTGACGGACGGGCCTGATCACTATCAGTAGCATAGAGAGCTTAGCTACCACTTGTACTACGTACGTGGCTGGCTGGCTGGGCTTGGTACTTGGAAGCTCGATCGCGAGCACTACGTGGGAACGGGGATGGGATTCCCGTGACCCAGCCCCGCCAGCCCTCCCAACACACACCATCACCGGTCACAGATCGACTCACAGGCGAGGCTTCGATGGTCGATCTCATGCTTGCCATTGGAGCGAAGGCCCCCCGAGCTGGAGCTGGACGCGTCTCCAGCTCACACCCACAGGAACAGTGCCGCGCTACAGCTGCGTGACGTTGCCGTTGCGCCCCCCATGCATCCTGCTTCTCCATGGATGGATAGATCGGATCACACACAACTCCATGCTGTGCAGTGCAGTGCAGTGCGCAAGCAATAGCAAGCAACAACTAGATTCATTACAAGCACTAGTACTGTGTTTCCAAACTACGTACCATGGCAAATCGAGCACATATGTATAAGCTGATTGATATATTGCTCAAATTCTAATTGAAACCTATCAAGATTTATTTGAATCCAAACCAATCCCCTTTAATTTATTTGCCCAAGGGGCCTTTTCATATAGGCTAGGATGAGGAGCAGAGCACAAAATAACCAACATGAGGTATGGCACATATTAATATGCATGGATGGATCCACAAAAGTGAAAAAGGAACAAGAATGAAGTAAAGAGAAAGAAAAGAGAGAGGAAGAAATAGACTACCATGACAACATGGACTGCCGATTAGAATGTCTTTGACAAATATAATATACAACACAACGATGAACAAACCAATTACCAATATAATATATATGAAGTTAGAGATGGGCAGCGAGTTAATTACTACAGTAGTATGGCACAAATTAAAATTAGCGCGCGCTTCATGAGTGCACCGATCGATCGCGATCCTTTTTGCTAGCTCAATTCCTTCGGAATCAGCCCTCCCAAATTTCGAGCCCTTCCTGTTCGTGCGCCATCATCAGATGATGCTACATACACCGTGCTCACGGCAGCATCGCGAATGTCGACATGTCGCCCCACGACGGGATCGCGCTGCCGCAGTTGGTGGCGTCGTCACCGTCGCCGCTACTCCGGCCGCTGCTGGCGACGTTGCAGTTGGCGGTGGCGGTGGATATGGCCGCGGCGGTGTTACCGTGCGCGGGCGGGGAAGGGAGCACCGCGTAGGAGGTGTCCATGAACCACGACGTCGCCGCCGGCATGGTGGCGGGATCCATGCCGGGCGGCCCCGCCATCTGCAAGAAGGCCCCGCCGATGTGATGCGCTGCCGCTGCCGCTGCCGCCGGTGCGCCGTCCACGTGCGCCGCTGAGGAGGTGGGCGGCGGCGGGCCCAGGAACATGGTGGCCAGCCGCTGCTGCTGCAGCTTCCAGTGCAGGTCCTGGTTGATGAAGCTCAGCGACTCGATGGACGACGCGATGCTGCTGCTCACCGCGCCGCCGCCGTTCATCGCGTGGCCGCCTCCTCCACTGCCGGAAATGTCCCCCGACGCCCACTCCCCGAACGGCACGTACTGGCCGGCGCCCGGGGCGTGGAGCCGCGGCAGCGCCATGATGCCGACGGCGGCGCCTGCTGCCTGCTGGTAGTCGGCCGCGGTGGCTCCGCCGCCAACGATCGGCGACGAGGACACCGGAGTAGTCCCGCCGGTGCCGAAGAACCCCAGCCTCGCCGCGGCCTGCTGGTCCCCGACGCCCTCGACCGGCAGGTGGAGCGACAGGCGCGAGGATGATGCGGCCGCCGCCGCCGCCGCCACGGCGGCCGCGGAGCGCGAGCGCTTGTTCTTTCGGCAGCCGCCGCCGACGGGCACGTTGCGGAGCGCGCCGCCCTTGGTCCAGTACCTGCGGCACGTCTTGCAGAAGTGGCGCGGCTGCGAGAGGCTGTAGTTGTTGTAGTAGCAGAACTTGGTGTTGGGTGAGTCGCAGCGCGGGCACCTCAGCCCCTGCTCCGGCGGCGGCGGGGGCTGCTGCTGCTGCTGGGTAGCCGCCGGAGGCGGCGCCGTGCCCCCACCGCCACCGGTACCGCCCTTCCGCGTCCCGACCGCGTCGTCCCCCGCCGCCACCGCCGTCGACGACGCCATACTATACCCGCGCAACAAGCAGCAGTAGGCCGGCCGGCGATCGGCAGTGATATATCTCCTCGCTAGCTGTCACCGCCGTTGCCCGTCCGTCCTAGCGAAGCTAGGCGAAGATGGTGACGAGCAGGCAGCTAGGTATCAGGCGCTTAGGTGGGTAACGTGAGCGTATATAAGGGGGCGAGGATGAGAGAGCTAGCCAGCTAGGTGCTGGATGATGTATGGAACGGTGGAGGAGGGTTTCCTGGCGCGTAGGGAAGACGACGGGGGTCCTATTGAATGGCGTCTCATGTGTGCGCTGCATGTATGCATGGGATTAATGAGAGCTTCAAAAGCGACGTCCGCGGATTGGCGCCTGTGATTGCCATCAAGTAGCGCGCTGCCCTGCCCCTGCTCACCACCACCACCTCAGCATCTGGCTGGCCTCTCCCCTGCCGCCTTCGCCTGCAGATCTCCATATTGGCCGGCCATGATCGGAATCACTGTTCCTGCGCCCCGGCCCGGCCGACGAGTAAATACGGCGCTCCAGAGTGCAGACCCGGTGGTCTTACTGGCTTACTGCGTGTGTTACCGAGCTCCTCCGCATGCGATGTCAGCGTCAAAGCTGCTGCCTGATTCGCTTCTTCTTAAGGTAAGATCAAGATGACACCTCGATCGCAATGGAGGAGCGCCAGTACGAGCTCATAATGGCGTAGCCTACCTCCTGCGGCGAGGCGCCGTACCTAGGGCTAGGGGTAGGGGGTGCTAGGGAGATCAATCAAGGTGCCATCAATGGATGGCGCAGACGGCGAGATCAGAGATGAGATGCATGGCAGCATGGGGGCAGAGCCGCGGAGGCAAGGCCAGAGGATGCAAATCGCGCGGAGACAGGCGCCGCAGAGCGGCGTCAGGGAGGGACACCTCTGACACCCGCCTCTGACCGCCCGCCCCGGCGGCAGGGATCAGAGATTCAGAGAAGAGAGAGTACGCCGTACGCGGCGTGATATGCTTCTACAGGCGCGCGCTCCTGTTCGTGGGGGGCCGGCACGCCCGGCCGCGCCGTTAATTCGGCCGGCCGCGGCCGGTGCTTGCGCAGTATTACTGCCGCGGCCGCGGATGGGTGGGGGTGGAAGGAGGGAGATTCTTACGCGGCCGCGGCGGTTTTGGCTCGCTGCGCCGGGAGGTCTGGCTCTGGCGCGCGCAGCGGGGATGGGGGCACGCGGCACCGGCACGGCGAGCGCAGGGGCCGGCAGGGCGCGCTGCCGGCCGCCTCTGCTTCGCTCCTGCTCGGGAGTAAGCGACCAACCATCGGCGCGCGTACGGCCCACTGGAGCCGACCAAGCATCGAGAAGTGCTGCTGCTCCGACGAGGCGACGACGGCTGTTGCCCCGCGCGCGGCAACGGCAATACGCAATATACGAACGCCGTCTCAGGCCAGGCTGCAGTTCATTGCCGGAATATTCGCGTTGTGGCCAGCGTGGGCTGTGGACCCACCGGCCCAGTAAAATGCTCACTGTAGCTCAGCTAGATTTCAGCCCATTCTCCCTTACTTTTTACATCCGGGCCCCCAGTATGTAGGCCGCTTTCTTGGATCTGGCCCAAGCTCTGCCATAAAGAAAGGGTCCCCTACTCCCCTGTTAGCACACGGTTGCACACTTGCACTGCTCTGCATAAATATCTTCACTAAAAGCGGCTTCAATTTTTTTTATGTCTAAAAACACTGTTCTATTTTTGACCTAAAGTAGGAGCAACATGAATCAGAATTAGTAACATTCATAACACGTGCTAACATTTTCCCACAGAAAAAGCCCATTGGCAGTGGAAAAACTCTGCTGGATTCCTTTGATGCATACAATTACCAAACGTTCTATGAACTTACACAAGCAAAAAATGCTGGTGGAGTGCTAAGAACAGAGCGCTACAACTGCCTATAACAAGCTTCTGCAAGTGGCCATCTATCTTCAGACCTTGTTGCTCACTGCGTGCAAAGCACTGTACAATTTCGTAGCCTCCACTTTCCGCTCCATGTTTACTGACAGAGAACCGGCGAACATCAGGTAGGCCTCATCTCTGATCGCGTGCATCTCCACGGCTGCATCCTGTATCGGCACTCGCTCCTTGGGTTGGTGCTTCGAGCAGGACAAGCCGAGCCCAATGACTGAATGCAAGCACTCCTGAACTCTGCTCCTTGTGACGCTGTCGCTGGCGTCGGAGTGCACCCATAGCTTAGGATCCGCTACCTCCGATATTCTGTCAGGAAAAGCGTCCTCGCAGAACCTGTGCAGGTCTAATGAATCTCTGAACATGTCGTCAGTTGGGCTCATTCCAGTAAACATCTCGAGCAGCAGTATGCCTAGACTGTAAATGTCACCAAGGGTTGAAACGGCACAACCTTCCCCGTACTCTGCAAACATTTCGCAGGAGGTCAGATTGGTGATCATGTTAGATTCAAGAAGAAATGGTAATGGACAAGGAGCAAAACACAAGGGTTTCAGTTACCTGGAGCGACGTAGCCAATGGAGCCTCTTATTCCAATTACGCTATTTGAATCTTGATGGGTTGTGCCTGCACTTTCACATAAGATCCTTGATATGCCGAAATCTCCAACTCGGGCACTCATGTCCTCTGCAAGAAGGATGTTGCTTGGCTTGAGATCGCAGTGAACGATTGGTGGCTGGCAATGGTTGTGAAGATAGTCTAGGGCATCCACGATATCGACAGCAATATCTAGCCTTTGGGTTAGGCTTAGAGCAATGTTGCTCACAGTGGGCGTATCAGACTTTGGATGAAGCCAACAATTTAAGCTGCCATTGGGCATGAACTCGAACACCAGTGCTTTAAACTCTTGACCTTGGCGGTCGATGCTTGAGCAGCACGTGATGATCCTTATCAGACAACGGTGGCGCACCCTTCGAAGTGCCTCGCATTCAGCCAGAAAACTTCTTGTTGATCCAGGCTGTTCAAGGTTAAACACCTTTACGGCGGCAATAGTTCCCTCATCAATAGAAGTACATTTGTAGACTGTGCCATAGCTTCCTTTTCCAAGCAAATTGTGCTCTGAAAAACCCTTTGTTCCATCCAACAAATCTTGGTAAGAAACTCTCCCATACTGTTCCTCAGTCACCAGGGCTAGGGGTTGGCTCTTGTGCCTTTTCTTATGCCTTCTATGGATCAACAGAATAGTTGTGACTAACAAAGCTACAAACAAGAGTGCACCAGTCATTGCCAGAGATATTTTAACAGCCTTCAACCGTATTGCACTGCCCTTCCTCGCATCAGGCTTGGAGGAGCATGGATCCAAGCGAAGCTGAGGTATTCCACCACAAAGATACTTATTTCCAGCAATCGATAAGTAGGACAGGTTTCTAAAAACACCTTCTTTTGGCACTTCACCATTCAAATCATTGAATGATACAACTAGATTGGATAGTGATGTCAGATTCTGTAGATCTGTTGGAATCGGCCCAGACAAGCTGTTGTATGCAAGATACAACTCTTGCAGGTTGTGGATGCTACCAAGGGCATCAGGGATCGCACCTGAAAACTTGTTCATGGTTAGGTTCACTATGCGGAGCCCTTTGATGTCACCTAGAGCCTGAGGTATACTTCCTTGGAACGCGTTGCTGTCTAGTGAGAGTACCTCCAGAACTATGCAGCTTCTGATGGTTGTCGGTATCTGACCGGACAACTGATTTCCTGACAGACTCAACATGTTAAGGTTAGCCAAGCTGCCAACCTCAAAAGGAAGTGGTCCAGAGAGGGAGTTGTGTGATAAGTCCAAGATCAGTGAAAGAGACTGCAGCTCAAGAACTTCCTTTGGAATCGAACCATTCAGGTAATTCCATGAAAGGTCGAGACTAATCAGGACGTTGAGCTTGCCGAGAGTCGGTGGGATTGATCCTTCCAAGTTGTTGTTGCGCACCGATAGCTTAAGGAGCTTGGTGAGATTTCCAACTGATAATGGTATATGGCCGGACAGGAGATTGTTGTACAGGTATAGTTCGGTCAGGTTTTCCAGCTTCCCAATGCTCTCTGGGATCACTCCTGATATGAATGTATTCACCAGATATAGTACTTTCAGACCAATCAAGTTTCCAATGTTGGAGGGGATGCTCCCAGAGATCCCAAGGTCATCTAGGTAAAGCTTCTGAAGAGTTGTTGAGAGATTAGCTACTGAAACAGGAAGATCTCCTGTGAAATTGTTGTAACCGAGACCCAAAACCTCTAGATTGCTGCAGTTTGCCAATGAACTCATGAATTCCCACCCCTTCATCTTCTCCCCTTCTTCGAGGCTATTACCATCCAGCTGCAGATTCCACAGGAACTTTAACCTCCCAAGATCACGAGGCACGAAGCCGCTGAATCCATTCCCTGATAGCTCAAGTTCTTCGAGGTCAGTGAGATTGGAGATCGAGGAAGGGATTGCCCCACTGAACTGGTTGTCGAACAAGCCCAGATACCGTAACCGAGGTAGCTTGACATGGATGTCGGCATGAATGCTTCCGTGCAGTGTGTTCTTCCCTACGTCCAGGCACCACAGCGATGACAGTTTGTACAGGGACGGCGGGAGCGCACCGTACAGGTGGTTGTCGCAGAGGTCGATGTACTCGAGGCGCGGCATGTCGCGGCCGAGCTCGGGAGGCATTGTGCCCTCGAAGCCGTTGATCCCGAGGCTGAGCTGACGCAGGGACGTCAGGTTGGCCAGCGACGCCGGGAGGGGCCCCGTGAAGCTGTTGTTGTTGAGGTCGAGAATCTGGAGCAGCGTCAGCGAGCCGCCGAGCTCGGCTGGCACGCGCCCGGCGAGCCTGTTGCTGGCGAGGAGCAGGTGCGTCAACCTCGTGCAGGAGGTGAGGTTGCCGGGGAGCGCGCCGGACAGGGTGTTGACGCGCAGGTCGAGCGTCCGGAGGCGGCGCAGGCGGCCGAGGCTCGCGGGGACGCCGCCGCGCAGCCAGTTGAAGCTGAGGTCGAGCGACCGCAGCGCCCGGAGGTCGCCGACGGTAGGCGAGAGGGTCCCGGAGAGCCCCAGCGAGGGCAGGCGCAGCGCCACCACCCGCCCGCGGCGGCCGCACGTGACGCCCTCCCAGCTGGCGCACATCCCGGCGGCGCTGCCGTTCCACGACGCGAGCGCGGGGCCGCCGCCGCCGACAGCCGCGGCCTTGAAGGCGAGCAGAGCCGCGGCGTCCTCGCCCTCGGCTCCCGCTGCCGCGGGCGCCAGGGCGGTGGCCACGAAGGAGGAGGACAGCAGCAGGTGCAGGAGCATGGTTGCTGAAGCGATCGCCATGAAGCCGGCGATTGCTGGTCTGCAACAGCAGCATCGGCTACTTGTAGCACGCACACGAAGCAGAGCAGAGGCCAGAGCCCAGAGGGTGCCTGAGAGCCTGCCTGGGCTGTGCCAGTTGCCCGCGCGGCGCGGAAGTCTTGTTCGTGACTCGGCGTTTAGCCGGTCTCCGTCCACTCCACTCCACGGCGAGGGAGAGCGACAGGAGCCACGACTAAGCAACGACTTGGATTGGAGCAGCGCACGCACTACGTCATTTTCCGGCTTGCCGCGGCCCGCGGCCGCCGGGTGGAGCAGCGCATGGACTCACAGCCCAGTCTCGTCCGGATTGGCGGAACCTCTCGTCAATGACTATGGTCCCTCCCTACCCTGCCTCCGCCGGAAGCGCGGAACCTCAGTTCCTCTGACGACCTCTAAACAAACTGCACGTCATGACTTCTGACACTGACACATGGGGTGCCACTGGCCCGCATGTCAGTGAGCGGAATAAGGCTGTCCGCACTCGTCGTCCTCTAAATGCATCCTCTAAAAGGAATATCCTGTCCTGGTCATCGAGATTCCGTACTCTAAACCAACTTCTCCCGCACCCGTCATACTCCAAATCACATACTCTATCCCAACTCTACTATATTTTATCCATCTATCCCAACTACTATATCATCTCTCTTCTCACCTTTTTTTCTTTTCTTTATAAATTTTATCAAAATATATCCATCTGAGATCTTGTTTTGAAGAATTTATTGCAACGAATTTAATGGTGCAATCGGAATTTAATTTGGTTTTTTGGTTTGTGAGTTATAACATTTTTTATCTCAAAAAAACGTGGGGCCCGCGTCAGTCTTTCCTCTCCCTCTCCCGCCGCGGCTGCTGTCAGCGCGCCGTACCGCGCGCGCAGTACCGCTCGCGCGCGCGGTACGGGACGTCGCGGGCGGCTTCCGGACCACCGCTGCGGCGATTTTTCATACTGCAGTATCGTTCCGTTCCACCGCTGCGGACAGCCTAACAGCTGAGTACAGCAGAGCAGCTGTTATTAGGATTGTCAACCGAACTAGTCAAGAAGTTGCCTCCCAAGTCCCAAGTTACAATTACCAGGACGTTAGGCACGTTTTGCGTGCTCTATCATTATAATCAGCTCATTGGTATTTTAAGTTTTTAACAATACAACATCTAATGTGATAAAATGTCTACATATTAATATATTTATCTAACAAAGTTCAAAAAAATTACACTATGGCCTTTAGGGGGCCTGCTACCAGCAGTTCTTCAGATTCAATAACCAATAGGTTCTTCAAGGTTTCATATATCTCCATTCAAGCCTGTTCGGTTGGCT
>CM014278.1:48794129-48815322 GCA_004135705.1 Alloteropsis semialata
AAATCGTGGCATACAGGGAGGAAGGGAGGGAGAGGACAAACGTGGCATGCAGGGTATCTAAGCACAAGTGCACAACCATTGATATGGATTGCCAATACCACAAAACCAACCTCAGAGAGGTAGTGATCCATTATTACAAGCTAAGGCGACAGTATGGGTTTCAGATTTTAGAAAAAAAAAATGTTAGAAAAAAAAAACTAGGCTACACTACAAAGGAGTTTTAACCACAGAATTACCTCAAACACATGATCCATTGGGCAGAGAAAAGGTTGTCTGGTCATTGTTCCTTCCAGAACTCCAGGATGTCCAAACCACATTCTATCAAGCCTGCACCATAATGGAGGCATTACCTAAAAGTACAAATTGCAGTCAGAAAAGAGACATGAACATGTATGAACACTACCAAAAGCCAGATGATACTTAAAAAATCTCTCTTCTACCTTCAAAAGCAATAGAAGATAAAAATACAATGATTCTGTCTTAACTGTAAGCAAGCATTTAGTGTACATAGATGTCCAGTATCTAATTTGTCACCATAGTACCTCTACCTTGCCCATATGGAAATTTTTGGTACAATAGAATAGTGAAATTTGTATCAAGGAAAGATGAAACACTGGATCCAAAAAGGTACCAACAAAATAGTAATCCTTGAAATCAGGCAAGCTAAATTTTTGGAAAGAGACCGGATTAATGAAGTCAGTGGTGCGGGAGCAAATCAAGTTCAGTGAGATGCTTCGACATGAAGGTATACCAAATACCCCACAATTAAGCAAGTGAAGAATGAAACACTAAAAAGCAGCTGAACATAGTACTGAAAAGAAAATTTTCACCTACCAGGGTCCGTTTTAACAAGGACGCGATTGCAAGTGCAGTTCTTATTTGTTTCAGCTGAAAAAATCAAGTAACTAATTAGATTTTTAAATAAATAAATATTAATACAACGGTAACTTGATCAAATATACATGGAAGAAGATACCTGATAATTAACCAAAGCAAAATGAGACTCAACAGTATGAGCGCCATCTAATAGTAAGCTTTTTGGAATGTTAGGTTTAAATGACAGGAAACCTCCTGCAACAGGACACCAGACAAAGTATCTGAATGATGAAATAGTAACAAGTAGAAAGTATAGGAGTACTAGTTTAATCCATTTCAATGCAGTTGAACAAACCATTGGCAAAAGTAGAACCCCATTTACTTGTGACAGGTATAGACAGTGTATAGACCTGGAGAGTCGTAATACGACGGCTGATCAAAGAAAAGCATTGCCTCTCGCAACCTATGGCGCTTTCCTTCAGTACCCGCATACTGAAAAGTAGTATGAACTGCATATGGTTCCAAATGAAGTTGCTTATACATGCCCTGATAATTCAAGAAGACAAACAAGGTGCAGATTGATATCAGTAGCACACTACGAACACAACTGCAAGCAAGGGGCAAAAACTAGCAAAAGAACACAAACATATAAAAAAGCAACAAGGAAACCCAAAAAATAAAATAAAATAAAAAACATAACTATTACTCCCTCCGTCCCACAAAGAGTGTTCACTTAGGAGTTGGGCACGCGAATTAAGGAAGAATGAAAAAGTAGAGAGCGCACAGAAAACAAGGAGGGATAGAGGAGAGAGATAGAGAGAAGAGTTGTATTAGAAAGCGAGATGAACACTTATTTTGGGACAAATTTTGAGTCCTATATGAACACTTATTTTGGGACGGAGGGAGTATCTAACAAAAAAATGTCTTCACATGCAAAATTCTAGCTGGCAACTACAAACAAAGAAATATTCCTACCTGCACAAAATACGTATGGCCGCTACAAAATATACTTGCAGGTAGTACTCCCAACTTCAGTTTCCCATCATAAGAATATACAAGATCACCTTGTCCTTCAACTGGTTTTCCAAAAACTTTGCGTATAAGATCATTAAAAGCATTCTGGTCCCACAACTTATCATCAGACAGAACTAAGTCTTTCCAATCCTCTGCCAACCTTTTAGCAGGTTCAGTGGACCGCCAATGGAAAATACCAATATTGAATGCACCAGTAACTGTGAATAAGAAAACAGAAAATGATTGTCATGTTACTAATTACATAGCATTGGAATCTTCAATTATGTACTCCTCCCAAAGACAACAGTGTAATTTGCCCAAAAGTTGGAACCACCAAAGCATGCCTACACCACTGCAGTTAGGTAGTTTCATAGAATCATAAGGAGATACAAGACTGGGAACAGACAGGCCTGAGAGTTGAGGATAAAGTATAGCATAAATTAATTAGAGCGAAATCATATTGTTGGACCATGGAGACTAGAGGATACATATGACAGGGTCCATAAGGACCTCCAATACCTTAAGTTTTAAACAATGCCCAGGGCAGGGCTGAAAACATTGTGAAGATACTCATCAATTGTCTAACTTTACCCAAAAAAACGTGGTGAATATGACTCATCTTACATGAACTTACAAACACTTGCTATTTATCCAATGGCTGGATTCTGCGTTGTAATTTAATCTTTGCTTTCAGTTAGGTTGCTTTCTGTTTTGCATCCTTCTTTCTGACCTCCCCCCTCCCCCGGCTCTGTAAGTATTTCTCTGCCTTTGGTTTGGAACTCTCTGAGTCCTTTTAATATATTAATCTTGCTGTGGGGAACTCCCCCACAGTTGTTCAAAAAGAAAGTAATGGATAGAGGAACCAAAATATAACAATAATTATAGTGATAGCATGCTTGAAATGCACATCCCATCACTCAATAATGCCAGTGAAACACTAGAGCAAGCCGAGCTACTTAATTGTCCTCATCTACTCAGAGTGTTTGTTCACTAAGGTCTACATTGCAGATATTGGGTACTTGATACTCATTCAGATATACTTCGCATAGTAGATACATGAGCCGTGCCTTGCTGTCACTAGTGAAAATCTTTCTTAATTGATTGTACACTTTTGAAAATGCTCGATGTTGCACATTTGGACTTAAATGCAAGTTCATTTCAAACTTCCAAGACAAGCAGTACAAGGGAAATGGCAAATTCTACGGCGTCATTAGCACGCAATATAATGTTAAGTTCAGATAGTAAACAACATATAAGATAAGATTTCTTGGGCATGGTTATTAAATAGTCCGGTGCAGATCACACCATTTCTTTTGCCAATGCTCACATTTAAATAGAATATGATGTGATATGTGCTTGATTACTACTGATAACAACATAGATTGGTAAAAAAAAAACACACAGTAGCAACTCAGCAAGCAGCAAGATTCTGAACCCACGCCATGTCTGTGAATAGTAATTTACCTTCCCTCCAGTTCTCCAGGCTGTCGTCGGTGACAGTGGGTATGACCTGATCGCTGGACGTGAGGAGATCCGCGTCGGGGTATCGGGCGAGGTAGGGCAATGGGTTCTTGAGCCACACCATGTCCGTGTCGCACATGAGCAGCTCGTACCCGAAGGGCAGGAGCGTGTTGATGAGCAGCACCTTCTCCCTGCCCATCTTGTGGAAGGTGGGGGAGCCCCACCCGGCGTCCTCGGTGGCCATCCTGCTGCCCATGTCGAAGACGGGCACGCCCCGGAAGTAGAGCTCCCGCAGCAGCTTGGTGTCCATAGCGCCGACGAGGAGGTTGTCGACGCCGAGGTCGGTGAGGTGGCGCGTCCAGGTGAGGATGAAGTCGAGGAAGGCGTAGTTGCCGAAGGTGACGACGATGACGCCGTCGCGGGCGCGGGCGGCGACCATGTCGCGGGTGAGCCGGAACGCGCGCGGCGAGGGCATCCGGGCCCCCCGGGGCGGGGGCTTCCAGATGGGGCGGTTGTACATGGTCTCGGGCTGGGCGGGAGTGGACCGGGAGAGGTTGACCGCGGCGGCGGGGGTGGTGGGGAGCGGGAGCGGCGGCGCGGAGAGGAAGGAGAAGGAGGAGAGCAGGAAGAAGAGGGCGGAGACGGCGAAGCCGCCGAGCACGGCGCCGTAGATCCCGACGAAGATCGGCTTGGTGGAGTCGCCGGAGCACCACGCCGCCATTTCCCCGGCGGGGATCGGGGTCGCCGGAGGCGGAGGCGGGATCAAGGGGCGGTGGGGGCGGGGAGCATTCTGCGCAGTGAGGGGGGCGACCACGGCGTGGGGCCCGCTGGACGGTGAGGGCGCGGTGGGTCCGGCTCGACGGACGGCACGGGTATGAACTGTGGCGTCCCGTTACGGGAAAGCGGCAGACTCGTACACGGTGATGGTGGGTCCCGCCTCCGCACGCTCCCTTCTAGGCCTGCTAATGGGGCTAAGGGCGTCCACAATGCGTAAAAAAGTGGTCTATATGACGTCATAAAGTCACCCATAAACATTGTGGCACTGATCTTTATAGCAGTCCATACATCTAGCTACCCATAAGCTTAAGGCCCGCCCATAGCAAATAAAATAATATAGTCTGTCTTACCTCTGCCACTCTCGCTTGCTACCCTGTCAATAGCATTGGTGCATTGCTACTCTGTCAGTTAGCAGATGTGTTTTTTAATTTTGCAAGTGGGCCCAGTCTTATATACCACACAAGGCGCACATTGTGCACTCTGAAACAACTATGACTGCTTTGTGTGGGACCCAGGTATAAAGACAG
Source organism: Alloteropsis semialata (assembly GCA_004135705.1). NCBI lineage: Eukaryota > Viridiplantae > Streptophyta > Magnoliopsida > Poales > Poaceae > Alloteropsis > Alloteropsis semialata. Next base: position 48,798,725 of record CM014278.1, read on the forward strand.
GTTTTGCCATAAACGTTGCTGGTGCCCTAAGAGCAACTCCAGTGGAGGCCTTCAAATTGAAGCCCCTAAAATTCATTTGCAGGCCGAATTGCAAAAGATAGGGGCCCAAAATTACCTCTCAACTCCAGTGGGAAATCAGCTCAGGCCTCTATTTTCTTCTAAAAATAGTGGGACCCAAGTTTTGAGGGTGGGATTGGAGGCCCCTAGGAATGGGGGCTTGGAGCTGGAATTTGGGTGGCATGAAAAATGCATATTTATTTAGGGGCCCTGCTGGAGTTGATTTTTTGAGGAAGACCCTAAAATTTAGAGTAGGGGTCCATTTAGGGTCCTCCACTGGAGTTGCTCTAAACCCGCCTCTTACCCACCCCACCTCAAAGCTTATCAATATCAAACGGCAACCCACCCAACACAAACACTCAACTAAATAACCCGCCCCGTCCCGCCCCATTTGATGCTTAAACCCGCGGGTATGCGTACCTAGGTCTGCTAATGGGTTAATTAAACCCTCATCATCCACATTTAACTAATAACTAACTCTCTATATATAGAAATTTCATAGCCTGACTTTTGACGTGGGGCCCACGTATATGTCTAGCCACACTGCTTTGCACAGAGTAGCTGACAGTCATACGGAGTCATCTACAACAAATTTCAGTCAATTTCGATAAAATTTTATAGTGTGAACGTGATATTTTATTTCTAGGGTCCGACTCTTCACGTGGGCCCACGTGTAGGTCTAGCCACACTGCTTTGCACAGAGTAGCTGCTAGTTATACTGAGTCATCTGCAACAAATTTCAGTCAATTTCGATAAAATTTTATAGTGTGAACGCGATGTTTTATTTCTAGGGTCCGGCTCTTCACGTGGACCCACATGTAGGTCTAGCCACACTGCTTTGTACAGAGTAGCTGCCAGTTATACTGAGTCATCTGCAATAAATTTCAGTCAATTTTGATAAAATTTTATAATGTGAACGTGAGGTTTTATTTTCAGGGTCCGACTCTTGACGCGGGTCCATGTGTAAGTCTAGCAATGGGCACTCTACCAAGAATACACTCATTCCAACCGCCCTCCCCCCAACCCACCCTAACCCGCATTTACATAGAACCCGCTCCGCCCCACCCCATTACCTAGTACAACTTATTTCAACCCATCAAAACACACTCTACAGCAAAACCCACCCATAAAACCCATTTCAACCCACGATGTTAACTTTACGCTCGACCGTAACTTTCGATTCTCACGGTCGATTCCTCCGACCGCGTCGCTCCCTCCCCCGCGGTTGGCTCGGGTGTTACTCTTTTTTTTCCCACCTCCTATCTCGCTTTCTCTTTTAAAAAAAACTGCTACATAGTCATGGGTACACATATACAGATATGTCTTCACGCATGACCACATGATTGGTTTACGAGTTATTTTTTTAATGCCGACAAAGTGGACCACATTAATAACCTGCTCCCTTTTGTGCCAAATTATTACGTAAAACTTTTATACAACAAATATGATAAATGAGATACAAAATTAGCACATTTATGTAAAACTTTACATAAAAGATTTTATGATAAACTTTTACAATGTAAACTTTTGTAATAAACTTTTACATAGTAAACTTTTAGATAAAATTTTACATTATGAATATGACTTAGCAGCAATAATATCAGTATTTTTAATCTAAAACTTTTATATTATTAAATTTATTTTAGGAAAATATAGTGTTTTGCATGTCTTAAAAAATCTATTTTTCTTCGGCTTTGGTCAGTCTGCCATAGAAGGCCAAATTGGTTAGTGTTCAGGATTGTTGGGGCGACTCCGTTCTATCGGGTTCAGAAGGATGTTTGGGGTTTAGGGCAGCCATGTACCCCCGCCATAGAAGGCTAAATTGCTTCGGTTTTGGTCCCCCTGCCAAAGAAGGCCAAACTGGTTAGTGTTCAGGGTTATTGGGGGGCGACTCCTTCCTATCGGGTGCAGAAGGATGTTTGTGTTTGGGACGGCTATGTATCGCCTGCCATAGAAGGCTAAATTGATTCGGTTTCGGTCCCCTGCCATAGACGGCTGAACTGGTTAGTGTTCAGGGTTATTGGGGGGCGACTCCGTCCTATCGGGTGCAGAAGGATGTTTGGGTTTGGGGCAGCAATGTATCCCCTACCATAGAAAACTAAATTGCTTCGATTTTGGTCCCCCAGCAATAGATGGCTGAATTGGTTAGTGTTCAGGGTTATTAGGGGGGCGACTCCGTCCTATCGGGTGCAGAAGGATGTTTGGGTTTGGGGCAGCAATGTATCCCCTACCATAGAAAACTAAATTGCTTCGATTTTGGTCCCCCAGCAATAGATGGCTGAATTGGTTAGTGTTCAGGGTTATTAGGGGGGCGACTCCGTCCTATCGGGTGCAGAAGGATGTTTAGGTTTGGGGCGGCTATGTATCCCCTGCTATAGAAGTCTAAATTGCTTCGGTTTCTCTCCTGCCATACAAAAGTTTCATTTAGAGCGTTAAAGTTGTTTATGAAAGTTTTCTATAAAACTTATGGATAAAAACTTTTTGTTACCTGTTTGTAGAAAAATTTTATATTAAAACTTATCTGTAGTTCAAAAAATATAGGTATTACGTAGTTGTAGAAAACTTTTGTATTTAAACTGATGTGAAATTCGAAAAACTTGTGTAAGTAATTTTTTCAGCAATTTTTTTTATTTGTATTGTATTTTAATTTTGAAAGTTATTTTTATTTTATTTTTCCCGCCCTTTTTTTCTCCCTCTTTCCCCATTCCGAATGTTTTTAGTTTGTAAAAAGAGAAAAAAACGAGCGCGAAAAGAGAATGTACGTGGAGAACTGAGAAAAAGAAACGCATACTCGGGGATCGCCCGGACGGAATCTTCCGTCTGGATGACCGTAAATTAGATTCTCCCATTTCAACCTAACCCATTAGCAGGCATACTCCCGTCCGGTGTAGTGCGGGTCAGCGAGAATGAATGTGGGCCATTTTTGCGGCCACTTTATGTATTTTTTAAGGAACCATTTTACTTTTTTTTAAAACTAACCTCGTGTTACAGTACTTTACAAGCGTTGCAGGATCAAGAGAAAGGCTCAAAGGCAGAATAGCCATTTTCATCACTGACTTTACTCCAAGTTTCAATTCATAACTATCAAAATAACCGGTTAGCGAAGAGTGCATGTAATGTTCTTGGCACGCTACCAAATCAAGTATTCATATTAATTCAAGTGCTAGACCAATCCAAAAATTGAGTAGCATCACGTCAACGTGTGATTGATAACCTATGTCTATGAATACAAGCTTTATGCTTTTGTTTATTTGTTTATTTATACATTGACCAATGAACCATTTTTTTAATGATTCGTCGAATGCAAGGTGGATCAAAGACGCAATTTGTTTCTGACTCATTTTACATCAAAATAGCTAGCTGGCATAGAGCATCTCCACCGGATTACCAAAATATCGTAGTCTGGTCCTGTTTGGCAGTTGGCACATTAGCTGAGAAAAAACGTTTCTCAGATAAACTGTACAAAATGGAAAATGCACTTATTTGAGAAGCAGTTATCCAGTTTGTACGGTTTAGTACAAACAGGGACGGTGCATAGAAGCGCAGTCAGAAGATCTATAGAAAAGTGGACCGTTTGGCTGGTAATTTTAGCTTATTATGGTTATAAGCAGAATTTCTCTCTTTCTTACCGATCACACTTTTTGTTTTTGTAACCAGTGCTACAGCAAATTACCAAAACAACTTTAGTAGATAGGGTAGTGGGATAAATGCCCTTAAGTAAAAAAGAGGTGTATTTTGGTAATCACCAAAAAAAAATTAGTAATGAAGATTGGATTAGTAATCTGATGAAGGTTTGTTTTTTTATATTGGAGAGAAGGATGTGCTGCCAGATGCTCCTAGGTATACAGTAGACCGACTTTGAGTACAAATAAAAAGTTTGATAACTAGCAGTCTGTTCGGTTGGCTTATCAGCCACCAGTCAGCAGTACTTTTCTCTCACAACAAATCAGCACCAGCCACCAGCCACCAGTACTTTTCTCTCACAATAAATCAGCACCAGCCAACCGCACACGCTGTAAATTTGTCAGTCTAAAGTCGAGTGATAAATCTGTATGAAAGTTGAAGGCTGAGATCGACTATTGCGCCCAAGAGAAGTTTTTTCTCTACGAAATTAATCGAGTTTTAGTTTTTCAAAAAAAAAATTAATCGAGTTTTTGGGTGACCATGTTGGTTACATACGCTAACATAGGAATCAACGATGCGTCCATCCATATCGAGCCGATGGCGAGTACATTGCTTTCTCCTTGCGCCGTCTCTGTCCGTTCACATGTACCACCGCGGCCCTCCGCCGGTGGCCATCGCCATATCCGACAGGAACCTTGCTCTTCCTTTGCTGGAAACGCCGGATCAAATGTTTCGTTGGGTCTTGACGCTTGCAGCGATCCAGCTCCCATGGAGCGAGCAAATCTTCCCTCAAGAGCCACCGCAGTGGACGCAGCCGGAGCCGGCGCCACGACCCCGGCAAGAGCCAGCGCCACCTCCACCTCCACCTGGTTGCAACGTATTTCTCCTTCCAGCTCTTGCTCGAGCCGTCGATCTCCGAGAGCTCGAGTCCGAACCCGAACATCATCTCGGCCATGTACATATGCTCGGCCATGTACTTGGCCCTCCAGAGCTCGCGCGCGGCGACGAGGTCCCGCAGCTCGGCGCAGGTGCACTCCACCATCGCGAGGTCCTCCCCGGCGAGCCTGCCGAGGATCGCCGCCTGCAGGTCGGCGGGGAGCGACATGAGGCGCGGCGGCAGCAGCGCGGCGTTCCTGGCGCAGATCTCGGCGAAGAGGCCGGGCCAGGCCGCCGGCGAGCGCGTTCCAGAGCCGGGCGCCCAGGGCGTCGTCGGCCAGCGCGCGGGCCGCGGCGTCCAGGCCGCCGGAGAGCACCGGCGCGACGAGGGGCGCGTCGACGCACGCCCAGCGCGTTCTCGGCCGGCTGCCGTCGCTGGCGAGGTACCCGTAGAGTATGAGGAAGTTGCCGTGCGCGCAGAGCCTCAGGACGGCGGCGTCGGCCGCGGTCCGCCCTGGGCGCACGAGCTCCGGGATGCTGTACCGGAGGGGCAGCGTCGAGGCCGTGAGCCCCACCTGTCGGGGAACCCGATGCGACGCCGGCTTGCCGTGGGACACGAAGCCCGCGTGGAGGAACGCGGCGTGGGCGACGAGGACGATGCGGCCGAGGGGAGCCTCGGCGTCCCACCGGCCGGCGTCCACGGCGTCGGCGAGGGGGTGATTCCTCCGCATCGCGGGGAAGGATCCCGTGCGCTTGACTTTTTGCGAGGAGCGAGCAGTTCGATGAGATCAGTGGTTGCTAGCTTATCAGCCACCAGCCAGCCAAGTCTCACAACAAATCAGCATCAGCCACCAGCCAACCAGCGGTACTTTTCTTTCACAACAAATCAGCACCAACCACCAGCCAACCGAACAGGCTGAAAAGATTAGGAATTGTGTCTTGCTCGGGAATTTCCCGCTCGTTTCCAATCTTTTTCGGGCTTCTAGATTGGTAAAAGTTGTCAAAAAATGATAAATTTTTTCACACTGACAACCGTGCTCCCTCTCACAAACACACTTTCTAATGACAATTTTTTTCGGTAACTTTCTGAGCTAGCCCTTAGTTGGCTCGGGAATTTCCTGCTCGTTTCCAATCTTTTTCACAAATAACGATCCTTAGATTGATAGATTATACTAATGAATAATTACACATCTATAAAAAAATGTCAGCAGCGACCATTTCGCCACCAGCAGCGACCATTCGATCTCAAAATGTCAGCACTGACGATACGCCATCCAGCATTCGATCTCCAGACTTCCGATGACACAAAGGATCCTGTAGCACTTCTTTTTAGCAGCGAAAGAACTAATATTCGTTACTAACTGCATCATCTGTCCACGAGTCCATCTAGACATCTGGTCCGTTGAATTGATAAACCAATGGATCAGATTGTGTGCGGTTGTTAACTTGCCGTTGCAAGAGCAACCGCAGGTCTGCACCTGATGATTCTCTCACTCTCCCTTAGTTTTAAATTATAATTCACAGTTATTTTTAAAATGCAATTTTGATTATTCGTCTTATTCAAAAAAGTAAATAGAAATATGGGTTGTACTTAAAGTACCTTTGATAATAAAACAAGTAATAATGAAATAAATTATACTAATATAAAATTTTTAAATAAGACGAATGGTCAAACTTGTACTACAAAAGTCAACAGTGAACTATAATTTAGAATTGAGGGTAGGGATGGGCGTTCGGGTTATCCGAAAAGTTCGGGTCGGGTTTTTTGGGTTTTAGAAAGTTTAGGTTTTCATAAATGGAACCTGAAGTTTGTTCGAAAAAATTGCTACCCGTCATTTCGGGTACCCGAAAATTTGGGTTCGGGTTTCGAGTAACCCATATTACCCGAAATTGTGTTTTTCAACTAGGAAAATAAAAAAATATGGTGACTAACCAAACAAATTTGTAGATCCATACAAATATCACATACAACAAGGATAGCTCGAACGAAGATTTGACCCAATGAATTAACATAAATCAAACAAAGATTTGCATAGAGAGATTTTCTCCCACTTTAGGATGACACTAAAGTTCGGGTTTTTCGGGCTATTCGGGTACCGAGGTACTAAACCCAAATTACCCTAAATAATTTCGGGTTTTATTAACTACTACCCGAATTAGCTTCGGGTTATTTCGGGTTCGGGGTCGGGTTTTTCGGGTTCAGCCTTCGGGTATCGGGTTTTGTGCCCACCCCTAACTGAGGGAGTACAAAAGCAGGCAAGCTAACTGTTAGGTTACAGATGGAATTTTAACCAGGAGAACTAGGGTCCTGTTTAGTTCCAGCGAATTCGACCAATTCGATCAAAAGTAACACATTGAAAAACGTGTCCCTCTCTCACAGGACACGCTTTCCATTGTACTTTTTCTACAGAAAATTCGATCGATTCAACTGAACTAGACAAGGCCTAGGTATGCTATTTGGGCAAGGCATGACATGAGAACGATGCTGTCCTGCGCACGCGTTCCAAGCAATGCGCAAGCGTGCCCTAGCTGCACGTACGCCTTGTGCATGCCTAACACAAACCATCGCGATCGAGTAAATAGTTATCAATAAGTGACTGACAGGAGTGCGAGCTAATTAATCATCATCCAGTTCTGTAATCACCAATCAGTCATCAACACCTAATGCCCTTATACCTTGTGTACCAGACCAGACATATTTGTGTAGCTGACTCAATGCCCATAACGATGACGTCCAACGACGAAAATTCCAATGGAACACAAAGCAGAAGGTACAACCAAAAGGCCAAGACTTGGAATCTGTACAGTATGAAACCAGAAACTTCTTTTTTTTTGACAAACAAGCGTCCAAATCACTTTGAGAATTAAAGGTATATCCATGCTTTATTTTAAACCCTTAATAATAAGCATGTTCAGCAATGGTGCATTGGTGCTATTGCTATATAACATCAATTTTACATGTCGATCACGTCACATATTACCTGCCCAGCAAACATATATACACACTGCTCCTGTCACTATTGGGCTCCATATATGTGCCAAACAAATAAATTTGTCCTCAAGTTTCGGAGCATCAAGCCTAGAGGAGGCGGTGCAAGATTCGATATTACCACTTGGCTATTTGAATCCTACGTCATACCCGTAATACATAGTTCTTCGTAAAGAGTTTGGGCATGTCTCTGGTTTATGCACCAACGCCTCCAAATCATCGGTCATCCCCATCAGGTGCCAAGGTCTTGACCTTGATGACATTCTGGAGAGTTTCCCCGCGCCACGGACGAACTTCCCCACAAAGTATCTCGGACTACCACTTTCTGTCTCCCGGCTGCGGAAAGCGGACTTCCAACCGCTAAAGGATCGAGCCCTGGGGAGCATGTCAAACTGGAGGGGGCGGAACCTTACACAGACTGGCCGTCTCACCCTGGCCAAATCGGTGCTCTCTTCCCAGCCGGTCTACCTGCTATCGGTCCTCAACGCTCCGGCAGAGATCATGGACGACCTGGACAGATGCCGCAAGCGCCTCTTCTGGGCAGGCGACGAGGCTTTGACGGGCGGCAAATGCAAGGTCAACTGGCCAACAGTGGGACGCCCGACTGATCTAGGCGGGCTCGGGATCTTAGACTTCACCTTCTTCGGTCGCGCCTTGCGGCTACGCTGGCTTTGGCAGACTTGGAGCTGCCCAGATAAACCTTGGGTTGGCCTGGGTACACCGTGCAACGAGGTTGATAAGCGGCTGTTCGCTGCCTGCACCACCATTGAGATCAACGACGGAACCATAGCGCTGTTCTGGCAGTCCTCCTGGATACAGGGCCAGAGGGCTAAGGACCTTGCACCTGACCTCTTTCAAATCTCCAGGAGGAAGAACAGGACTATACGGGACGCGCTGCACAACCATCAGTGGATGCGAGACCTTAAGATGACGAGAGCAACGGCAACCCACATTCACCAATTTGTGCAGTTATGGACTCACGTGCACAGCCTACAGTTGAAGGAGGGGAGTGACAGGTGCACATGGAAACTTACGGCTTCAGGGGAATACTCTGCGTCGTCTGCTTATAGGGCACAGTTCCTCGGTAGCGCAACGAATGATTTCAGGCCACTGATATGGAAACCTTGGGCGCCGTCGAAGTGCAAGCTCTTTGCGTGGCTAATCATACGGAATCGGGTCTGGACTGCGGACAGACTCGCCAGGCGGGGATGGCCGCGTAACGCACACTGCCCCCTATGCCGGCGGGAGCAGGAAACTGCTCACCACTTACTTGTTTCGTGCCGCTATTCGAAGCGCCTCTGGGCGTTGCTAGGGGACTGGCTGTCTATCCGGCGCCTACTCCCCGGGGAGTGGTTGCCATCACATACGGTGGCAGGTTGGTGGCGCAACATGGCAGACTGCCCCGGGGCACCGAGGAAGGCGATCCGATCGTTATTGTTGCTCGTGTCTTGGGAAGTGTGGAAGGAGAGAAATGCGAGAATTTTTCGGCGAAAGGAAACCCCTCCGCCTGCCCTCTTCCAGAAGATCAAAGAGGAGGCCAGGACTTGGGGCCTGGCTGGGGCGCGTCACCTCGCGGCTATGCTCGATGGCGCGTAGCGGCGCGGCTCTCCTTTTCTTCCTTTTCTTTTCCTTTCTGGCTTTGGCCTGAGTTTTGTTTTTTTTTCCTGTTTGGTTTTCGCTCGGAACCTTACTTGTAAATTTCTGCTATATTAATAGAAACCGACACAGTCTGTGTCGCATTCGTTCAAAAAAAAAAATTCCAATGGAACACAAAGCAGAAGGTACAATCAAAAGGCCAAGACTTGGAATCTGTACAGTATGAAACCAGAAACATATTTTTTTTGACAAACAAGCGTCCAAATCACTTTGAGAATTAAAGGTATATCCATGCTTTATTTTAAACCCTTAATAATAAGCATGTTCAGCAATGGTGCATTGGTGCTATTGCTATATAACATCAATTTTACATGTCGATCACGTCACATATTACCTGCCCAGCAAACATATATACACTGCTCCTGTCACTATTGGGCTCCATATATGTGCCAAACAAATAAATTTGTCCTCAAGTTTCGGAGCATCAAGCCTAGAGGAGGCGGTGCAAGATTCGTCATTACCACTTGGCTATTTGAATCCTACGCCATACCCGTAATACATAGTTCTTCGTAAAGAGTCGAAGATCTATATAAGTACTTAGCACAAGGAGCTTATTAAGCTCCATCACTCTTGGCCATTAAACTAGACACTTCGTCATCCATACTCTTAATCACTGTCCTCTTGGTCATTCTGAATTTCTGATGATGGAGCTAAGCTCGATCACTGTCCTCTTCCTATCCATCGTGTCTCTGTTGCTTGTCCTGCTCGTGTCGGTTACCCACAAATCCGGAGCGAAAACAAACGAGAGGCGGCCCCCCGGCCCACGAAGCATCCCCTTCCTCGGAAGCATCCACCACCTGCTCACCTCGCAGCCGCAGGCCGCCCTCCGCGACCTGGCAGCGAAGCACGGCCCGGTGATGTACCTGCGGCTGGGGCAGGTCGACACCGTCGTGGTCTCCTCAGCCGCGGCGGCGCAGGTGGTCCTCCGCGACAGCGACGCCGCGTTCGCGTCGCGGCCGAAGATGCTCGGCACCGACATCATCTGCTACGGCGGCCTCGACATCGCGCTGGCGCCGTACGGCGCCTACTGGCGGGCGCTGCGCAAGCTCGCCATGGTCGAGCTGCTGAGCCCGCGCAAGGTGAGGCAGTTCGCGCCCATCAGGGACGGCGAGACGCTGTCCCTCGTCAGGGAGCTCCGCGCCGCCGCCGTCGGCGGGGTGGTGAACCTCGGCGCGATGCTGATGTCCTGTGCGAACTCCATCACCGGGGTGGCCACGTTCGGCGACCGCTGCAGCACCGAGTGCAGGGAGCAGTTCATGTCGGCGATGGCCGTGGTGGTGATCGCCGGCTCTGGTTTCTGTGTCTCGGACCTGTTCCCGTCGCTGTGGTTCGTCGACGTGGTCACCGGGACGAGACGCCGGCTCCAGAGGGCAAGCGCACAGCTCGACGCAGTGACTGACAGGATCATCGCCGAGTGCGATGCGCGCCGGGCAGAGAGGAAGCTGCTCAAGAATGTTGAGGGAGAAGACAAGGACGAACAAGACCTTCTGAGTGTCATGCTGAGGATCCGAGACGAGGGGAAGTTTGATATCCCCATCGAAACCACAAACATAAAGGCCATCATTATTGTAAGTGCTGCTCCCTTGCTTATTTATTTCCACAAAATAACATTTCCATGAACTAAATACTTACAGACTATGATTTGGAGTAATAAAGAATGAAATTATATGATTTATCATGCCAATTTGTTCTAGGATTTGTTCATAGCCGGCACGGAGACAACTTCAGCCGTTGCTGAGTGGGTCATGTCCGAGCTCGTGAGGAATCCAGAGGCCATGGCCAAGGCCCAGGCAGAGGTCCGGAAAGCATTCAGTAGCAAGAACACATGTGACCATGAGTCTCTCCTGGACCATCTGCGCTACACGAGGATGGTGATCAAGGAGGCCATGAGGCTCTACCCACCCCTCCCGCTCCTCCTCCCTCGTCTCTGCAGAGAAACCTGCGACGTCGGAGGGTTCAAGGTGGCCAAAGGCACAAGGGTGGTGGTCAATTCTTGGGCGATGGCAAGAAGCCCAGAGTACTGGGACGACGCCGAGGTGTTCAGGCCAGAGAGGTTCGAGGAAGCCATGGTGGACTACAAAGGCTCGCAGTTTGAGTTCATGCCGTTCGGCAGCGGGAGGAGGATGTGTCCGGGCATGGGCTTCGGGATGGTGGCTCTAGAGCTTATCGTGGCGCGGCTCCTCTACTACTTCGACTGGAGCCTCCCGGTCGGGATGAGGCCTGAGGAGCTTGACATGGACATGAAGGTTGGTGCCACAGCAAGAAGAGCAAACCAGCTGCATCTCATGGCAACGCCCTATGTGGAGGCTATGGGGGGAATTTGAAGATCACAGTCGAATTGCGGCATAATTGCTTCTGATCAGTGATGTGGGTGTGGCTTTCTTTCTTCTGTCTTGCATTAAGGTGCTAATATTGATGATTTCAGTGCAATTTGTAGCACGGGCCCAATGTTGTAAAATCTCTGAAATTGGAAAGAAGTAGACGAGGGCTATAGTTTGTTTATATATAGCAAGAGGGCTACCCATTTACCCAGCGAAGTGTGTGGTTGTGGTATACTGGTATCGTATTGTGTTGTGCTGAAATAAATAAATAAATAAATAAATTGTCCTATCAAATACAAAATCACCTTTGTTGTTGATGCGCATGGTTTTGGGGGAAAGAAGATATTGGTACATATGCCGTGAAGAATTTTAATGTCAACAACACATCAAGGAATGCACCGGGTCCATTAGGACCCCGTCTTAGTTCAAATTTTGGATGAATATGTACATATCATATACATATTTTTAATGAATTTTTATGTATATTATGCATGGTTTATGTTTTGAAATTGGAGCATGGAATGCACGGCAGCACTGGATACGTTTTCATAAAAGCTCATCACAGTGCAGGAGCGAAGGTTAGTACTTTGAAATTTCGTATTGTATCATGCATACAAAACGGTAGGGAAATCTCAATGTTAGTTCCTTTGTGTGCTCTTTTCCCTTTATTTCTAAACAGCAGATTGGCCGAGACTAGGCAAAATCCAGGACATGTGTACATCCAGAGAGGCAGAGACAAGATTAACTTCCTTTTTTTCTAAAAAGAAAATTAAAGGTGGATTGGAGGATAATTGATGCACAAGAAACAAAAATATGAGCATCTCAGTTTCCAGCAGTGTCAGGTTGCAAACTCGCAAGGGTCTCCCGTCTCCCGTCTCCAGCTTCCTGTGGAAGGGGATGGTCAGACTTGTTTGTGCAGGCCTCTCAGGATATTTTCAGTTTGTGAGTTTTCAGTCTTCCGACCAGTGAGGCATGGAGATGATCTTTTCCCGGTGAAATCCAAAGCGCCCCCACTCCAAGCCTTGTCCCGTTCCCGCGGCTAAAAAAAGATCAGGCAGAGCAGCTCGCACTGGCTACCAGTGGCATCATCCAGTCCAGACACTCCCTGTCGTCGCCGCCTCCCCACCACACACGTCCACCCGCACCCATCGATCCATCCCTATAGGCCTATATACGACGCCGGCGGCCTGACGCGGTGACGCCTCCATCGCTGCTCACGCCGGCCGGAGCACGGAACTACCTCGTCGGTCAGTGCCGGCGCCACAATTTCGCAGCAAGCTAAGTTTGCCGCGGCAGTCAAGAAGGAGGACCGATCGATGGCCACGCTCTCCTCCTGCAGCCGCCTGAGCGGAGGCGGCGCCGGCGGCGCTGCCATCCGCCGCCACCATCGCCGGCAGCCGGGCCGCGCAGGGGTCGTCGTCACGTGCCGGAGCTCCTCCAGCGTTCGCGCCGCCGCCACGGCGGCGCCGGCTGCCGTAGAGCAGCAGAACAAGGAGTAAGAACAACAAATTTTTCAGTTGTCACAGACCCCCTTGCAGTCGTCTTGTAGCTGTTGGAGTGTTGGCTGATGAGGTTGCTGTGGATGTGGCTCCCCAGGGTGAAGCTGCCGACGTGGGCGGAGTTCGAGCTCGGGCTGGCGCCGGTGTACTGGAGGACCAGCAACGGCCTGCCTCCCTCCCCTGTGAGTCCATTAACCATGCATGGATCAGCTTCTCTTGCTCAATTTTTTGGGGGAAACCGGCGACGGATCTTGTTTTTTTGCCGACGCTGACGGATTGGACGTGCAGGGCGAGGGGCTGACCCTGTTCTACAACCCGGAGGCGACGAAGCTGGCCCCGAGCGACGTGTTCGGCGTGGCGTTCAACGGCGGGTTCAACCAGCCCATCATGTGCGGCGGCGAGCCGAGGCAGATGACGCTGCAGGTCCGGGGCAGCGCCGACCCGCCCATCTACACCATCAGGATACGCGTGCCGCAGCACGGTGCGTCTCGCCGCTGCCCTCTCAGCTCTCTCCTTTGAACATCTCGCCTTCGGTCTTATCCCATGACGGCGCACGAGCGGATCGGACACTGAAAAGCGAGCGTTTGTTTTTGTTGTTTTGCTGCAGCCATGAGCCTGATCTTCTCCTTCACCAACGGCACGGAGTGGGACGGGCCCTACACCCTCAAGTTCAGGGTCCCCAAGCCATGGCAGAACAAGCCGCTGAGCTTCTTCAACGAGGTGAGGAGCTCGATTGGCTTCTCGGGTGTGGCCACCAATCAAATGACGGAGAGTTCGGTGCTGACTGACTGGTATGGATGGTGGTGCAGGGGCTGGCGGACGAGCTGAACAGGGAGGGCGCCTGCGACCTGGCCATCTATCCGGACGAGAACATCGCCATCACCAGCTGCGCCATGGACGGCTACTACGAAGAGGGGGTGGGTAACAACAATTCTTCTGTCTATACTCATCCATCGCCCTCTCTGCTCTGCTCTCTGTGTTCACCATTTGCTCTGCTCTGCTCTCTGTGTTCACCATTCATGTGCTCAGTGACACCATCAGGCCTGAACTGACTCTGATTCATGCCATGGCAGGGGGATCGGTGCAAGCTGGACATCGTGAGCGGATGCATGGATCCCAACTCCGACATGTACGACCCGCTGGCCACCGTCGACGACGGCTCCTGCCCCGTGGAGTCTGATTCTGAATGAAGGAGCTTCGCTCGCGCGTAGGGAGACAGGAAACGCGATTGATACAAGAACAGCAGAGTCTATGATACAAGAGCATGTGTATATGTAACTATGTATTTAGACACAGTAACATCGCATCGATGAACAAGATATCACACTTGTATTAGTTGGTCAGGGGTCCGTGGATGATTGTTATCGATCTTTGCAAACTACGACAGAAAACCAATCGACGAAAAACAGCATGGAACGCATACACAATTGCAGTGATCTGCAAATTTCCTGCTCGTCCAAGCTTTCACCGCAGTCACCCTTCTCCAAGGTGACGCTCAACCACGGTTCACTCTTCACAACCATAGGTACTTGCCTGGTGTTGCATTCAACTATATTTCAAAAGACAGCAAATGCAACTGGAATATGCACTTAAAGAGGGTCATGAATCAGCTGGCCACAGCTCCCAGCCTCTTGCAGAAACAACACTGCTCATATCCAGTAACAGATTTGCCAAACAACCCATTCTAGCAGGGAGGTCCAACCTCACAAGGTACACGAGAGGGCTGCAACTGCATGTACGAAACTGAAACTGACAAAATGCAACCAAGCTAACATGTTACAGATTTTTCCAGAGCACAAAGCGACACGTTGCGGTTACGTAGCATCATCACGTCTAAGTCCATCTACTACAGCATCCATTTATATAGGAGTAGCATAGACCATATTATAACTACAGGAAAGTCCAGCTGCGCCACAAAGGCCTTTCGTAAGGAGTAGCTTCAGTCCCCGCCAACCTGGCGCTTCCAGGAGTCCTCCACAATGAGTTCATCGACTCCCCAGTCCTCATAGCTGTTTTAACACAAAATAATAAGAACAAAGCATTAGTAAAGCTGTGCGATATTCCTTTAGAAGTGTTGGGCTTTTTCCTTATGATCTCACCTTCCATCAGGTAAGTACCGCCTGATTGTGAAGGGGATCTTGCGCTCTCTCAGCTCCTTCATTGCAATCTAAAATTGTGCAAACACATACAAGATCATCAGAGCAGGCAGTACAAATACTAAATCTGACGGCAACATAACGTATGAGGAAATGTGAAAAGGCATCTGACCTATTTGAAAAGAATTATTGAAATTTGATAACTAAGCTGTAATTTCATTCTACATTACAGTTTATAACGCCTTCGATGTAATTAACTAAAGGCTATACAACACATAGGGAGGTAGAAAGTCAACAGACATGCTTTTGAGCTACTTATGATTCTCTGGCTTGTCTCCACGTCCAATAACTCTAAAAACTTATTTCTTCATCCAATTCCAGGGGAAGGCTTGTCTTCAGGAATACAATAGTAGGTACAGCTAACTGTACATTGGAGCTAGAAGAAACCAGGAGAACTAGGCAGTCTATTTGGGCATGTTATGAAAGCATTGGAGGTTCTAAATTCTACAGCAAGAAGGCAAGGTTGTTTTTATGGAAAGAAATCCACTATATAAGGATGCACTGTTGTGAAATCTGCCTCCTCTATTTGCTATCCCGAAGCCCTTCTAATTCTGACATCCCAGACTGCATCTATCTCTCTAAACTAGAAACCTTAATGCCCTTGAAGTCAATCTGGCCAGATCTTGCACAGTAGCAACATGCAAATGTTATACGATGCTGAGAGAATGAAAGCTTACAAAAAATATATTGGAACCAATATTTGAGGTCCCACAAAGGCACAAAATGACCATACAGAAGAAAGGTAGACAAATTGATGAGCCCTACAGAAAATCTATCGTACAATAAAAGTATGCTTGACTATCAGACCATCCAACTGATCTAACATTTTTAAAAACCAAGTGGCATAATAATATCTCAAAATAACAAATAGGCAAATAGCATAATGAGAAAAGAGAAATGCACGTTACCCAATATTCTAGTCAAAAAATAAAATGAAAACTTCAATCAGTTTCATTTGTAGATGCAATTATTACAAGTGCCTGGACATTAAGGGGCATTCTCACACACTATTGAATATTAAATGTTTCTACCAAGAACAGATATTCGTTGTACACGGGATCTAATGTACATTCATAAAAAAAGAATATGCCATGTCTACATATTTTGTTTTCAGAGGTCAACTTCATTTACAAACCAAAAGTGCACTCTGAAAAGGCTATTTAAGTTTTACAAGAAGGGGGGAAAGGCCAATGTTTATATGAAGAGTCTCAATTTAAAGTAAAAAAAAAACTTTACCTCAAGCGGGTCAGTTTCTCCCTCAAGCTCAACCATAACTGGAGCATTCATGCTGTAAAATAACAACAAGGATCAGTATTAAATTGAAAGACATCCTATACGCATTCAGTAATCTGAGGCAGAAATTAACCTTATCTGCAAAGCACGCGTACCCAGGATGCGTGCACGCTCATACTTCGTCATA
>CM014278.1:48819014-48829274 GCA_004135705.1 Alloteropsis semialata
ACCTCTCTGTGTTCGGCCGAAGAAGGAGAAAAGGAGAAAAGGCCGGCAACTTTGCACATAACCCCCTGCCCTTCCTCTGTTTTCCAAAAGAGTTCCCCCCCTTTAGGTTTAATCCAAAAGAAGCCCCTGATCTTTATACCAATTTCCAAATAGATCCCTGACCAATTACCAAAATCCCAACCACTTTCTAAATATTACAACCAGGTCCTTCTACTATACAAAATATTCATAGAAAGGTCCCTGGCCCTTTATAATTATTATAAAGAGGTCCTAAACCCCTCCTTTTAAGCCCTAATACTCCCTAAACTTGTCATTTCATGCGCCAAATTTCTCCAGAATTCCACCAAACTCAAACACGTCTCTCTTACATCCATTCCGGCCGAGCTTTACACAAATCATCCCAAAATAATTCCTTTTCCTATTTTATTTTGTTATGTCCTGTTTCCAACTCATCGGTAAAGGATTGTTGTTTTCTTATTGTGTTTGTTTGATCGTGCCCTAGACGACGGAGTGAGCGAGGAAGGACAGTACTGCGAGCCGGAGTACGAAGGAGAGTACCGCGAGCCCGACCCCGACGACTTGTACCGCGAGCAGGAACTCCCGGAAGCTTTTGGAGACGGCAAGTCCAATCCCATCCTTTGATGCATGTTTATCCCAGTTTTATAAACACAACCTATTGGCCTTTTAAAATTGCATGTTGTTTTACTACTGAAACCCGGTTGGATAGCCATTCCTTGATTGATATGATCATTCCTTGATAACCTAGCTATCTCTAAATATGATATGCTCTGTTTGGATGATAACCAATGCTAGAATGTTTAGGACTTGTTTTCTTTACTTATTCAATCATGACTATACACTTGTTTTATTAAAGATCAAATGTGTGAGTGTGGAAAATGGGTTTGGGTTTAAAAAAGAAAGAAACTGTGTGGATAAGATGGATGGGTATTTCTTTGTGAAATACTTTTGGTAGGCTTGTACCTTTGTGGTTAAGCAAGTTGGGAGATATCCATTTTGTCCGGTTTTAAACCGAGGTGATGTGTCATCTTGCCTAACCCAGTTTATCTCGTACAACCACTCGACTCTTGTATGGTGCAAGGGCTTAGTCTAAATCCCACTAGCTGAACTGTTAGTTGTCTGGAGGTAGGTGTGCAGCGGGAAAACCAAGTGCCGACTTAGTGTCATGGTTGCCGACTTGGTGTCATAAACCCCTTGGTTATTTTTCTCGTGATAGCTAGGCAGTTTTGGCTATGGTGGGTAATGGCTTCGATAGGATCCGCACTGGCACTAAGGTGACCGTGTTGCAGTACCCTACTTGTGGTGAAAGTGTACACCTCTGCAGAGTTTCCTAATCTATTCGAATAGCCGTGCCCACGGTTATGGGCGAGTTATGGCTTGGTCACAATACTAAGGTTTTGGGATGGGTTGGAGTGTGTTGGTTTTGGAAATGAGTTCGGCTTTGTGCTGGCAGCTACGGCAGATGGGAAATCCGGTAGCATTAAAAATTTGGATCCTTTGTGGATCAACCCCACTTATTTACTTGGTTACTAAAACTGGCGTTGCTCAAACATTCCTTGTCAAACTATTGCATGTTTAAAACTAGCTTTGTTGCAAATGAACCTTAGCCTATTCCTTGGTATATCCTGTGCATATTCTGTGTTAACCCCTCCGTGGGTGTGGTTGGACTTGCAGAGTACTTTTGTACTCACCCTTGCTTTTGTTGCTTCAGAAGAAGACCCGGACTTTGTTGTTGAGGACGCTGAATAGGTGATCGCTTCCGCACCCAACTTTGCCTGTGGAGTTTGGACCCGCCCAAGATGTCTTCGCTGTCACGTAGCTCTGATCCCTTTGTTGAGCCCGAGTGGTTCTTAGTTTGGCTTGTCGCCATGGTTTACCTTTTGGTAATCTTGGCCTGTATCAAGTGCCCGCTCCCTCGGGGGCTGTAAGTTCTGAACTATCTGTTGAATAAATGTGTATCAGCCTCCTGGGACTGATAATTTGTATCACATTTAGTCTCTGCTTAGGCAGGGGCGCTTCAGTGTGGAGCACCGGTCTGACCGGTCACCCTCTGGCAGCTAGAGAAATTTGGGGGAAAAGTTTTATTTGCCGGCCATTCGCCTATTCACCCCCCTCTAGGCGACATCAAGGTCCTTTCAATTGGTATCAGAGCTTGGCTTCACATCTAAGCTTAACCGCCGTGAAGAAAAGATGTCGATTGAGGTACAATTTGAGCCACTTAAGCTCGATGGCTTAAACTATGCTTCTTGGTTTGGTAATGTTCATAATGCTCTTAGAAATTTAGATCCTTTAGTTGAACATATTTTAGTTGCTAGCATTCTACCTCCTAAATTTGATTATGACAACTTTGATTTGTCAAATCTCACTCAAAAGGAGCTAGCTTGCACGCAACTCAATGCTTGTGTTATTAACTTCTTGCGGAGTTCTGTTTGTGAAGAGTTATGGGATATCATCTCTAGCAAGAAAGAAATCCGAAGAGATGCTCATCACATTTGGACTCTCATCACGGATACATTTGAAGATTTAGAAAGTGATGATGAAGAGCAAGAAGTTATGGAATCACCTGAGAAGTACTCAACTGCATCAGCAATATTCATTGAGCCTCAGGTGGTTTTTTCCAAGGAGCTAGAAGAGCAAAAGGAAGAAATTACAGCCTGCCTGGAGGCACCGGTCCGACCGGTTCCAGGGACCGGTCTGACCGGTTCTCCCCAGGGAGCTGCTTCCGAGTGCGCTCAAGACACCCAAGCCGCAAGCGTCACCCCATCCACTTCTGGTTCTTCTTTATCCAATTATGAGGGACCCAAGTGTCTGATGGCTTGCAAGAGTAAGAAGAAGACCAAGAGAGATGAATTCCATAGAGTTGGAACCATCAAGGCTCTAACCCAAGAACTTGAAAAGCTCAAGTTGTCACATGTCTCCTTGGTCAGTAAGTATGAAATCTTGTCAAAGAATTATGCTTGTGCTACTGATTTATCTACTTGTGTAGCATCCTTAGAACAAGACAAACTAATGCTTAGTGCTCAACTTGAGAAGCTCACTAGTGAGCATATGGCTTTGCAAGCAACTCACAAAGAACTTGAGTGTTCCCATGAGAAGCTTGTGGAATCATATGCTATGCTAGACATTGCTCATGAAGTTGTATTAACATCGGTAAAATATCTTGAACCTCATACACACACATGCACATGCTCTCACATGAATTCTATTTTATTATGTGAAAAACCGTGTTGCTCCCAAGCAACCCAATCTTGTGTTGAGCATGTTGTTGTAGAGTCTTGTGATGATCTTCTTGCTGAAAAAATGGAAGATATCAAGCAAGAGGATGAAAAGATCAAGAATGACTTGGTCAAGCTTAAGGGAAAAGGTCAAGTGCAACCTTCTCAAGATAACCGTGAAAACATGGTGAATAAGCTTGAGAAGGGATCAATGGTCACTGACTCAATCCCTCAGCATGACGAGAAAGTCAACAAAGACAAGACTCAAGAAAAAAAGAAAAGGGAGCTTGATCACATACAATGCTTCAATTGTTCAACAATGGGGCATTATGCATCTATGTGCTCCATCAAGCATAAAAGCAAGACAAAGAAGCTTAGAGTATCCAAGAAAAGGAGTCTTGCAAAGAATAGGGTTTGCTATGGATGCAAGAAGAAGGGACACACGGTAGCCATGTGTCCTGGCGCTAGTGATGCAAGTGGCTCTCACCCTGACCGGTCAGACCGGCTCCCTGGACCGGTCAGACCTGTGGCGGCCAGAGCAACCACCTTTCACCACAGTGACAAGATTGAAGGCACCTCTTCATCCATGGAACCCAAAAGCAAGCAAAGGCAAGAAAAGCAAAGAAATATAAGGTCAAGCAAGGACAAGAGCCGTGTTTGCTATACTTGCCGACAAAAGGGTCACATGGGCAAGGATTGTCCAAATGGTAACATTCTTGAATCTAACCTTGTCCATTATGATTTTAGTAAGCTTGGGAAAGACAAGACTGATACTTGTGCTATAAGAGTGATTAGTTTACCTCAAACTAGCATAAGAGTCATTTGGGTTCCTAAGCATCTTGTGACTAACCTCAAAGGACCCAATAAGATTTGGGTACCAAAGAGTGCTTGCTGAGCTTGCAGGATCGTCGAGAGACATTGGACACCTGGCCTATAGAAAAGATACAAGAAATGAAGAAATTAGCCAAGTGACTTGCAAAGTGTTGAAATCACAAAACCAATGTCATCTCGGTAACTAGTGCTTAATGTCATGTCTTAGTCACTCTCAGTTCTATGTGAACACTCATGGGTCACAAGTGTGAGTTAGTGAAGTATGAGAAAGTGACTTTGACATTTTTATTTGATTTATTCCCCATATGCCATGTGATGCTTTTAATGACTCTCTAGTAGAGCATACTATTTTGAAGTGCAGAAAATTACAGAAAAAGTCAAGAAGAAATTTCTTGGAGCAAGTAAAAGAAAAGAAATACACTTATATGAAGCTGACTGGGGCTGACCGGTCTGACCGGTCACCCAGACCGGTCTGACCGGTTCTGGCCCAGTTAGCAAATATTAATTTCCGGCCGACTCCAGAACTTCCGATCCAAAACTCCGGCTGCCTCTGTCTCGTTCCAGAAGTTCCGACCCAAAAGTCTGGCAGCCTCTGTCCCGTATCAGAAGTTCCGCCAAATCATACCAGAAGTTCCGGCAGAGGTTTGATTGTCAAGCTTCATCTAATTTGGAATATTACAAGAAATTCTTTCAGCACCTCCATGGCATATAATTTATGCACTATCTTTGTGGTAGTAAGTATTCTGGGCACCTTGTCAATAAATACAATTTATTTATGTGCCGAGACCAAATTGTGAGATAAACTCCTCAAATTCATTAAATTGATCAAGTGCATGTGACATGATATTTAAATACATAATGCACCTATTAAGGGGGAGATTATGCTACAATTTGTGTCCTAGAGACTAACATTTTCTTCTAGTGATCTTGTAGTCTCATGTGTGAGAGTTTGTCTCTCTTTGAAGCAAGCTATGTCTTTTGTTCAAAATTGGTAAAAGTGTATCTATCTCCTCTTTGGATAATGAATTATCTTATTAAATAGCTGCTTCTCATAATAAAGATTAAATCCTTTTGCTTGGCTTTGTGACAAGATTGATGCATGTGAGCTTGTCTTTCACTCATATACACATATGCATCAAGGAAAAAGAAATTTAACCTATATTGTGAGGTTTCATCTTTTGGTGATCCATTATGCCTTTCCAATTCAAAGGTCATTAAATGATGAAACTAGGTCTTGTGCTACTTAATGCATTTCTCTTCTATGATGTATGAAAAGAGAAAAACATAAAGAGAAGAGACATTTGGATTATATTGATAATGCACATGACTTGAGAAATGAATCTTCACCAATGTGAAGAAAGATTAGCTAGAGGCCAAGGTATGTTCCTTTAACCCATGTTTTTACATTGAGCATCTAGGCCTCATATCCTTGCTAGTGTGAGCTTTTGCATGTAATTGTCTTAAGTCAATATTGTGTTTCTAATCTAGATATTTGGTTGATGTCTTCATTGAGAATTAACTTGGTGTAATCTCTTGCAAGATATAAGCTAAATATGCTAAGATGATCATTGACTTGAGATGGATGCATGTCTTTTGTGGCATAAGGTAGTTTTTGCGAAAATTCAACTAGCATGTGTAGGAAGTGTGCTTTCTTTGAAAATTTTGGTTCTTGGTCTTTGTGGCCCGATTGACTCATTTGTGACTATTGTTCACTTTGTTTGTTTGATGCCTAGTCACAAATGGGAAGATTTTCTCAAGTCCATAAAATCTTTATCTATCTATCTATCTATCTATCTTTCTTGGAAGAATCAAGAAATGAGAAATAATTTGGATTATCCTATATTCTTCTGAGATATGTCAACTTTGGATAAATATTCACTGCAAATCTTATGTCCAACCTTGTGAGGGCTAAAGGATCAAAATCTATCTCTAACCAGCCTTGTCACCATTTCTGTTGGGGAGGCACTGGTCTGACCGGTGCCGGCCACCGGTCTGACCGGTGTACCCCGGGATTCACCCCTTTACCCCCACCCGTGACTAAACAGTGCACTTATCCTCTTTCACCCCCCACTCTCTTCCACGACCTGTTCTCCCTCCTGCCCGTGCGCCCAAGTCTCCCACTCACTCTCCATTGGCGATTTGAGGATTCAACCAAGGAAAAGCTCGCTCCTCTCAAGGATTCAAGTCTCCTTGGGCGGTTTAACCGGTGCCCTAACCGGCCCCTTAGATTAATCTCGAGTTCCTCTCTCCAAAGGTATTCAAATCTTGTTTTTGCCCGATCTATCAACTCCATGAGTAGATTTGAAATTCCTTGGGTAGAACATCTCCTGGCAACCCTTAGAGACTATTCCTAGAAGATCTTTCAATTTCGTTGGATGCATTGGCGTGGATTGAATTTTGGGGATGAACTGCCAGCACCGGTCTGACCGGTGCCCCCGACCGGTCTGACCGGTCCGGGCAGTTCACCTCCAAAACTTGATTCTGTTCAGTATATTCAACCCTTATCTGCTTAGGATGTCTCATAAATTTCTTTGATCATATCTAGACCATCTAGCTGCTCAAGTTTACTGGATGGAGCTATTGGCTCAGTTCTGGGGGTGATCGGTCTGACCGGTCACCTTGACCGGTCTGACCGGTCAAGCCCAGAGTTGCTCCAATTGTTCCAATCCGTGTGCTTTCTATCGTCAACTCTATCATATCTTGTGCCCTGGTGTCTTATGGATACTTTTTCATAATCTTTGTGACCCAGGATCAGCAGCAATGACTAAGGGTCATGATGCCGAGAGAAGGAAAAAGAGAAGACAAGATGATTCTAGTTCTCAAGTTGCTAGCTCTGTTCAAGATGATTATGTCAGCAAATTGAGACCTAGAGGGCAGAAGAGGCCTTCAGTCGAGATGCATGTTGAGGAGGAAGAAGAGGTGGAAGTGGAAACTAGTAGTGATGATGATGAAGAGCAGAGTCCTTATAGAGTGGAACATCGTCATGGCAAAGGCCCAGCTATTGATAATGGCAGCAGTGGCAGTGATGAGGGTGATGGTGATGGTAATGATGGTGGTGATGGTGACGGTGGTGGTGATAGTGATGGCAACGGTGATGGTGATGGTGACAATGATGATGATGGTGATGATGATGGTGAAGGTGACGATGACGTTCCTGTCATTGTGAGGCCTATCTATCTCTATGGCAGAAGAATGACAAATTATCATGGGGAAGGGATGACAAAGGCTGTGATAAAAATGCGAGATGCAGATCCTTACGGTGGGCCTAGGACAGCAACTGATAACAGATTTTGG
Source organism: Alloteropsis semialata (assembly GCA_004135705.1). Lineage (NCBI taxonomy): Eukaryota > Viridiplantae > Streptophyta > Magnoliopsida > Poales > Poaceae > Alloteropsis > Alloteropsis semialata. The sequence continues at coordinate 48,826,373 of CM014278.1, forward strand.
ACTATGTTTCAGCAGGATTTCTACACCTCAGTTATTCTAAAGAAGTCCAAAATCACACATTAGGCTCAGTATGTGGATTGGAAACACATGACAGATCAGCATAATCCAATTTTTGATGAGATCATTGACACTTGTACAAGACAAAGGATAATGCACATCATGGGTTTCAAGCAAAGCTGGAACAGAGAGATTATTGCTCAGTTCTATGCCACAGTGTACTTTGGTCATAGGAAAGGTGTTAGAGCCATGTTCTGGTTGACAAATGGAGATAGATATCACATTACCTTTCAGGCCTTCAGCAACATGTTCAAACTTGGTAATGAAGAAGGCCTTCAAATGTTGCATGATGAGGGGGAACTTGAACTATCTATGTTGAAGATCATGTATCCTCGCAATATAGAAAATGAATGGGGGAAAATGAAGCATTTGTACACTTTCTATGGAGTTCTCAATAGGCTCTTTAGAAAGACAATAACCCCTGGAGATGGCAATACATCTGAGATCACTTCCTTCCAAAAGAATTTGATGTTTGCTATGAGACCTGAGGCACCTGAATTCAGTGTTGGGGATTTTATTTGGCAAGAGATCAAGCATATATCTGAAAATCCAAAGAAGATCTGCAGCTATTGTCCCTATGTTATGTACATGATCAGAAAGGTGACCAAAATTGACTTTCCTAGTGATGTGAGCCACAAACCTTTGAGGCCTAATCCCAAGAAACATCCTAGGATTCCTTCTCCTGAGCCAGAGATTCAGATTGATCCAGTTGGAGATGAGTTTGTGCAGCAGGAGCAGCCACAGCCGGCTCAGCCTACTGCTCAGGCCGACACTGGTCTGACCGGTTCAGACCTGAGCCTGTGACCTTCTCCCGCCGGCCAAGGGAGCGTCCCACCTCACCCATCAAGAAGCTTTTCAATTTGTTTGTTGGCATGTGCAAAAACCAAAGAGATGTAGAGGTGGAGCAGCAGCGTCAACAGAGGGACAACAAGAAAATCAATGACTCAATCAAGTTGATGCACAACGCAATGAAACTTCAGCCTCCGCGTTCTCCTCCCTCTCCACCACCTCCAGAGATAGAGATTCCATCTGTTGAGGATAGGCTCCGAGGTTATTCTTCAGCTGGATATTTTGATCAGTTTGGGAGCATGTTTTTCACAGATGAGGGTTCTTCATCAGGTGCTCCACCAGTTCAGCCACATCATCAGCCTGCACCTCCACAGTATCCACATGGTCCTCCACAGTACCAGACTCTCTCTGCTAGCATGCCGAGTACGTTCTCATCAGGCTTTGTGCCAGGCATGATGGGAGGTACATATCCAGGGGGGTCACATCAGTCTTCAGTGGGTCCTTCTTTTCATAGTGAGGGCATGGTGGCGGGTTCTTCTCTTCCACCTTTCAGCGGTGGCATTCTTGGCACATCTAGTGATGCACCGGAGACCTCTGACATAGCAGCGAGGCTCTCGACTTCTATCTTTGGATATACACCTCCTGTGCCTCCTGACTCTTCAGCTTCCTATGGTACTACTGATCCCACTCTTGCTCCTCCCTCTGAGATCACCGTATCAGATTCCATTTATCTTATGCCTCCTCTCTCGCATTTGCATGAAGGACTTCATCTTTGGTCAGGAGCATCACCTAGTGAAGGAGGAAATGGAGGAAACGGTGGCAATGGACAGGAGTGACTGCTACAACTTCTCCAGGCCCTTTTATGGATGTTTGATGACAAAGGGGGAGAAGTGTTGGATTAAAGCTTCCTTTTCAGACTTGTGGCAGTGGCAGCAGCCTTGACCGGTCTGACCGGTCATGGCGACCGGTCTGACCGGTCAAGTATGTTGGAAGTTTGAAATCTTGTAATAAATCTCGAATTCTATTCCTTTGTGGACTTGAGAACTTGTAATGTGTGCTATTGTGTGTGTAAGACCTTTATTTATGCACTCTAAATAACTTTGTGTTAGTATGTGATGCATGGATTGATTGGTGGTTGTTTTTATCCCTTGTATGTGTGCTGACTGGGGCTGACCGGTCTGACCGGTCATCTTGACCGGTCTGACCGGTCAGGCACCTAACAGCACACATACATTTCTTTGTGTGCCTTTCTTGTCATATGCATCACGGGTATTTTTTTTTGCACACACACTTGTTGCACCCCACGGTTTCTGAGATATAGGGGGAGCTCTCATATTTTTATTGTGAAATGTGTGCTCTTGGCATGTGAGGCCAATTTTGAAATTCTATTCAAAGCACACATTAAGGGGGAGCTCACAATATATCTAAGAAACTGAAAGTGCATCTTGCCTCCTATGTGGATTTTGGTGAATTGAGTGACAAAGCGATTAAAGACTAACATGTTTGCTTGAGACGATGAGCAGGGATTATTCTTATGATTCATTATGTTTGATATGCTCATCATGTTATATGGTTATTCATTGAAATAAGCAAGCAAGTGTGTGAAGAAATAATGCTCATTGCAAAAGATAAAGTGAAGCTAGGTCGGCTCAGCCAGGTGGCACTCAGGTCAGCCAGGTAGAATTAAATTCAGGACAGAGAAGCTGACCCGGTTCAGCCAGGTGGCACTCAGGTCAGCCGGATAAAATTAAATTCAGGACAGAGAGGCTGACCCGGCTCAGCCAGGTCCAACCCGGGTGACCCAGGTGTCAAGTCAAAACAAGCAATGATGAAGCGATGACTTGGGGATATGCTACGTGGGTCTCCAAGATTATAAGATGACTTATTTGACAAAGAAGAATGATATGCAAGACTTCATGTATATATGATAAAAGGACATGAGCATATGTGTTACATATTGGTCTTCAATTGGAAGCTTGCATTATGGATATTCTTTATTAATCAAGAACAAGCATTTGAAGAATCTTTCAAATGGAATTCATTCAATGGCAAAGCA